>CM064495.1:21157416-21617935 GCA_032716605.1 Paralithodes platypus
AAACACATTCCAAGACGTTAACATATATAAAAACACAACCCCAACTTTTCACCAGCAATTCAAAACCTCATCATACAATGCGACACACTGAAACCACTCCCCAGAACACCACACCACAAGACATCAAAAACACATTCAAGCACTCAACATCCAGCATTAAACAACAAAAATACAAGAACCACAAACACTAAATGGGAATAAATTCCTACAAACCACTCGATCACAAAACAAACCCCCCAAAAATATACAAAACACTAAACAGAATCACACTTTCCGAACCGCAACACAACACAATCCCATGCTGCAAGCACAACAACAGACTCTACTCCTTCACGTAAACCCCCCCGCCCCAACACTCTCATCAATCACTTCTATCATGTCAGTCACCATAAAACCCCACAAAGACGACCCGACGTGGTCATTCTGCCGGAAAAAGACAATCCCCCAACAGACCCTGACTATAAACCCTTCACCAACAACCAGACAAAGCACATCATCAACAATCTCAAGGCTCTCACCCGCCAGTGGCCTAGACAACATAAGCAAACATTCACACTCCGGACACATGGGACCACAAGGCATACAAGCACTCACTAACATATCAAACTACAGCTACTCACACAACACAATACCAGACATCTGGAAGCATGGTATCATCATCACATTCCCCAAACCTAACAAAGACCCCACGCTACCCTCCTCACACCGCCCTATCACACTCCTTTGCACCCCCTCCAAAGTCATAGAGCGCCTTGTACACTCACGGCGGTAAGTCGTAGACCATGGGTATGCCAAATCCCTAGCCACAAATTGGCAGCAGGTTCGAACAATTTTTACCTTTGCTGGTTGAACGGGCACAACGCCAGTGAAACAAGTGCATCGATAGTTAATAAGAACCGCCCATACTCAGCAATTGCGTATGTATAGGCATATGTAACGGCAATACAATATAAAACGGTATTAGTGATTATTGTATTCCGATTAATTTATTTATTTATTCATTTTATTTATTTATTTATGTATTATTTATTTATTTAATTATTAATGGTTCCTTACTTTTGAAATGCTACTGTTTGCATTAAACATTATCAGACTATAACATGCATTAAAACTCCAGTAATTAGGTAGACTACATAATACAATATCAAATCTGTTCACGTCTGTTTGGAAGACATATTTAGTACGGTAATCTTGAATGGGACAAAATAGGAATACATGCTACACGAATTAATGGGGAACATCAAAGCAACCTCAGATTCGCTGATGACAAAGTTTATCCTAGCGACTCAGGGGAAGAGTTACAACAAATGATGGCTGATATAAACGATGGAAGCCTTAAAGTATATAACTACTGTATGTATGTATGTATATACTCGGACAGTATATAATGGCAGTAGTAGTGTCAACAAAATGTTACGATCCAGGTTCTCAAAGACACAGGGCTCTTCAACATTGGACTAGAAAATGGCAAAAAAGCACAACGAAACACTAGATCCAACCCCTGCCTTAAACACTGGGGAAACAAAACACCATTACCGCCCTGAGTCGTGCACTGGACAACGATCGGGTATCCTATGGACTCCCGGGTTTAACTGGTTGCACACACAACTTAGGCTGACGCTCAATGAAAACAAGCCCATTCTCAAACAGTTTACAAAAGATTACTCGGAAATTTTTTTTAATGGGGTACACAAAAGAAAAGATAGTTAACGTGATTAATTAAACGTTTACGGTAGATACTCAAAAAACTGGCACTCCTGTATTAAAGAAAGTGCAATGCTAGTCCGGGCAACATCAAACTGGAAACTTCTGAAATAAGTACTGATGCTGGGAAAGGATGTTCGTAAAGGAATCTTGAACCAATTATAATGCAGAAATACGGGTCACAATAATGCTAGGACATATAGTAATAATAGGGCAGGCGCATAATAAAGACTGCGCAAAGGTAGTAAGGCTCGACAAACTAAAGAAATGACTTCATGACACAACGCAACAGGCCTACTCGGGTTGTGCAACCATCAAACACAACAACCCTCGGCTCAAAAAAGTGCAATTGCAGTGAATAATAATGTTGCATACATATTATAATGGTGGCTTATCTCTAACCAGTTGTCTGCTCAGTTAATAAACGTCTCAGCTGGAGGTCGGTATCAAGGCAGAGGCAACAATGGTGCGGAGCATTGCGGCTCGTAGCCTAACGTTGTCCGAGGTGGTATAATGAAGAATGATCTACGTTATATGACATGTTGATGCTCTCTTGATAAATGCTAGGTCTCATAGTACCTAGCTCCTATCCTGGCGATCCCTCAGGGAACGTCAACACAAGAGAGGCGAAGCACTATGTTGTGAGGGATAGGCTATGGCCCTCTCACACCACCCGCGCTGTGCTCGCAAAGAGTTAAAAACCAACCCCGAAGACAAACTTAGGCTGCCACAGTACCTGTCGATGTTGGGCAGAGCTTAGCAAAACCACTGCACACATCGGAGGACCAACTGGGACACAGTACCCTTACCCCTAGGTCTAGCTTTAGGATAACCAAGAAGAATCAGTCAACACCCTGCAAAGGCGCGACATATGCACCCCGGGTTTTCTGACAAACCTTCCCGAGAGAGGACACATCCGGAAAAAGTCCGTCTCTCAAAACCTCAATAAAGCATAAATACCTCCTTAACCTAATACATGGAAATTATCTGAGAGCTTTCGCGTACAATACGACGCTGGTCGACGGTGAACGTCTAGTGCTGAAACCAGAAGGATGTTGAGTTTAATAAAGATTACTGAGAATGAGCAACGGGACGGAAGTCGGAGAGAGAGTAGAGAAATAGTATTGCAAAGTGGCGAGTATGGGGGGACAGGAATTGCAAAAGGATGTAGGCGCTACGCGTGTTCAGGCAAGCTCTGAGCTGGTTAAAAGAACCACGAGGGCCAGCAAACGGAGAAGGGACTAGTTGACCACCCGGCCGCCAACGCCGTCAGCGCCCAAGCGAGCCGCGTCAATAGCTCACCACGCTGCCAGGTGTACTTCCACTCACCCTCTCTCGGCTCGCCTCCCACACAAGCAACATTTATATTTATAGCGAATATAAAATATAAGGGGCGGGCACTAGACCAAAACAAAGACCATTTCTAGACTGTCTGTGGCGCAACACCGACCACTAATTAAACAAAGCAGATCATTCTAGGACAACTGTAGCCCATCGCCCCATCCTGGCGAGCGCTAGCGACCTGCAATGCCCCACGCAACCATTCTGCTAACGCCGGGAGGCGTCACACCCCCCCCCCAAGATATGGGACACTCAACCATGAGCCCATATCTGAACAGGCAGAATGTCGCTAGAATCTGCCACTCCTAACCACTCTGCCACTCATGGAATGCAAACTCAGTCTCCTCAAAAACAAATTACAACAACATTTTATATATAAACAAATCTTATCACCCTTCCCAAATATAATACATTAATTCATAACATTGTGCTCCCAGAGCGAGCTTTAAGAAGCACAGCCTACTGAGGGAAAATCATCTGCACTCAGTACTCAGCTACAATATTATCTTAAAATTAATTATTAAAAAGAAAGAGTTTTTATTTAATTTTTCATATTTTATTTTAATGTTGTTTTTGGCGGCTACTATAGATGTAGCCTAATTTTCTTCTAATCAAAGCCAACAACTCCTGCCCTGCGACCCTACGCTGATGCTACACACGCGAGCCCACAAGCACCAGCGCAAAAATACACCGCGAGCCAAGACAGGAGGCTGTGTTTTTTTATGTTACCTCTTGGAATGTGTTTCTTGTCGGCGTTTTGGATAGTCATGTTGAATGTGTGTACAGCATTGATGATGTTAGTGATGGGTGTATTGTTTAAGGTTTCAAAGTGTTGTTCTGTCTCATTTGTGAAAGCTTCCCAGTTAGCTCTTTTATAGTTAGTGTAATTGTGTCTGTGGCTAGCTGGGGTGAGTCTTGTTTTGGTGGTGATAATGATCGGGAGGTGGTCTGAGCCTAAGGTTCTGACCACCCTCCAGGATGTTGTGGGGGCGAGTTCAGGGGAGCAAAAGGTGATATCAGGAGATGATGGGGTGTAGAGGGCTTGGTGGGGAGTATGGGTATGCTGATTAATGTTATTAAGGATATATAGGTTGTCTGTTTGGTGTTGTAGGACCAGCCCTCTGTCTGTGTCGGGGTTGTCGACAAACCAGGCCGACGTCTTTTCATTGAAATCACCACCCAGGATGATGTGTGGGGTGTTTGTTATGTGTTGTATTTGTGGTCTGTAATCATTTGGTACTGTAGGGGATGTTTGGGGAGGGATGTATGTGTTTATGATGGTAATGTTGGAGCTGTTGCCAGTGCGTATTTTAATTGATTGTATTTCTGTTGTGTTATCGTTTGGGGGCAGGAGGGATTTGGTATGTGCACTGGTGTCTATACAGTATATGTTATATCTTTGTGTACCAGGGTGATGAGTCCACCGCCAATGCCGACGGCCCGGTCTTGTCTTATGGTGGTGAAATTGTGAAATGTAGGTGTTTTTTGTGTTGTACGGAGTTTTGTTTCTTGTAAGATGGCAATGTGTATGTTGTGTTGTTTGATGAAGTGTGTGAGCTCGTGTTTCTTTGTGTTGATGCCATCTATGTTTAGTTGAAGGATGTTAATGTTGTGTGTGCGGTGTATGTTGGGTGCTGCTGCACAAGGATGGGGTGGGGGGTGGGCGATGGGGGGGGGGTGGGGGTGGGGATTGGGGTGCAGGAGATGAGGGTAGGAATGGATTAGGTTGGGGTGTGGATGGGCTGGGTGGGTTGGGGAGGAGAGGTGGACGGGTTTTAGGAGTGGGAGTGGATGTTATGGGCAGGTTATGTGGGTTGGGGAGGAATGGTGGACGGGTTTCGGGAGAGGGAGTGGATGGTATGGTAAGGTTATGTGGGTTGGGGAGGAGAGGTGGACGGGCTTTAGGGGAGGGATTGGACTGGGAGAGGGAGGGGCATGAGGAACTTGTCCAGGTGTTTGTGTAGTGTTTCATGGAGGCAAGTGTTGTGCAGGTGAATTGGGACCAGTTCCCGCATGAGTTGCAGTGAACTGAACCCTTAGTTTGGCGGCTCGAAGTAATGGGTTTTGAGCAAGTTGGACATGTGTATTTGTAGGTGGGTCCTGGGTTGCTCTCAATGTCTCCGGCTAGAAGGAGTATTCGAGAAATGACAGCCGGAGAGTATACTTTCTCGGTGTGGGAAAAACTGTGTATATAGTGTATTGTGTGTGAGTGGTGTGAGAGGTGTGGGAATTGCCCGGCGCGAGACCGCAGCGGCTCCAAGGACGCGTGCCCCCAGGGAGGGGGCAGGGGATGTGATTACTGTACTATACAGTACTGTGGAGTGCACAAATACAGTACTGTGGAGTGCACAAATGAAAGATAAGTGCGATCCAGTAGATTTGTTTCACTATTAGTTCTGGATAGCAACAACAGATGGCGTTATTTTGTGGTGGCATTTGGCAACCTTTAGAAGCAAGATTTTATTAGTACATTATATAGGAGGTTACCCATCTCCTTGTAAGTATATATATCTCTGGATAGGAGACTAGTGGGTGAGTGAATCAGCAATGTCTTTTACTAGTGGAAATGGAATGTTGTCTGTTGGTCTTCACATTTTGAGCTCATACAGGTCAGTATAATATATAAGCTGGTTATTTATAAAAATACTCTACGACCACTTTTTCACATCAATAATTTCTCATCTGCTACTTATAAGCGGTACACATCCAGTTTTACACCGGGGACGATATTTACAAGTATTTTTTGTTCCTTTTTCTTTTTTATTCTTTTTTTATGAACCCCATCGGAAATTGCAAAAAGAACATTATCCATCAATCTTAAGACACCAAATCAACAACAAATATTCGTAACATTCTAGATTAATTTGACCACTTTGGTGGTGTTTCTTTTTATTTGGTTTTACTTAAATAAACAGGTGCTTCTGTATATTTTTTACAAGAATAATATTGGCAAAACCTATAAATCAGTAATATATGGCCCCATTACTCCGAGAATATAAACAAAACGGTGTGTGGTGTTTTGAAAACACCACAAATGGGGATGGCTTTGAAGCTCAAGAAAAATGAGGGGTTAAGACGTTTAGCAAGTAATTATGGGTACTAATATTTTGTCCACACCTTTAATAGTACATGAATATGGAAACTCGAGCTATGTTTTGTACTTATGAGATGTAATAAAGACATACAATACGATAAATGTGGATCGATCCACACTCGAACTGCACCCGTTCCTCACCGTAAAACACGACTGCAGGCAGAAAGCTAGATATCCTAAATATACCCAAACATACCGACGGCCAATTGATTTACCCAAAAGTAAGGAAATCGCACAAAATCAAGGCAACATTTGGCTCCGATTTTCAAATGTTTCAAGGGTTTTATTCAACGACACTAGTGCAGCGTCATGAGAAACAATTTATTAGGGAAAATAGGCACCAATAGATTCGCCATATTTGTCTCCATATAGTCCCCATAGAGGATTTTCGTTATCACAATTTGAAAAATACCCATTTCACAGACAAATACACTAAAAATCTAAGTCAAAGCGGGGGTGTGGGGGCGGCAGCCCCCACCTATAATACTAGGATAGGTTAGGTTAGGGTAATGTCCTTTCAAAGGGGTATAGGCTAGTAAACACTAGGATAGCCTATACCCGGTCAGAGGTAAGAAGAAGAGTCCTACAGTAGTCTTCTTGAATGCTACCGTTTCAAGGGGGCATAATTAGGGATCTGGATGGATCCACGCCCCCACCCATCCCATACTTATTGTAATCATCATCTATGTTGCCAGTAGGGGGCATTACCAAGAGTGAGATATGATAATCCCGCTCGCGATTTGGTATGAACAGACCCACTGCGACCGGCCAGGTAATCAACAAACCTGAGAAACGAAAACATGAACTATCAATGTATCACAGACTTTACAGACGAAGTATTGTGCACATATTGGTAGGTAATGGATTAGTGCCAAGGATTTACATTGTGTTTCACGGGTAGGAA
The DNA here is from genome assembly GCA_032716605.1 of Paralithodes platypus. Lineage (NCBI taxonomy): Eukaryota > Metazoa > Arthropoda > Malacostraca > Decapoda > Lithodidae > Paralithodes > Paralithodes platypus. The sequence goes on from CM064495.1 coordinate 21,164,460, forward strand.
TACTGGAAATTGCGTTCACGGCGAAAATATGGAGGTGATAAATCGGCACCAATAGTCTTAGACCAGTACAAAAATATTTTCACACTCGTGATCCCCTCGCAGCCCCAGCTATCAGCTGGTGCTAGGCGCTCTTCAAGCTTCCTGCCCGCAAAGCCACAGCTGAGCGCGGCAGCATGGCAGATGTACAATGCGTCCAGTTTACGAGTGGCGGTTATTTACTCCACCCGAGCATCATGTGTGCCTTCATAGTTAATATATATTAGCAAGATATATCACATAATGACATTGTAAGTAAAGTTTTATCTATCTATCTATTACCTGACGCCGTGATCCCCGAAGGGGTGGCCACGAACGAACCGCCCCCATGCACCTCTGTCCCCGGTCAGTCGATGCCCCTCCCCCCAACCAGCACCGCCTTCGTTCATATACTTCCTCACTCCATCCTTCCACCTCTCTTTCGGTATACCTCTCCCTCTCTGTCCCTCCACCTTGCTCTTGTACACCCTCTTAGTCATTCTCTCGCTTTCCATACGTTCCATAATTATGGCCGAACCATCTCAAGTTGTTCCTTTTCACACTTTCCAGCCATCTACCTCCACACCACACCTCCTTACTTCCTCATTAGTCTGTCTATCCCTCCATGTAACTCCGCACGCACTTCTTAGGTAATTCATTTCCACTGCTCTCACTCTTGGTCTGAGTCTCTCAACCAACGTCCATGCTTGGCTTCCGTAAGTCAGTGTCGGGATTACCACACTGTCATGCAAGGACTTCTTCACTTCCATACTGACCACCCTATTTCTTGTTACTGCTTTCAGCGTTCCTACAACCCTCTTCCCCTGTTGTACCCTCTCCTGCACTTCTTCATCCATAGTCCCATCTTTACTCAACACACTGCCCAGATACTTAAAAGAGTTGACGATCTCCATAGCCTGACCGTTCAGCTTCACCTCACACTCTGTGACTTCACCCCTTTCGAAGACCATAACCTTGCTCTTCCCCGCATTACCTTCAAATTCCGTTTTTCGCACACTGTTCCAAACTCATTACCAGACCTGCAACTCCCATTCATTATCACTCATCAGAACTGTATCATCCGCAAACAGCAGTATAGGTAGCTTCCACTCAATTCCCTCCCTTTTCAGCGATACACCAACATCCACTGCTCTTGATAGTATTTCTTTCATGACTCCATCCATATATATACAGTAAATAACCACAGGGACATCACACACACCCCTTCGGGATCAAGGCAATAGATAGATAGATAGGTCAAAGAACTCGCTCTGCTCACTCTCCACACGTACAGCCACCTTTGCACCCTCATACATGCTCTTCACTGCTTTCAGCAACTTGCCATCTACTCCGTATAGTGAAGTTACAGTGTGATAAGTGCATAGATTCAAGTTTTATAAGCACCGATGAGTGGCAATTCCCGCGCGTGTCCTGGTTACCATGGCGACTGGTGGCCATCTTGGTCCTGGACACACACACGTACACACAAGGCCAGTTGATCAACAGCCGATTCCCCTATACACTTTTCCTTTCACTCAACGCCTCTCTCACGCACTGTTTATTGATTTTATACTTTACCGTATGTTTTATAGTTAGAATATGAGTTTTACACATTGTTTTAGGCACTTTTGACTTAGAAATATGGGTTTTGACGATACATTTTTAGTGAGGAGACTGGGGAGGTGGTGGTGAAGGCTGGTGTGGGGGTAGTGGGGGAGTGGGGGAAGACCAGTGTACCACAAACGTCTGGCTTGTTGTGTACGTAGCAACATGAACCACTCTCTCGTCTCTTCTTACCCCTACGATGACCTGGCGGAATTTTGAGGAATGCCATGGGGTCTGGGTCATCTTCCTCCTCCTCTTCCCCACTTGGTGGGGAGTCAACTATGTCATGGGGAGCAGTATTAGAGCAACACACATCGCGAGGCGACGATGTACATCAGACACTCATGAACTACACAGGACAACTGGCGAGTCTGGTGGCCCAGTCCTCCACTTCCTCCCTTCTCCCGCGCTCTCTCTCCCCACTCCCCACTGCGGCTGGACTTGGGTATTACCAAGTATTGCCACTGTTGGGCAACATCATAAGGTATATCCCATATACATTTGAACCCTCTATCTACCATAGGACAAGAATAAATAAGCTCGAAAGTGGTAGTGAGATAAGTGGGTAAACTGGCTTTCCCCATCCGCCCATTTTTTTCGGTTATTGCACCCTGATGGCAATTTATATGATGATGACAATATGTCATTGTGGGGGTGAGGGGGGCAAAGCCCCCCCTCAACATATGATTGTATCCAAAGGCAGTCAAAATAGACGGGAACATGATGGCAAGCGTCCTGACGCCGGTCCGCGTATTGTACACAAGGCTGGCGGTACGCCCAAACTCTACATTCTACCCGCAAGTACCTCCCACATAGTTGAGTGACATGGCCAAAATCAAGGAATCATCATATATTTTTTGATTTTGTGGAAGGAGGAAGTTAAGTGTGTATGTTGAGTGTAGTGAATTAGATAGGAGGAGGAGGCGTTTGTGAGAGCAGGCTGGACTACTCTCAGTGTAAGGGGCACATAAGGAATCAGTAAGAGAGGCCAAGCAAATGAAACAGGAGTTCCAGCGACTCCTTATCAAATTTCTACAGCCTCTCCTGGGTATAGCCCTGTTCGATTGGTGCCTACAATCTACCCCCATGCTTAGATTAATATGCAATATTCGGGGATGCATAATATATCGTAGGCTTGGGCATAAACCTTTAACTGTCTTGATAGTCTAATACTTAGTGTGCGTAATTTTGGTGTGAATATAATAGGTTCGAGTCTTCGTAGTTCCACATGTATTATTACATTCACTGATTTTGTGGTAATTATAAGGAATAGGCTCGCACCCTTAGTTTTCATGTTTTTTCCTCCAGATTTTGAGAAATGAGTGCTTTCATGGTCTTAGTTATAATTCCAATGTGGGATACATGATTGGTTGAGGGGGGGCAAAGCCGGAAAATATTACCGAAATTACCACTAATTTTCCCATGGTTTTTCTTTTTGGCTTTAGGTAGCTTGCATCATTATACAGTAGTTGAAATTAGTTACAATCCCCGGAAAATTTTATTTCTCCCACCATCCAACGATCTTAAAACACTTAGATGTAAGTCATTTTCAGAGTAAATATAAAATATGTTTTGCCTTTGGATACAGGATGGGTTGAGGGGGAGCTTTGCCCCCCCCCCCCCCCCCCTCCTCCATGACTTATTGAAATCAGTATCTATTTTACCACTAAGGGACTTAATAAGAGTTTCACTGCCGTCAATAGGGAGAATTATAGGCAGAGTTTTTTGTTTTTACAGTACTTTATATAGTGCACATAAATTGTATCTCCGGAGATTGAAACACATTTTAATATGATCTTTGCAACATCCTTATTCTATACTAGCCTTCAAATATTGAGAAATAATTAGTGGTAGTTTCGGTATTAAGTACCGCAAAGCGCCCACTCACACCCCCATGAATGACTGAAATCGTCATATATGTTGCCAGCAGGGGGTAAATGTCGATTATACTGCATAAAGAAGGCGTTTGTAAACAGTGAGAATGTCCGAAAGAGCTCTGAGATTGATTAGAATGTGCGTTTTTTCTATTAATATCGAGTTTTATAAATGTGATCAAAATTATTCTCCCACAGTGGATTATACATGAGTACAGTATAAGGGTTCCATAGACCTATATTGCCCCTAATAAATTATGTATAATAAAGCCACGAGCCTATTCCCTATAATTATCGATTTCGTTAATTAGTGTTATACCAGGGTTTTTACTGGGGTTGATTGGACAATGGTAGGCTCTTACTCGACTACATAAACTAAAGTCAAATTACACTTGCATAAATGTCGTAAAGGATAAATATAACTGCGTTCTTATTAATGATTACTTGACACAAGATAAATACACTTGAGATACGTAATACACTGTTTACATGGAATACAACACAATAATATAACGTCGAGCACGGACGAGGATCCACGACGAACTTTGAGAATCCACTAGCACTTCTATTTTAACACTGGGTCGAGTCTTGAAGTACCGTAACACTGAACACTGATGATCGAGGTGTTTGTTGCCGAGTCCTTACTTCTGGTTCCGTCGAGCCGCTTAGGTGGTCCTACCGTGTGGTCAATGGTGTGGGGGTTACAGATGGACTATTTGGGTTGGGGCCTTTATTAGTAGTTCTTTATGTCATGACACAGAGGGCGTACTATCGGACTAACGCGAGCATGAGTGAGGACATGTCCCGCACTATGGCTGCTTGACTATCCTGACCATTATAAGAGTCGGTGATGAAGTTCTGTTCTGGTCCTCTTGGGTGTGGGGTCTTTAACCCTTAACCATCGGCGCTCGACATAATATTATGTCGAGTTAAAGAAAACGTGCCCATATGCGGGCCTCGACATATGTCGAGTGCAATTTTGAGCACGTAATGTGCTCTGAGAGAGAGCTGAGCGGTGCGAGGAGTGTAGATTGCTTCCTGACCGCTCGCCACCACCGCCGTGGGTCGACTGAAATTTATTACACCCTCCTCCACCCTCTCTCACTCGCTACACAGGGAATTATGTAAGGAAATTACCTTATTTTAGGGTTTTTGCACTCGTGTTGCACGATCGTTGCAAGAGAACCAGTGGTCGTAGAAGGATGGTTCAGGTGTCATTGGAAAGCTCTGTTTACGCCCTTTCAGGGATAGATACTTGTATTACGCTCTGGGTCTTGTTTATGCATTAAAAAGAGCACGGAAACAACCCCATTTAGGGTAAAACCACCCGCTTGACGGGTAGTAGAAGTTACCGACCCACCCGCTCGTAATGTGTTAATGAAAAGTCACTCAAGTCATGAGAGACTAACTATTCATCAGACTAACGTGGGGAATAAGTGTGACCATGGCCGTACTATCTTTCCCAACTGACTTTAACTTTTTTAAGAGTGTTCAAAGAACCCTGATGATTGGATTTTTAGACCTTTTTACAAGCATATGCCCTCGACCATGGTTCTGGCACATATGGTGTAAGGACTTTATATGCCGAGTGCCGTATAAGTGACGGTGTCTCACATAGCCCTAACTATTGTAGAGATCTTGCCATGGCAAAGACTTCTCCAAGAGTGTTGAATTGATATTAAGAATGTTTTGGGGGACATGTCCTTATTTCCACTTTTAACACTCAAGCCGCGGTGAATGTCATATGAGGGGCGAGAGATAAATGGACTATCCTCTGGTACCCGTCATATGAGGAGCGGCATTCTGAGCACATTAGGGGCTATGAGAGAGAGTCCGCGCGTTGGGAGGACAATAGGCGAGCTCTGACCGCTCGGCACCACCAATGGACCGGTTCTGGGACCACCGCCGCCTCCCTACACACACCCGGCCTCGCGAGATAAAGAAAAAACTGAAGAAATTACCTTATTTAGGGTATTTTCACCTCTGGTTGCGCGATCGCTATAGGATAAACCGTGGTCGTACCCGTCGATCGCTACAGGATAACCAGTGGACGAACAAGGATGATTCAGGTGTCATTGGAAAGCTCTATTATTGCCCTTTCACGGATACATAATTGTATTACGCTCTGGCTCTTGTTTATGCATGGAAAAGAGCATGGAATAAAGCTCGTTTTCGGTAAATATGCCAGCCTGGCAGGTAGTTGATGTTACAAACGGCCCCGTTTTTGGGGGGTTAATGTCAAAACTGCAAGGCTAGAAAAGATCCTAATGTATCTCAGGCACTATGGTGGGAGAGATATAAGTTCTTAGGTAGGGAAAAGAACTCTCAGACAATTAGGTCTACCGCCATGGCATGTAATACTCAGGGAATGAGAGGGTAATTCTCGGACTCAAGCCTCACATGGAAGTCTACCTGAGCCCTTCGAATTGCTGACTCTACCTTGGTTAAGTCGAGATGGTCATAGCTTGTTCTGCTATGTCCCAGGTACGTTGGTTGAGGGACAGAAGGTCACAGGTCCTCGTGCTATGCCTTCCTCTTATTGGACCTTAAATTGGTGATGGTAATGCGTATATTTTTTCCGGGCGTGGGCGGCAGGGTGGGCGTGATGGCGATGACTCGTCCACATCGGTTGGTGAGGTGATGTTTAGTGGGGGTGGTGGTTAGGCGGCCATGCTGTTGCTTCTCTTCTTTCTTTCATCCATTCTTCATGGTTATGTTTATCTTCCTCGTGTTTGTCTTGCCTTCTTTCTCTCCACGGGCTTCTTCTGAGTCTTCTCCTTTTTCTTGTTCATTGTTGGTTTATTTTCTGCTGCGATTTCATTTCTGTTCCCGTTTTCCTCCTCTGTCTCTCACTTCTCCGACTCGGTAACTTATTTATTTGTAAATCAGTTACTTTGCTTCCGTGTTCGGGGAAGTAGTCACGACCTTGTGACTTGACCTGGAAACAGAAGAGGTCTCCATGGTGTGTGAAGATGGTGTGGGAGTGTAGGTATTCCCACCATTTTTCTGATCTGGCGTCGGCAGGCTTGTTGGGTTTGGTGTATATCGCTACGTACGATGTTTCGTCACAGATTATGGATGCGGTTTTCACTTCGTCGATGTAACAGATGTTATGGAACCTCTCCTCCTCCTCGTTCCATTTCACCTTGTAAATGAAAGGTAAGTTGGAGGTTGGTAAGATGGCGGCGGCGAGTGATGCAGAATAGCTGGCGTGGTTCATCTTGGTGGAGGTGGTGGAGAATAATTTGGGAGGTGTTGTTGCCTTGACCGGGGTGAGAGGGCAAGTAGTAATTTGACCTCTGACCTGAGGAGTTTTATCATCCCTTGCGGACGCAAAGGTACCAGAGCGGGGCTTGGGTGAGGTGAAAGGGGGATTGGCAGTGGAAATTGTGTTTGTTGCACATGTTATGTGCAGGGTTGTGAGGCTGTTGGATGAGTGTGGTGAGGTAATTTTGTGTGGACTGGAAAGGTGTGATGTTGGTTTTGGGTGGGGAATGGCAATGGCTGAGAAATGGGAAGGAGGTAGGAGGGGGTGCGGGTGAGCGTGGTGGTGTGACTGGGTGATTTTTGGCAGGCTTCGTAATTGAAGCGATTGTCTGGTGGCGTCTGGTAACTCTGGTGAGGGTTGGTGAGAGATGGTGGGTGCCTGGTGTTGGGTGGCTGGGGTATGAGTGTTTGATTCTGTGTCATTTCCCATATTCAAGGGACGGTAGATTATCACGAAGCAATTTCGGTAGGTCCGTGTTTCTCCGTGATAATTCACGATCACTTGATACGGGTTTGGTACCTTAATCACTCTGTGTGGCCGTATGTACCTTGGCCCAAGTTTATTGATGATTGGTAATTTGGCGATTATTACGTTGTCACCTATTGCATAGGGGCTCTGAGGGGGTGTGGCGTCGAGTGAGGTATCTTAACACACCTGGGCAGTGTTTAGGGTGTTCCACAGGTGTTGTAGGGGGTTGGTGGAGACATCGGTGGTGGCTGTTTTTGCGAGGTGGTGGAATGGCAGCAGCAAGGGAGCGACTCCGTATAATCTTTTGTGGGGGTGATACTGTCTTCCCTGGGACATGAGTTTATGCCCCACTGAATCATTTTTATTTGTGCGGGCCAATCTTGGGTTTGCAAGGCGATTAAGCGGGTGTGGAGTTGATTGTTTATTGTCTTATGACTCCGTTTCGCACATGGTGTTGCCTTGAGGTCAGTAGGGTGATGAATGGGAGATCTTGAGGCCGCATATTTTGGCGAACTGTTCCCATACTTGTCCGGAGAATTCCGGGGTGTTGTCTTATAGCAAGGTGATAGGTACAGTAGTCCAAAGTTGGCAAGAACGTCGGTGGCTAGGACTTCTGCGACGGTGAGAGTGCTGTGATCTTTGATGGGGCAAGCTATTAGGATACTGGAGTATACAGTATGTCGACGAATGTTACGATGAACCTTTTCCCGTTTCTTGCCGGATTTTTACCCATGACGTCCAAAGATAGTGTTTGCCAGGGCTTAATTGCTGCTATTTTCCCTGTGGGTCCTGGGGTCTTGCCTCGATCCTTGCCCATGGTGTAAGGTTTGCATGATTTGGCTACTCTTTTGGCGATGACGGATGGGCTGGATGTCCAGTATATTTGTTGGAACACTTGTAACATTTTTGTCTGGCCCAAATGAATGCCATTGACTTCGTGAATAATGATGAATAAGTCTTGGGCGGTGTGGGGGTCGACAACAATATGGCCGAACTCGGTGTATAGTTGGTCGCCTACTCGGTGGAGATTATAGAAGATTTCTTTGGGTATCCACTTAGGCTTAATCTTGAACATCCAGGCTTTTTCGTTGCTGTTTTGTGGGTGATGCATTTGACGGGACCAGGCTTGCCATGGCTGCGAGGGCTTGAGTGTGGAGGTTGGCCACTGGAAGATGAGAGAGAGGATCCGCGTTTGTGTGCAGTTTTCCTGGACGCTCATGGATCTAATCAAATTCCTCTAGGGTTTCTCGCCATCGTACCAGAAGTGCACAGCTGGTTTCCGATCGTCTTAACCACTGTAACAATTGATAATCGGAAATGATATCTACCTTTTGTGCCCAACAAAAAGGACCGGAAGTGGTTCAATTCCCAGATGACTTCTAGGCACTCCCGTTTTGTGGCCGCATTATTTGTTTTGTGCAGTGTTTAGGGAGGAGCTGGCACAAGCGATGATGTGTTCACGGCCGTCTTGGACTTGGGCGAGCACGGCGCCTACTGCATACAAGGATACGTCGGTGTAGAGACGGAAAGGTTGGCGGTATTGAGTAGTGCAATACCAGGAGTTTAGAAATATATAGAAGCAATTACCATTTGGCGGCATCCAAAATTAAATTGGATTCAATCAAATATTCCATAATCAAATGCGCATTATTAAATTATCCCTTTATAGCTCTACAATATAATTTCATTTTATTAGCTGTAGCGCTACATATGTTGGTTTGAAACAGGGGTGTGGTTGTTTACTGTATATATATGGATGGAGTCATGAAAGAAATACTATCAAGAGCAGTGGATGTTGGTGTATCGCTGAAAAGGGAGGGAATTGAGTGGAAGCTACCTATACTGCTGTTTGCGGATGATACAGTTCTGATGAGTGGTAATGAATGGGAGTTGCAGGGTCTGGTAAATGAGTTTGGAACAGTGTGCGAAAAACGGAATTTGAAGGTAAATGCGGGGAAGAGCAAGGTTATGGTCTTCGAAAGGGGTGAAGTCACAGAGTGTTAGGTGAAGCTGAACGGTCAGGCTATGGAGATCGTCAACTCTTTTAAGTATCTGGGCAGTGTGTTGAGTAAAGATGGGACTATGGATGAAGAAGTGCGGGAGAGGGTACAACAGGGGAAGAGGGTTGTAGGAACGCTAAAAGCAGTAACAAGAAATAGGGTGGTCAGTATAGAAGTGAAGAAGTCCTTGCATGACAGTGTGGTAATCCCGACACTGACTTACGGAAGCGAAGCATGGACGTTGGTTAAGAGACTCAGACCAAGAGTGAGAGCAGTGGAAATGAATTACTTAAGGAGTGCGTGCGGAGTTTTATGGAGGGATAGACAGACTAATGAGGAAGTAAGAAGGAGGTGTGGTGTGGAGGTAGATGTGCTGGAAAGTGTGAAAAGGAACAACTTGAGATGGTTCGGCCATATGGAACGTATGGAAAGCGAGAGAATGACTAAGAGGGTGTACGAGAGCGAGGTGGAGGGACAGAGAGGGAGAGGTAGACCGAATGAGAGGTGGAAGGATGGAGTGAGGAAGTACATGAACGAAGGCGGTGCTGGTTGGGGGGAGGGGCGTCGACTGACTGGGGACAGAGGTGCATGGGGGCGGTTCGTTCGTAGCCACCCCCTCGGGGATCACGGTGTCAGGGAATAGATAGATAGATAGATAGCGCTACGTATTTAGGGGACAACGCACCTCTATACTTGTGCTGTGAAGTCGCTTATTTGGCCTTGTATCCAGCCAAAATCATTAGTACGTCAATAATATTGATGTTCTTCTTTTATGATATCTAGAGAGAAGGATATTAACTCGACAAATTTGCGATGTGAAACAAATTGTACGGTACCGTACTTGGCACGGACTATTAGAAACGTACGAGTGATCGTCAGTCTCACCATTTATGATCAAGGACATATCGATCAATTTTAATCACCATAATATGAAAGTATATTGGAAAATTGGAGCAAGTTCAAATTTCAAATGATACCAAAGTTAAGAAGCTGTACTGTATATTTGCAATAATTTTGTAACTGAATATAATAGTTAGCTCAGTTAGTTCAGTGTCAGTGGACCTTTAATATATTTGAACGCCTACTGATGTAAGATTGCATACCTTAATGTGTTTCACAAAACGATTAGGTATAATATGATCAGTAGACACCTAAACGATTGTCACCTAATATTTGTAATAATTGCATAATTACAAATGGGTGAATACAATTTTAAGAGCCAATTAGAAGGCATGGCACTCCTGATAATGGTATAAGCCAGAATTTATATAATCATTGGTCTAATGACTAAATAACATAACAAAACTATTTGTTATTAATGCATCAGTATTTATCTTGGCCTTATGAATTATAGATCGTTCGCTTAATAGGCTATATATATGTGGGGCCTAAAGACGGGCTAAATAAAGCAGCTAATTAGATGGCCATACCTCGTGGAATTACTGTAGTTTTCCTCTGTCACTTGGTTTTGATATGGCTATTTGACTGTGTCTGCCTGTGTCTCTCTTGTATGTCTATCTCTTGTAGGCCTTTGTCTCTCTTATCTGTCTTTCTTGTATGTTTGTTTGTTTTGTCTGTCTCTCTTGTCTGTCTCATGTATGTTTGTCTCTTATCTGTTCTTTCTCTCTTGTCTGTCTCTCCTGTTTGGTTGTCTCTCTTCTCTGTTGTCTCTCTTGTCTGTTCATCTCTGTGTATGTCTGTTTATTTTTCATGTCTGGTTTATCTCGTGTCTGTCTGTAGCTCTTGTTTCTTTGTAAGTCTTGTCTGTCTCTCTTTTGTCTGTCTCTCTTTTGTCTTTCTGTCTCCTTTGTCGGCCTCTTGTCTGTCTGTCTCTCTTATCTGTCTGTCTCTCTTGCCTGTCTGACTCTCTTGTCTGTCTGTCTATCTTTCTTGTCTGTTTGTCTCTCTTACCTGTAAGTCTCTCTTACCTGTCTGTCTTGTCTGTCTGTCTCTCGTGCCTGTCTGTCTCTCTTGCCTGTCTGTCTCTCTTGCCTGTCTGTCTCTCTTGCCTGTCTGTCTCTCTTGCCTGTCTGTCTGACTTGTCTGTCTGTCTCTTATCTGTCTGTCTCTCTTGTCTGTTTGTCTTTTTTGTCTGTCTCTCGTATGTTTTGTCTCTCGTATGTATGTCTCTCTCGTATGTATGTCTGTTTGTCTCTCTTGTATGTATGTCTCTCTTGTCAGTTTGTTTCTTGTCAGTTTGTCTCTCTTGTCAGTTTGTCTCTCTTGTCTGTTTGTTTCTCTTGTCTGTATGTATCTCTTGTCAGTTTGTCTCTCTTGTCTGTTTGTCTCTCTTGTCTGTATGTCTCTCTTGTCTGTATGTCTCTCTTGTCAGTTTGTCTCTCTTGTCTGTATGTCTCTCTTGTCTGTATGTCTCTCTTGTCTGTTTGTCTCTCTTGTCTGTTTGTTTCTCCTGTCTGTTTGTCTCTTGTCTGCTTGTCTCTCGTATGTATGTCTCTCTTGTCTGTTTTTTCTCGTCTGTATGTCTCTCTTGTCTGTATGTCTCCTGTTTGTCTCTCTTGTATGTTTGTCTCATGTCTGTTTGTCTCTTGTCTGTTGGCCTCTCATGTCTGTTTGTCTCTCTTTACTGTTTGTCTCTTGTCAGTTTGTCTCTCTTGTCTGTATGTCTCTCTTGTCAGTTTGTCTCTCTTGTCTTCATGTCTCTCTTGTCTGTTTGGCTCTATTGACTGTTTGTCTCTCTTGTCAGTTTGTCTCTCTTGTCTGTATGTCTCTCTTGTCAGTTTGTCTCTCTTGTCTTCATGTCTCTCTTGTCAGTTTGTCTCTATTGTCTGTTTGGCTCTCTTGTCAGTTTGTCTCTCTTGTCTTCATGTCTCTCTTGTCTGTTTGGCTCTCTTGTCTGTTTGGCTCTCTTGTCTGTATGTCTCTCTTGTCAGTTTGTCTCTCTTGTCTGTATGTCTCTCTTGTCAGTTTGTCTCTCTTGTCAGTTTGTCTCTCTTGTCAGTTTGGCTCTCTTGTCAGTTTGTCTCTCTTGTCTGTTTGGCTCTCTTGTCTGTTTGTCTCTCTTGTCTGTATGTCTCTCTTGTCAGTTTGTCTCTGTCACATCCCTCGCCACTGTGAAGCTTCGAGAGTTTCTGCTGTGCTCGACCCCTTTCGACTCGGCACTCAGTTGTTTTGTTGTGCCAGCCAGGGTCGACTATGACGTCTCAGTTGAGTGCGTCAATTGATTCATTTTGTATATTATTTAATGTTCTTAATAATAGATGGCGCTGTACTTGCCAATCTTTTGTTTTCTAGTTACCTTTCTGTACGTGTATAAGGGGTTCAGGCTGTGACGGAGGGTGTTGTAATTCATCTTGAATTCATATGAAATCAGTATATACTCAACCAGCGTCTTGGATATATCGGCTCCTGGAGATTTGTGTGGAGGTGTTATCCTGTATTGTGTGCTACTAAATACCGCTAGCTGTGCTGATAACCAGGGAGTAGTGTCTTGTCTGTCATAACCTGATTCCTATTATTACGTGTGTCATTAGTTTACATTAGTATATAAGGTTCTTTTCTTTTTTCCTTTATTTTTGTTTGTTTGTTCATAGAGATAAATTATTATAATTTATATATTAATATTCATATAAATATATTATTTTCCTTTTTAATCTAGTTACTTGCAATTCTTTATATAATATAGACTCCTTTCTTTTATCATTAATTATATATATATATATATATATATAAAATTATCTTTATTTTTCTTAACCATCATATGTGCATTAGTTTGGTACAAAGGGGTTAGTGGTGTGGTCAAGTTTATAAGATCAAAGTGGCTTATGATATAATAACTTACATAAATAAACTGCTATATAAACTATAACTACCATCTCTAAAATAGACTACTGAGTCTTGGCATAAGTCTGTTAAACAGACTATTACTCTCCTCACTGAATTTACTTCTAATCTATTCAGTCTAGTGTGACAATTTGGGAGTTACCATACCCGTAGTGCTTACCAGGCCTAATTAAAACTTCATAACTTCCGGGTTGTAACAGTCTCTTGTCTGTATGTCTCTCTTGTCTGTATGTCTCTTGTCTGTTTGTCTCTTGTCTGTTTGTCTCTCGTCTGTTTGTCTCTCGTATGTATGTCTCTCTTGTCTGTTTTCTCGTCTATATGTCTCTCTTGTCTGTATGTATCCTGTCTGTCTCTCTTGTATGTTTGTCTCATGTCTGTTCTGTCTCTCCTGTCTGTTTCTCTCTTGTCTGTTGGCCTCTCATGTCTGTTTCCCTCTTGACTGTTTGTCTCTCTTCTCTGTTTGTTTCTCTTCTATGTTTGTCTCTCTTGTCTGTTTGTCTCTTGTATGTATCTCACTTGTCTGTTTATCACTCGTGTATCTGTTTATTTTTCATGTCTGGTTCATCTATCATGTCTTTGTGTAGCTCTTGTCTATTTGTATTTCTTGTCTGTCTCTCTCTGTTGTCTTTCTCTCTTCTCTGTCTCTTATGTTGTCTGTCTATCCCTCTTACCTGTCTGTTGTTCATGTCTGTATTTCCCTCTTGTCTGTTTGTCCCTGGTTGTCTCTCTTGTCTGTTTGTGTCTAGCCTTCTCTGTCTCTCTTGTGTATTTATCTCTTGCTTGTCTGCATCTCTTGTCTATCTTGTCTGTGTCTCTTTCATGCATGTCTCTCTTGTCTGTTTTCATCACATTTATTTGTCTCTCTCGTCTGTTTGTCTCTAGTGTCTGTCTGTTTCTCTTGTCCTTGGCTCTCTTGTCTGCCTTTCTGTTTGTCTCTTGTCTTTGTCTCTTGTCTGCTTCTCTTGTCTGTTAATCTCTTGTCTGTATCTCTGATTGTATGTGTGTTTGTCTGTCCATCTTATCTGTTTGTCTGTCCATCTTATCTGTTTGTCTGTCCATCTTGCCTGTTTGTTTGCCTCTCTTGTCTGTTTTAACCGACTGTCGCTATCGATCTGTTTATTTTCCTGTATGTCTCTCTGTTGCTTACTTATTCCCAGTCTCTCCAATAGTGAAATTCAATATCACCACGATGATACGGTCAAAAATGTGTTAACGATTCTCCAATTAGCGAGCCCAGGTACACTTTTCGCCAACACTTCCTTCATTAGCTCTATGAAAATTGTACCCAGAGAATTAATAGCAGAAAAAACTACATTTTCATTTTTGCCTGTGTTATGCTGTGCTAAAATTAGATGCTGGGATAGTAACCCTTTCAGTACGGTGATGTCCTAAGTTTAATTTGGCTACTGGCTACTATTTTTATATCATGATTAGGTTAGGTCAAGTTAGTCAAAGCTTGTGAAACGCCGTGACAAGGTCATACCAGTAGATCATTTGTCTTGTCACCGGAACCCACTCTGTTAAAATTGTTGATATGACTGGCACCAATATTGCCAACAAATTACCGTCATATTAGCGGCCATAAGCATAACTATCAACATTATCTATTTACTGCCCTATTACCGTTTTTAGAAGTACAGTAGCGCTAATAAGTGATGTCTCGGCACCAAGTATGTTTTGATCAATAATTAGTATCAGCAATATCTAAGTCTAATTTCTTCATATCGAGTGAAATATACAAACATGTTCCTACACCTACTCACCCTATTCAACATCTGACAAACATTAACCCAGGAGCTGCGGGAAGACTCTTAAGAGTTTCCCCGGGCGACTGCGGGAAGACTCTTAACCCAGGAGCTGCGGGAACTCTTAAGAGTTCCCCCGGCGGACTGCGGGAAGACTCTTGAGAGTCGGAAAAAAAAATATCAAATTTAAACATCGAAAAAAAAAAAAAAAAAAAAAAATTGGGGGCCCCTGGGCCATGCAAAATAAAATTGGGGGCCCCTGGGCCATGCAAAATATCACTCTTCTACCTCCCCCACTTTCCTCCCCTCCTTCAGTTATCACCTATTTTCCCTGTTATTCCCTTATTCTGAGGTATATTTTCGTGCTAACATTAGCGAGTTGCAAGAAGGGCATTGTCATCAGTGTTAGCAAGCGAGTGCAAGAGAGAGAGAGAGAGAGAATATCGATCGACTGTGTCTCAGTGGCCTTGGGGGAAATTGGCGGGAAAGCAGGTTGTCTCATCCATACATTATATAACTTGCGGCCTATATCTCCGATTTTGACCATCCAAACGCTGTTTTCACTCGTTTGATTGTTGTTTCAGGTTAATACCTTTATAATCAACCCATAATAGGCGCGTATGGATAAGTATTAATCCTATTTATGGTAAAATGAATATTTTAGTGATGGAAACAGTTCATATACGTCCGCACAGGGGGACGTTTCTAATTACCCCCATGCGCACTTCTTAGGTTAAGATCCTGGGCCTAAAAAATCCATTTAAAACACCCAAAAAAAACTTTAACCCTTTTTTCTTTTCTTTTTTTGCCCCTGGGCCATGCAAAATATCACTCTTCTACCTCCCCCACTTTCCTCCCCTCCTTCAGTTATCACCTATTTTCCCTGTTATTCCCTTATTCTGTGGTCCATTTTCGTGCTAACATTAGCGAGTTGCTAGCAGGGCGTTGTCATCAGTGTTACCAAGCGTGGGAATTAGGGGAGAAGTCCGGAAGAGAATTGAGAGGTACCTCCAGTGTCTCTCAAAGCTTGGTGAGTGGAAGGTTGGCTCACACGCACTCGCACTCGCTTTCATTTCGCGATTTTGACCAGCCAAACCCTGTTTCCACTTGTTTTATTGTTGTAACTGGTTAATATCTTCATATTAATGGTAAAATAGGCGCATATGAATAAGTATTAACGATATTTATGGTAAAATAATGATAGTGATGGGAACAGCTCAAATACGTGCACACAGGCGTGTCGTGTCTCATACCCCCCATGCGCAGCCGAGAGGGTAATACAGCACAGAGCAAGCCAAACGTAATTACAGCTGGGACATGACTTATTAGCGCGACCGTACAATACATTCAAGAAACCGTAATTGTGGGGCGGCATAGCTAACCTATTGTTAATTTTGTGATAAAAGCACCAAATTCGGCATCTATATAGCATTATATATTTCAAAGACATTTGGGACATCATAGGTTTACTCTACATTGGCTTTGGCAGCCCCCTATCAATTACTTTCCATTAGAGTTCTTAACACTTAAATAGCGGGGCCCGACTTAAGTCTGTATCTAAAAAGCAGCAAGTTAGGAGCATTATTAAGGCTTTTAAAGGGTTAAAATCTAGTGCAAATGGCCGGAAGCGCAGCAGGCCACACAGCCAACACCCAGGGCTTACCGCCGCCCACTGACTCACGTTCCCTCTGTTCTCGAGAGGCCGGCAGTGTAGCCAGTAGTGAGTGTAGCTAGAAAAAATATGCCGCTATACGCTAAACTCCCATGTTGGTGGTACCACTGCATCAAAACGACGAGTGCTACGTAGCTCGTTCTGGTCTCATTTTGAAGCATGTAGCGCCTAGTGTTTTGCTGAATAAATTTATTTTCATTCAGATACTTGATTGATCATTCAGGAGGGCCTGAATATGCCCAAAATATCACAAAAAAACCCCGCTAGATGAGGGTTAAGCACTGATTTTTGCCCCAAACTGTATACCATAGTAGATATGTCAAACTTTATTCAAATGACTGGTCTGGACATGGGTAACAACTTATATTCAGACTATGTTTAATTAATGTTGACCATTTGATAGGTACAGTCTGTTGTAGTTTATAATCATGCCACACATTGGTAAGTAATGTTGCCATTTGCCACTAATTTGTTGAACTACAGGAACCAGTACAAGTAAAACGGTCAACATTAGCCAATTTTTTTTTTAATATAAGTTGTTATCCATGTCCAGACAATTCATTTAATACTAGTTTGACATCTACCAGGGTATACAGTTTGGGGCAAAAATCAGTGCTTAAGAACTCTAATGGAAAGTAATTGATAGGGGGTTGCCAAAGCCAATGTAGAGTAAACCTATGATGTCCCAATATCTAATTTTGATGATATTGACTATTTTATTGTGTTTGTCAATTTTGATACTTTTATCACAAAATAAACAATCCTTCTGATATTTTGAGTAATGCCGCCCCACTATAATAGTGAATACAGGTTCAAAGGTCACAATTTACGGTATGTTACTGTCATTTGCACGTACATTGCTTACAGTGCAGCCAACTCAGCTGGCCAAGTTATCTGGTAATAGTTATCGTTGGTATTGAGGAGATAGAGTTAACCCTTTTCAGTAACCCGAGGACGCTGCTCTTCCTTTTATTTCTGACTACTATACGATTTCATTAAGCTTAGCAAGAACCCATGGGAGTTTTAAGGGTAAAGCAAGTCTCAATTAACCTACTTACTAAACTAGATATTCCTAAGGTGGATAAAACCGTCTATTGATAGCCACTAAATAGAGAAGGAACGAGTCATAATATACTGAAAGGGTTAACTCTATCTGGTGCGAGGCAAGTCTTTTTAGCTTCTCCCTTTTTCACACCTGTAGGTTGATTATTTCAAGACGTTTCGCTTCATTAGTTCGGCGAATATAAGTATTTCAAGACTTTTGCTTCATTAGTTTGGCGAATATAAGTATTTTCACCCGATTCAGGTGTAATTTTTTGAGCGTGTGACAGTGAGCCTACATTCTAGGAGAAAACTTGCTGAGATATTTTTCTATGATAGATTGTATTGTCACGATCCCTAATTTCTTTACCCCCTTTACCTGCAGTGAGTCAAAGCCAGGATCATAGAGGATAGAGTGGAAAGAGCTGAGTTCCGCGAGCATCCTAGGGGTAGCACCATTGTCGTTGGGCATAATTTTATAACCAAAAGGTCTCGGGGATTACTCCGTATTAGATACACCTTGATAAATGCGCATCTGGCCTGTCTGCAGTGTTAACGCATAAACTGGCGACCGTCCTAAATAGAGGTTTTTCTGGTGCACTGCAACCGTTCTCAATAGATCCAGAGCATAAAAATATAACCCTTAGAAAACACCCCAGTGGCACTCAAATCAAATCAATATTTGATTAGGAGAGATCATTCCCCTCCATTACTTGCTACCACCCCCCACCCCCCTTCCCCTCCTTTTCCCCCCTCCTTAATTATATTTTATTTTTCCTCTCATTCTCCCTTTTATCGGGTAATTTTCAGCGCGAATTTCCCCCTCCTGGTCTCCTTAACACGGTTGAGTCATCTAGAGATCCTTGCAACACAGAGACTTCTAGTGTAAGGCCTCCGTGTCGCTTGGGAACTGGGACAGGGTGGATGTACGCTCCCCCTGCTCTTGCCTCATGAATGGACCGGTCGGCAATAATATGTCTTTTTCAACCCCTAAATACTATTCCTACTTCTTGTATTGCTCTTAAATGTTCATATGTTCATATTAAAAGCAAAATAGGTTAATATGGATAAGTTACATATGACGATTTCCGTCCGAATAGAACCAAATATCTTCGCTTAGCAGGAGGGTTTGAACTACCATGGCTACTCAATTTATGAGCTAAGCATGGTTCACAGATACGCGAGTGTGAGCTAGAGTCAGAATGAGCAGGTCAAAATTTGGACTCGCGCACATAATCGCGGTGAAAATCGATGACTCATAGTGACTCCTTCGACTCGTGTTTGACTCGCGGCCAGTCGCAGCCAGTTACAGTGGGTTGGCCATGTCCGGCAAAATGTCACCCCTGAACCAAATTTGGACTGCGAGTCCGACAACTCTCATAGACTCTTGGTGACCCGTGTTGACTCGTATCTACTCGTATATACTTGTCAGTACTCTCGTTGACTCGTAAAGTACTCTAGCATGACTCGCGGATATTTCCAAGTGCGCAAGTGACTACGACTGGACACGAGTCACAACGACTCCCCGCGTGTGGGATACCCATCAATTGGTGGATGAAACTGAGTAAGAGTACACGATGAGTAAAATAAGGAGTCAACACGAGTTGTAGGCGAGCAAGTACGAGTTGGGATGAATGCAGTGGGAGTCAGTATGAATGAAATATAAATTGACCATTAAATTCAAATATGTGAAGCGAGTCAACGCGAGTCAACGCAATATAAGTACGAAATACACGCGAGTCAATGTGGGTTAAGGCGAGTTGACTAGAGTGAGTGAGAGTCAACGCGATTCAACGCGATTGCTCTCCACGCGTCAAGTGTACTGCGAGTGGTGGCAACACTGCATTACGAAGACCCCACCATCTGAGCAGCTACCATGAGTTCCGACATCTCGGTACAGTAACTTGTAGTCTGCGTTGACGAGTGCCATGAGGATGATGGAATGGAAGCCCTTGTAGTTGTAATATTCTGAGCCTCCATTGGGTGGACATTTGATGGTAACATGCTTCCCGTCAATGGCTCTGACTGCATGGTGAAAGTCCCAGTGTTTGTCGAACAGGATAGCCACCTCACTTAACTCTGCAAGTGTTGTAGGGCACCGCAACACCTCGGGCTGGTACTCCGCGACAATGGCTTCATAGGTTTCCGGGACAATGAGGGAGATGGTGTTGCGGGCCACACAGAAGGAATACTGGAGGCTGGCATGCGTATTACCTGTGGCAAGGTAGCGGAGTGTTACGACAATACGTATGCCAGGTGTCAAAGCCTTCCGCCAAAACGTGTCCTGTTTTTCAATCCTGGGACCAACATGAGCCACCAACTCCCGCAACATGGCACTGTCGACGCGCAGCAAGTTCCTGAACCCCTTGCGATCCTCGGTCTCCAGCTCCCGCATCAGTTACTCGTAGATCCCATATTTTGGGGGTCTCAACAGCCACTTCCTCGCCCACACTGTCCTTAGTCTCCGTGCTCGTTGATGGATGGCCTGCCATTGCAACTCTTCCTCGTCTTACAGGGCCTCCAATTGCAGCTCAAGTTGCAGAAAGTGCACCCTCACTAGGTCCTGCTGCCTCCTCTGGGACAAGTTGTGTGGCTGTTTTGGTGTCTGATGGGTGGTGGCGGGTGTCAGTGTGGCAGTGGTGAGAGTCCGTGTGGCAGGGGAGAGCTTGGGTGCCCCTTATATATCTGCCCAGTGCACAATGGGAGCCATCCCAGGCATAATCGCAACGCAATCGTTACAGCTCTCAGTGAATCTCTGAGACTCACAATAACTTGTATATTACTCGTCCCAACTCGCACGGACTAGTGCCGTACTCGCGTAGACTCGTATCGGCACTAATCCAAAAATGACCGTTAAAATTCAAATTTTCAAGCACTCGCACTTTGCACTTTAATCGCGGTTTTATCGCTGTTACTCGTGCTAACTCAGAGACTCGCAGTGACTCGTTGTGGCTCGCAGGTACACTCGCGGTGATTCGTACTCTATCGTGGTGCCACGTGGAAATTAGGACACTCACGGTCATTTTTGCGCGAGTTACCAAGAGTCACCACTCTTGCCAACTCGCGCTCACACTCGCGTATGTGTGAACTAGGCTTTACATAGTTAGGGAAATTTCCGCATAATGAGAGGCCGTTAGATTAAAGAGTGAACGTCTTTAAGAGTGAATTAATATGGATAAAATCACTTGTAAATTATTCAGAATAAAATAGATACATAAAAGCAAGAGAACAAAGAAAGCATACATTTGAAATATATAAAATACTTATATATGATGCAAGTATAACTCGAAGCAACACAACAAGCATACAAATTTAATATTTAATTTATATTATTAGTTCCACGTTGTTATGCGACGTTATAATAGAACGTGAAATAATCTGATTGCGGTTTCCCCCTTAGGAAATAGCGTCAATCAAAAACTTGGATTTCTCTCCGCTGGGAATCAACTAGCCTTAGCTTAACAATCTCACTCATTAATAAACAATATACACAAAATACACCCTAAAGGTTCACAAGTTTTATTCCTTAACAACTAGGGTGCATATTCATATTATAATGCAGGATGATAAATCAATAACATATAAATATGGTTATAGTTACTGATGAAACATATAAGGTAAAACAATGTTTCTAAATGCACATGTATAAAATAACTATGTTATTGAAAGAACATAAGTAATAATAATGCTATCAAATGCACATATAATAATTGAGTGTATTACTATACGAATGTACAAATAATAATTCACAGAAATGTAAGTCTCAATCACAATAAGTTGAGTCCTGAAGGTAAATAATGAAAAGCTCTAAATATGTTTTCACTCGAGGTAAATATTAGTTACTGTGATTAACGTACACGTGGTACTGAATGTATGTAAATTAAGACCCTACTTGACTTCGGAACGAATAATAAGTTATAATAATTTGAACAAGAGAATAAACTCAAATAACTCAAAGAGTAATAACTATGAATAAGAATTCATAAATAGGGTAGATTTAGATAATAGTCATGTATGCGTGACTGAGATTCGAAACGAACAATAAGTTAATGCAGCTTGAATAAACAGAGAGCTAAGACAACTCGAATAATACACAAATTAATAATAATTCAATTGGCATGATAATGAATAATAGCCATAAATAAACGACTGATTGAGCAAGATACTGTGCATAAACTTATCTATGATTTATGTACCCAGATGATGAATTATCATATAAACTAGGTCTGAGTAAGTATTCACGGAAATTGACGTGTAATTGTGTTATTTATTCCCGGATGAACATATGTATATTTCCCATAGAGAATACAGAAGACTGTATTCGAGAAGTATATATATATATTAATCCCACGATAGTTGTGCATTTGGTCTCTCTTATAAGAGCAACGAATAAAGAATAAAAGGGAAGAATGGACAAACTTCGATATTTATGTTAATTATTAATCTCAACATACCCAGTTAACCCTTGTTAAAATCATAATTACCATTACGAAATAAGTGTTCATAGAAGCACTGGTAGAGAGTCTGGCGAGCACGTTGTCACTGGAACAGTTGTCCCCCAGTTGTCTATAGGGGCTTGGTGAGTTTCACACACTCGTAGTAAAGCCACAGCTCTTCTTCTTCTCTCTTCTTTCGTCTATCTTCTTTCTTCTCTCCCACAAGGTTGTTTCACTTTTAGCTAACAAAGCGTTAAAGTCGAGGAAAATGGGGTGATCAGTCTACTTTAATTGGCTAGTGTTATTTCCGGTGGTATTGGTATTCCTAATGGATGTCCCTCACTAGCGGATGTATTGCCCTGATTTCCCTTTCTAACTAGGGAGCCCAGTGTTGCTTGACTTTCCTCTGGGTTGTGCAGGTAGTAACCCTTTTTGGGTCGGCATCAAGGGGCTTATAGGGGTGTGTGGGAAAGTCTTATTTGATTTTTATAGGGGTGGGAGGTTGCACTAAGATTACTGGTTGTGTGGTTCTTAGAGGAGGAGGATATTTGGAATTTTCTGGTTAGGGGACTGTCCTCAGGCATGACTTGGTGAGAAATTGGCAGGGAATTACTAGGTTGGGGAATGGATAGGGAACTCGGGTATTCTATAGTATCAAGATTGAGGGAAGAATTGGATGTTTAATTCACGTGCTGTATAGCATGGCTAATCTGGCTGGGAGAATTGGTTTGATTCTCGATGGGAGGATATTGAGGGTGTTGATGGAGAATTTGCATAAATAGGGAGTCATCGATGTTTTCTGTGAGAGCTGGCCTTGAGGGTGCGTTTTCTAGCTTTCTCAGATCCCATTTTCTAGTTGAGGGTGCCTTTTCAGGCTTGCTCATATCCCATTCTCTAATTTGTTGTTGATGCTGGTGGTGATGTTTCTGTTCGTTTTGTGGGGTGCTAATATAGCTGATATATTTTTCTCCCCTGGCATCTCACATGGTATGTAGATGTTAAATTTTAAAGTTGTATTAACCCACTGAGCCCCAGCTAGTTATAAATAAATGTACCACCAGGGATCAGCAGGGTCTTTTTTTTTTTTTTCCAGAAACAATAGCGAATGGGTTAGGAATGAAGGAAAAACCACAAACAAAAACTATCAAAAAGGGGTCCTACGGAGCCCCCGAAAGTCTATTTTACAAGAGTAAAAAATTGAAGGCAATAACCTCCAAAAGCCATGTTTTTGCGCGCTCACGCGCACGCAGTTGGACTTTGAGAGTTTTCAACCATCGGCATGGTTGCGTGGGATACTTACACAGTTCCCATACAAATCTGAGCGCTCTAGGTGCCATAGGACCGGAGTAATTAACACTGACGCGACGTATGTGATGCCGAGGTTTAGCGTTGCATACATTGCCGACGCACTGTTTGCATCGCTGGGGCTCAGGGGGTTAAAGCTGGACATATTGACGAAATACGTAGTTAGGTTATACTTATGACATCTAGGGATATTCTGTCCCAGCCTGTTTGATGTTGGCAACTCTCGAGTCTCACAACAACAATGGCTGGGATAGAGAAGGCTTGCCTGTGAACCTCTTCATAATGACGACAATTTCACGATGATATGGCCTTTACAGTACCCTTTAGTTATGTCTATTGAACTCTGACATGTTTATGGAGTCTGTGGATAATGTTGAATATATTATTCGTAGCATTATTAGTAAAAGGTAGGGATTATTACGAATAAATAGATACCCCTTCCATTTTCTTTTGCGATCATGCTGCCATCTCTTGCGTGCGCAGATCACTATTATCAGAACTATGACCTCTCACTTTCACATCCTTTCTTAAAAAGAGTCCTTGACCGGGATTAAAGAAGCGTCCGGCAAGGGGACACCGCCACTTTATGATGAGACCCTCACTCACCTGAATCGCAACTCCTGAGCACAGTTATGAAGCAGTATTGAATCCATTGTTATAATGTTACGTTGTTAATATATCATTGTCAATGTTATAGATGTATTTCAAGCACACCACAAAAACACAATGTTATGTTACTAGTGTATCAAGTATTTTAGGTTTTGTTATTAGCAGTACTATTCGAGGTATTCGTATTGTTATAAATACTGATGGCTAATCAGAGCTTTGAAAATAGCTCTGTGTTTCGTGAGTATTGTCACCACTCAAGACTAACTTCTTCGCACAGGGAATCGGTTCACTATACTGTATGTATGGGAATTAAGGAACAGCCCGTTCTTAACATTTATCATCCATTACAAACCCCAATGTACTTTAATAAACTAATGAAAGCATATGGTCCTCCCAGGATTCGAACTCGGGACACCACACCCAGAACATAAGCATCTAAACCATTACACCACCAACACAGTTAAAGGTTGAGTACACGATTGCGATTAATATCCATTTTCGAATTTTGGATATCAATCCCATACTGTTAGCATTCAAAGAGTGTATGACGTGGTAAATGCATTTCATAATTTGTTGTATGGAATCACAATAATATTGGTCAAACTCCATGACTGTTTTTATGTGGTGGGAGGCAGTGACAATATTTGTGTTGATATGTGTGAAACATTGCTTTCCATAGGAAGAACCATTTTCTTACTCCTTATTTAACCGTGTCAGCTCACCTGACGTTTCGTCAACCTTGGCTTCTACTTTCTTCTAGCCAAGGGGGTATACAAATTAGTGATCTTGACTGTACATATTTAGCTTGAAAGGGGTCTGCTAGGCTTTTTTAGTTTATAGGAGTCTGGGAAGGTGTTGTTTTCTGGAGGGCAAGGTAGAAATATATTGCAAAAAATGGCTGGTTCAATCAACTCAATAATAATTAAACAAAATATCATAACCCCCAAGAAGTCACACCAGATGGTAAACTGTGGGAACCTGGAGGTTATGCAGTAGCCCCTCTGTATCAATTTGTGTACCTCACCTACAGCTGTATTAAAAGGGCAAGACACAGGGATAAACGCCACAGAAAAGTGCATCCTAATGTGTGCCTCACCAGTTTACCTATAATTTTGTATTACATAGTGTTGGGCGAGATCCTCGGGATTCCCTGACACTAGAACCTCAAGACCAAGGTGAACCATGGGAGAAATCCACAAACCAGATACCCATTAAGGCGACCGTAATGGATGAGCTAGCGGCCAACTTTGCAGTGAATGACCGCCCCAAGCCCTCCACAAAGCAGCCAAAGCCAAGTTGGATACTAGGGACAGTTCAGGTCCAACCAATCTCTTTGGTAAAGAAAGTCCTAGAAAGATACTATAACAAAGTAGCAGATGTGGTAGAGTACGACAAGGAATATACAAAGGAATATATAAAGGATCACAAACTGAAACAGACCTATTGGTTCTTACAGGAAAACTTGGATATCTAGAACTACTAATCTATTGACTACGAGGTAGAGAAAAGGATAGCAAAGAAGAAGGCTCCTCCCCACCCACCATTCCCTCCAGCTAATGCTGGCATCGAAACAGTTGGAAAAATACCAAGTGGTATGGAAAAACTAACACAAAATTTCGGATAGGACAGAGAGAAAATTAAGTTGATTGGGAGTCTCTGCTGGACCGCGGTCAGGGTTGGACGTCCATGGGAGATCATCTGCCGCGTTGTTGGTTCAACGGCCTCTCTCCCCGGCTTCATCCCCTTCCACCATGCTACCCTGCTCAGCCTTCATCATCTTCTGATCATCCGCCTCTACCGACTACACTCTGCGCATTCTTGCATCCTCGCTGTTTGGTGGTGACCGCTGCTTCCCTGGACCTGTGACCTGTGGCTCTGCCCACTAGAGAGACGCGGCATCTACGGTGGTCGGCTCTGATATCGGCAAATCCTCGGTTTTCTTCTGGGTTCCCATGTGAGGGCCCCGCTCAGTCGGTGCCAGGACCGCCTTCAGCTTCTGGGATTGATGTTGGCCCCTCCGTCCTCACTTCTTCACTTCTCCACGTGTCATCTTCATGCCGGGTGCCATCGTTCATCTCTTCTTCTTCCCTTCCATCCTCAAGTCCTTGGCGTGTTGTTGCCCTTCTGCAGCCCCCTCCTGATGTCTGAGCCTCCTTCCTGGAAGGTCGCCAGGTTTTGAACTATCCCTGAGAATATTTCCACCTGGGAAGGGTGACATAAGCTTCATTGCTTTATACTACCCTAAATCATCAACAAGGAAGAAATTAAGTTGATTTGTAATCTAAGCTAACTCGATTACTACAATTCTGAAAGGGAACAAGTGTATGAATATCAATATACATTGCGGTATGCATTGTCACTTCATTGCGCATTATTCTGAAAGAAACTGTTAATTGGGGGTTATTTGCCAAGTGTTTATCCAGATGGTTCTTGAATGTTTTGCTAGTACTACAGTTTACAATGTTCGAGGGTAGTCTGTTCCAAATATTCACAACACGTTTGAAGAAGAAATGCTTCGCCTCATGAGAATGAAAACGCTTGCCTATAATCTTATAACTATTGTTTCTCTTATTTGCTTAATTGATCGTGAATAATTCGCTTACATTTAAGTTGCTGAATCCCTTGAAGATTTTTAGCACCTCTATTAGGTCACCTCTCATTTTGCGCTTTAAGCTAAACAAATTTAGTTCTTTTAAACGCTCTTTGTACGGTTTATTACGCAATCTAGGTATCATTTTAGTGACTGCATTGCACCTTTTCAAGTTTATTTATCCTTTTTGTAGTACAGTGACCAGAATTACATGCAGTATTAGAGATGGGGACGCACCAATGAGTTCAATAGAGTATGTATGATTTTTCTGATTTGAATTTAAAATTTCTGCCAATGACACCAACCAATATATTAGCAGTTTTTATTTCCTCTGTACACTGTTTACTCGGCTTCAGGTCTCTTGATATTATAACTCCCAGATCCTTTTCTTTATCCGTATTTGATAGTTGAATGTTGTTCATTGAGTAATCTTTTCTAGTTTTTAGTTTCCGATGTGTAATGCTTTGCATTTCTCTATGTTGAACTTCTTTTGCCATTTTTCTGACCAGTTAACTAAAGTGTCTAGGTCACCTTGCAGTTTTTGCCAATGTACGGTTGAGGTTACTTTATTAGTAATTATTGTATCGTCCGCAAATCTCGAAATTTTGCATTCTATTCCTTAGTCTATGTCGTGTATGTAAATTATAAAAAGAATAGGACCCAATAGCGAACCCTGGGGAACGCCACTGTTTAATTTGCACTAATCAGATTCTATACTATATATTACAACACGCTGTTTACGATCTGAGAGCCAATTTTAGAGCCATTTCAGAGTTTTTCATTTTATGCCATTAGCATTTATTTTGTCAATTAGTCGCTTATGGGGTACGGTATCGAAAGCTTTCTGAAAATCGATATATATTATATCAACTGCTCCATCCTCCTCATATGATTTGTAAACTTCATTGAAGAAATCGAGTAAGTTTGTTAAGCATGAACGTTTATTTATAAAACCAAGCTGTGAATCTTTTATTATTTTCTTTTCTTCCGAATATTTTACTAATTTGTCTCTTATAATGGTTTCCATTAATTTGCAAATTACTGATGTTGAGCTAATTGGTCGACAATTTCCTGGATAGGTCTTATTTCCTTTTTTTGTATATGGGCATCACATTAGCTAATTTCCAATATTTTGGAACTTTCCCAACATTCAATGATTTGTTGAACAGATTTAAGAGTGAGTTTAATATTTCGTTGTTTGCTTCTTTTAGGATCCTTGGGGATATTTGTCTGGGTCTGGGGTTTAATTCACTTTCAAATTGTTGATTTGAGAGCAGGATATCGGCTTCATAAATCGTAAAGTTTTCAAGCTCAATGCCATTTGTTTGATTCGTAGGGGTAGGTCGGTTACTGGTAATATCTTCAGACGTGAAGACTGATGCAAAATAGGTATTTAGGATATTCGCCATTTGTACTTTTGTATCGGTATGATTTCCATTTTCCGTAATAAATGTGCCAATTTTTGAAGTTACCGTTTTTCTGTTTCTTATATAGCTGTAAAATTCTTTTGGATTGGACTTGCTGTAGCTGGCAATATGGAGTTCCAGATTTGTCTTACTTCGTTTGATGAGATTTTTGTTTTTTCGAGGCATTCTATCGTGTTCTAATTTATCGCTATTGTTCTGAGTTGCCTTATATTTTTGGTATCCTGCTTTTTTACTAAGAGGCTGTTTTTTTTATTTCATTATTCCACCATTTTGGCATATATTTGCCCGCTGGGCACCGGTTTCGTAGATGGACGCATGTATTTATTATTTTGTTTAGGTTATTAGATAATATGTTCCATAATCGATTTACATCATGAGTTTCGGTCATTTCACTCCAGTCAGTATTAGCAAGATGCCTTCTAAGTTTGTTGAAGTCGGCCCTTCGATAATCTGCAGCTTTTTAAGTGCTCTCGTTTTCTTTGTCAATGTTTACTTTTATGTTAAAGGACACTATCCTATGGTCACTAGAACTAGATTCCGGTCCAATTTGGACGCTGTTTACCAGTCTTTCATTTGTCGTTAGAATAATAGCCAGAATGTAGTTTCCCCTCGTTGGGTGTTCTAAGTGTTGATAAAGGGTACTTTCTTGAAGATAAGCATATAGATCATGTCCCATGTGAGCATTTAGTGGTTTACCCCATGTTATGACTGGCAGATTTAAGTTAAATCGCCAAATATTACTGCTTCTTCCTGGCAACTTATTTCTACTATTTGATCGTAGAGTTTCTAGTCTGTATCGGGTGATTGTGCTGGAGTTCGATAAATAAGGCCAATTATTACCTTGCTTGATTAAATATTTATTTGAACGTAACTAGCATCAATATTATTTATGGAAGGTTTGATTACCTCTATTGGGTGAAAATTACTTTTTAACATATAACAGAACCCCACCTCCCATTCTATGGGACCTTTCGCAACTGAAGGGAGTATAACCTGGTAATGCATATTCCGCCAAAAAATCTTGTTTTTCCGTGTTGATCCAAGATTCTGAAACACCGATTATATCAGTCATCCACACATGTAAGTGCATCCAGGTCTTCAAATTTGTTTCGCAAGCTGCGTGCATTAACATATTTTGGATAGGTTTTTTTTTAGATATCGGGTAGAAGAGGGGCCCAGGGCCACTCCAGCACCTTAGGCTGGAGCACCCGAGACAATTGATTGGCCAGTTGAGACATCCCCCAACCCTGCCGAGAAGAAGGCACCACCTGACACACTAACTTTGGTGGGATCCCTGTCTTCCCAATCCAGCACCTCCAGACCACGAAAACTTGCTAATCAATTAGGATCAAACGACAAGTTGGAAGCATCACCTACGTTGCTGCTTGGCCCAGCCCGGTCCAAGAAAAAGACTACTCGATCCAGCAGGATAAGGCCAAATAAACCCCAGACACGCCCTTAGAGCGGATCTAGACCTGAACCAAGCTTCCCGTCGTTTAGCCCACACCCTGCCCTTCCCCACCACCTACACTAGCAGCTATCCCACGATTTGGTGGACGGAACTGGTGGCATACGATATTATTCCACAGAAAGGAAACTAGACACACCTAGGCCTGACCATCCTACTTCTGAAAAAGTTAAATTGACTACTTCTAGCCTGCCGCAGCCACTGACTAATTCAACTCTGTCGCCCAAATGCCCCGAGCTGGAGGAGCAGCAGCATCCCCCCCCCCGTCCTTGTTCCTGAAGTATTCCTGAAAAAGACTAGAGATGAACTCCTTGCCTCCCTAACTATATCCCTTGTTCCTGAAACAGAAGGTCACTCATTCGTCTTCCTGAAGTAGCAGCTCTCTCCCCCTTATTCTTGAATTCACAGCAATTTCTTCTTGTTGATAAAGATTAGAGACGAGCTCCCTGCCTCTGTAACCAAACCACTTGTTCCTGAAGAAGCAGTCTCCCCCTTTTGTTCCTGAAGTGGCCAGTTCTTGAAGTAGCAGCGCCTTCCTCGCTATGTTCCTGAAGCTACAGTAATTTATCTTGTCCCTGAAGCTGAATAGAGATGAGCTCCCTGCTTCTCTAACCCAATCTCATGTTCCCGAAGTCACGGTATTCCCCCTTTTGTTCCTCAAGCTGAATAGAGATGAGTTGTATATGTTTATTGTTGTGTTTATCTCTAGTAATGGGAATTTTGCAAAGGCTTCCTAATATTGTGTGTTAAGTTCTTGTTTTGAGAGTTGTTCAAAGGCTTCCAAATAGTATATGTTCATTTCTTGAATTGAGAGCTGTGCAAAGGCTTATTAGTAATATATATTAATTAATTGTGTTGGGAGTATTATTTTTAGTATTATAAATGTTCATTTGTTGTGTTGGAAGTTGTGCAAAGGCTTGCTAGTTTTAGATATATTTTTATTATGTTGGGATTTGTACCCGAACTACCAGTTATTGTATGTTCGTATATTGTGTTGGGAGTTGTGTTTGGACTACATTTTGTTGTAGGTTCGCATATTGCATTGGGGATTGGGCCCAGACTACCCATTAGTGCATGCTCATAATAATATGTTGTGCCTAGGCCACCCACTATTGCGTAGATATATTAAGTTGGGAGTTGTGTCCAGACTGCCTGTTATCGAGTTATGCATCAGTGAGATTTGCACCAAAATTGCCTGTTATTATGTCCCTACATTGTGTTGATTGAATTGTATCAAGATTACCTGTGTATTGTGTTTATGCAATTGTGTACGTTAAATGTGTATTCATTATCTGTATTTTGTGTTCATTGATTGTCTGCGTAATGTATCTATGTATCATGTATATGGCTTATATTTTCCCCTCCCAGTTAATTACACTCGATAAGTGCCCCCAATAACATTAACACTGCACATAGCATTACATAATAAAAACTACAGAGCCCAACGCTGGCGGAAATATGCGCTCTACCGATCGCCTCCTAAATTAAACTAAGTCTTCCTTGGTGCATAATTATGCCATCTGCCCATCACATTTCGTGAACATCGATTCATTACTTTGTGAGCCACTTA
Organism: Paralithodes platypus; assembly: GCA_032716605.1. Lineage (NCBI taxonomy): Eukaryota > Metazoa > Arthropoda > Malacostraca > Decapoda > Lithodidae > Paralithodes > Paralithodes platypus. Next base: position 21,195,354 of record CM064495.1, read on the forward strand.
CGCCGGTGGAGAGATGCGCTCTACCGATCACCTTCTAAATTTAAACCCTTATTCCTTGGTACATATCCTATCTGTTCGCCACATTTCAGGAACATCAGTTTATAACTGTTTTAGTTATCTTACTTACAGACAACCAAACAGACAAGCAAACAGACATAGGGAGGCAAAAACAACATATAAATACTGTAGCTGGTTATATTTACAAAAACAACATATAAATACTGTAGCTGGTTATATTTACAAAAACAACATATAAATACTGTAGCTGGTTATATTTCGATGACTATAATAAGTCTCTCTCCTGCCTTTAACCCCGCCCCCCCGCCTCTGTCTCTCTCTCTCTCTCTCTCTCTCTCTCTCTCTCTCTCTCTCTCTCTCTCTCTCTCTCTCACACGCATATCAGACTGAATCTTTGTGATTAGTAGTAATATTTAGGATAAAATGAAAATATATCATGACATATTTGTTGGGAGGTTTACCTGCGCGCTGTGTAAAAATCAATGTGGCTAATTAGCTTCAGAAGAGACTTTCTCTTTAATGACTCTTATTTCAAAGTCCTATTAATTACCAGTGTTGGAGTATTGTGTCCTCCCTTGCCTTCCTGCTTCCCTACTATTATTTTACTCTATATTAATGATTTCCTCTAGTTCAGAGTATACATTGTTCACTCTCTTTAATATATTAATGAAGAGAAGGCGGAGAGCCAGGCACGACTCCACGGTTGTTTACTATACTTCAGACATTATTATGTTACCTGCACCAACCGACTATACTCCTAAACTCAATTAATGTAATCAACAAATACATGTGGCAGTCCAGGGATTCGAACCTAGGATGCTCACACCGAAATTCAGTGCATTTATCCATTGCGCTACGAAGACAGTTAAAGAATGGTGGACAAGCCTACGATTTATTATGCAGTTTCGAATCCTTCATATCAATCTAAGCATGTACACACTTTCCAACTGTGCTATCATAGGCTATGGGTAGATGAATGGAAGGAGTAATGTCAAGTCAATCATCTGGTATATAGCATGTCCACCTTAAAAGTATACCACATAATTCTACCTCAATTAAATTTCTCAATTTTTGTTTTATAAACGAGCTAAACGTTAATGCATAAATATTAAAACGTACAACTATGAAATCACCACTTACAACACGTTTTACACAATTATAAATAAATGCATACAATTACAATGTAAGTTCACCAATCATAGCTCTGTTTTACATTAAAGAATATATGTCACAAATTTAGAATGAGACTTTGACTAAAATATATAAAAGTAAATCAATAAAGCACGACAAACTTTGAGGTGCCATTCAGTAATTATTATTATTGTCATTAACTTAGTTTTCGAAGTGAGCGTTAACAAAGTATCGAACCACTGTCTACATTCCTAATCAGCTTGACATATAATATTTAATAGTAATGACGTTCATATTATTATATACGTCCAACGTTTATATGTTTTACAACATACGGTAGTTTAAATCAATTATCCATGTAGTGATTCGTATTCTAGAAAATTATATTTATAATAAGTTATAAGCTTGTTACGAATTTAGGCAATGGTTCGAGACTTCGTTAACTTTCACTTCGAACACTAACAAAATTAAAATATTTTTTACTAATTAGGACCTCACCGCTTTTCGCGCATTTAATATTGGAGTCCGACCTCATTCTGTGACATACATTCTTAAGTGTAAGATGGAGATATGAGTGGTAGGTATATATTGTATTTGTATGCATTATATATCTAACTCTTTAAGTTAATTAGTGAATTCTTATTGTATTTGTATGCATTAATCTTTAGCTCGTTTGTAAAAAAACTAAAACTAAATAATTATGTCCCAAACTGCATTTTCAGAAATTTCATTAACCCGTTCAGTACCAGCGACGGCAGAGAGCCGTCGGTAGATAAATCACTCCCCAGTCCCAGCGACGGCTGCCAACCGTCAGTAATATACGATCCTTGTAACTACCAGTATCAGGCAGTACCTGGTACCACGACGTTTGAACACTGCTCTAAGACCTTGGCATCACTTCTCGGCTTATATCCAAGCCCCCACATGCTGGGAGAGGCAGTATTCCTCCCTCTTTTAAGGTGGGAGGTTGTTATATCTTGCCTCTTAAGCCATTTTGGCCACATTTCTTGGGACTGGGGAGTACATTTATGCTAGTACCCTGTGGTACAGAAGGGGTTAAGGGGGGTGACATGTTTTTGTTCTGTCCTTTTCTCTCTTTCTCTGGCTTGTATCCATTTGGCCCCATTGAGCCTACTGTTTTAAGATGTTTATCCCCATCCAGGTGTCAATTTTTTACTGGTGAGCGGTAGCGAGCCAGCATATTTTTTATTTTTGTTTGACAGCAGGCTAAATTTGTAAATTTTTTGATAGAAAAATTTCTCCGGCGCAGCCGGATTTCTTCATATATTGCTGGCTCGCTATCGCTCGCCAGGAAGAAATCGACACCTAGATGGGGATAAACGTCTTAAAATAGTTGGCTGAATGGGGCCGAATGGATACAAGCCAGAGAAAGAGAGAAAAGGACATAAATAACAAAAAGCAGGTCACCCCCCTTAACCCCTCTTTGGCGGGACCGGACTTAAGTCGGTCTAGAGAAGAAAGGACTATGTGGCGGGGACCGACTTAAAGCGGTGTGCAATTTTGAGCAATAATTGGTCTGAGAGAGAGAGACTAGCGGTGGGAGGAGCGTAGGTCGGCTCTGAACGTTCGGCACGGGTCCCGCGGCAACTGCCATCCCCTCCACACACATCCACACTCATTACCTTGCTACACAGGGAATTATGTAAGGAAATTACCGTATTTTAGGGATTTTTCCTTCGTCTTGCACGATCGTTGCAAGAGAACGCGTGGTCGTAGAAGGATGTTTCTGGTGTCATTGGAAAGCTCAATTATCGCCCTTTCAGGGATATATAATTGTATTACGCTCTGGCTCTTGTTTATGCATGAAAAAGAGCATGGAAACAAGGTCGTTTAGGGTAAAACTACCCGCTTGGCGGGTAGTAGAAGTTACTGACGGGCCCGCTCGTAAGGCGTTAAGGTGGAACATCATTATTCTTTTAAGGTGGATATACTGTATATCTGATGATGTACTAGGAATGTCTGAAGTATAGTAAACACAACCATGGAGTCGTGTCTGGCTTTCATCCTTCTCTTCATTTATATAATCCGGTACCCTAGAGGTCAACCTATTACGGATATATATTAATTATTCAGCCAGTGTAGCATATATAGCCAGTACTATGCATCCTCACCATATTGTGTAAGCCTCCCAAGCTGGTGAGCTGTCTCGTGTGGTTCAGGATGACTAGTCGGCTTCTTTAACCCCTCAAATACCAGCGACGGCGAATCGCCGTCAGTTGATAAGTCACTCCCCAGTCCCAGCGACGGCAAAATGCCGTCGGTAATGTACTTTCCTTGTAACTGCCTGTACCTGGTACCACGACTGTTTGAGCACTGCTCTCGATATGGCAACACTTCTCAGCTTCTATAAGACCCACTGAAGGGTGGGAGAACTAGTCTTGCTTCATATTTTGAGGTGGAAAGTTGTTCTCTCTTGCTATTTTGGCCACAGTGCTTGGGACTGCAGGGACTTTGATAAATGTTTACCTATGGTCCCATCAAAATATCCTCTAGTAACCTATTAAAAACTGTTCAGGGGACTGGTTAGAACTTGTAGGATGTTTAATTGAATGTCTGAAATCAGTATTTACTGAGAAATAACCGTCTTAGAAATAGACCTTTCCAATGACACCTGGAATCATATCTGTACGACCACTGGTTGCCGTGCAACAATATTGCACAGGTGACGCTAAATCGGTAAAAATTAGGGAGTTTGAGCGGTTTGAGCTATTCCCAAGTCTGTAAGGGAGCTGGAGATGTCTCCCACTGTCACTATAGTCACCGCCCAGACACGGCTGGCGATGGATGGAACGGACCCGCGCTGCTTATACTCGCTCGCCTGCCTCCCAGGCTTTGTACTACGCAGATATTCGGCAATTGTCATATGACAAGTGCCGCAGTGATGACTGTATTTTTTATATAACAGCCCGCAGTCATTGAGTTAAGAGGTCATGCATGGTTGGTAAGATGCTAACTGGTTCATACTCCTTATATCATGGCATCGAGTCACTGCCGTAACTAAAACATATTTGTATGTACTCCTGTGTAATTATGAGCTGTATACTGTACAGTATACTGTATATTCTGTACATAGAGCTACTATATATGTATCTATTTAATTTAAAGTAAGCGATTCGCCCTCAGAAACCATGTACCTAAATTAACAATGGCATTTTATCCTCAAACACAAGGGTGAGTTTTAAGTCGTGTTGCTTTAGGCTAGGGATTTTAAGTACAGAGAAGAGATACAGTCTTCTATTTTTTCTAAATATGTCACTGCAGCAATGCAGTGTACACTCGGCCGCAATTCCGCGTCAGGTCAGGTGAAAGTATTGAGGGATAAACCTTTACAATGGCACCCACGCGTAGGGTTTAAGTAAATTTGTTGTATAGTTTGTTCGCTCAGAATATAGTTAGATCTCACACTCCCCTCCCTGAATCAATTGAATATTTTCTTCCATAGATGGCGCCGATTTATGGGAAGGCAGGGTGAGCTTGTCGTAGTGTTACAAGTGTAGGAAACAGTTGGGGGGGGGGGGGACATACTGTAGTTTAGTTGCTTACAATTAACGTGATATATATGCTGCTAGTGAACATTCCTGGACAGTTATTATTGAGTTGATGACATTTGTTAACATGCAGTGAAGAATGCTAGGCTTATTTCACTTCTACTTGTTCATAAATAATGTTCCTGAACCTGAAACTAATTTTGTAATGAGCAGTATATTCCCTCCTTCAGTAGCTGAAACGTCTCTCTCTCTCTCTCTCTCTCTTGGTTATCAGAGGTATACAGTATGTTTAAATTACACTCTTAGATATGTCCATCTATAATTTACATTATTAAATCACATTATTGAATTCATTTATTAATTTGATGATAACTAGAGAAGAATATATTTTGAAGTAGCATAACGAAGTAACATATTATACAGTCGCAGCAAATATAATTATCCACCTTCCTCTCCCTCTCTGAGTTCGGCCTTTATGTTTCTATCCTACTTGTCGCTAAGGGATTAAGGGAGGTAAGGGTATGGAGGTGGCGAACAATGGGTGATTATCATTATTATTATTATTATAATGAGTAATAGGTGGGGAAGTTGTGGTGAGATTGTTTAGACTGGTGGATTAATGTATAATAACTGTATATTTAGGATATTTCAGTACATGTTGTTTTGGTCAGTGTCACCATTAAAAGGTGCCGTTGTTCATGTAACTATACATTAGGAATACTATTAGGCATATTATATCCACATTAGCTAGATAATAATACAGCTTGTTAGTTGAACGACTGGTTTAGCAAAAAAAGAATTAGATAGATACAGTATATGATGGTTTCCCTACAAGTAATACTTGGATAACAATTATTAGTATCAGCATTATAACTTCAACTATTTACAGTGGAATTAAATTATTCAAATAACACATCCTCATTTTTGTGTGTTTGTGTGTGTGTGGGCGATCGGGACACGAATGCATATAGGTTTCGTGTTCGTGGACGGGTGGAAATTATAAAGCTAAATATGTGTCTGTCCTATATATTCCATGTCTTATTATTGTATCTGTTTTCATACTGACATGTCCTGATTTACTTTTTACTTTGTAATAGCTATGCACGATTATTCAGCATAATTCACTAAATGGTGCTAAATACCGGTATAGTTATGTATATAATGAATGATGCATTAGGATCCCTTTAGATGCTCCCTTGTCCGCTTGCTTATATTAAAGATGAGATATTTCAACAATCACCCTGTTTATTAAATTGAGCATACTGCTTATCATGGTGCCAATATACTTTATGCTTCCTCATACAACTTCAGCTAATCATTGCACACAAATCTTGATGTCATAATATCATAGGCCTATTTCGTGAACTCGCCAATCTGATCTATCTATCTATATCTCTATCTATCTATCTATCTATATCTATCTATTTATTGACAGACTATCCTAACCCCCAGAGGAGTTGGACGCGAAAGTATCACCTTCATATGCCTCTGTAAGCCGAGGCAACTCATTCGGTTATCTATGTTTTTATATTTGTTCACTATATGTTCACGATAAATGTGTAGCTTGACAATACAGGTTTATTGCGCAGTGCAATATAACTATGACGAAATATTTATGAACCTGTTAGTAACCATTATGTTTGCGATAATGTGAGCAATTGATAAAGGTATATTCAATTAGCTCCTGCAATTATAATAATTTAATTGATATTAATTAGACAGTCCTAGTAAAGTAAATAGATCAAGGGAATAATGTTTTGGGGAAATAATGCAATGCAATTATCGGGGGCAATTTACTCTAGGTAACAGAGGTTGCTTTGACAACAAACCTTGAATACTTCTTGTATCACATTGTCTTATATTATCAAACTTGGTAATATGTACCAAACCACATGTAAAGAGTATAACATATAAGTATAAAACAATTATTTGTGTGGAATAATACTATCTGTGTATACCCTGGTCTATCTGTAATATCTAATAATCTAAGATTAGTTGCAGTTGCTCATAGTTTCATTGTTACCCAGGCAATGAAGACATTATTTATCAATACAATATTTACTACATAGAATAAATCGAGTAATTGACACAGTGCAACTTATCTCTCTCTCTCTCTCTCTCTCTCGCTCTCTCTCTCTCACTCTTTCTGAGAAACCAGACTTGGCTTTTCCGTGATACCAACAGGTTTTCCATATACGTTTGTAATTATTGTTCTTATTGTTTTTATGTTAGCACATATTTATTATTCGCATTCATCTATATTCTATAATGAAAGTTAATCAGAAATAGTGTTATTGGTACTGAAGCTGAGTAGTTAAGGTAATAGAATTTGCCCTGAAACATTTTGGTGGCCCTTACGAGTAAGAAATGTGTATGTTTAGCAGTAGGAGAAGTTTTGGTAAGGGGCTCTTTATGAAGATCCATACTAATTTCAACCTAATGTCGGAGAGCAATAAAGGCGAAACGAGACTCAAACTATGCAGAATGGGGGAGGAAAGGGGCAGTTTAGCTTGATACACAGGAATATCGACTTTACATCACCACCAACACAGAAGCATTTTGTATATAAGTTAAGTATTGTTGCCAGCTACTCTAAATATTCCTCTCATGCCACACACACGCATCACACTGTTTTTCTTACACCGATAAATTACTCTCCGGCTGTCCTTTCTTGAAGACCTCTTCTAGCCGGAGACATCGAGAGCAACCCAGGACCCACCTACAAATACATGTGTCCTACATGCTCAAAACCTATCACTTCGAGTCGCCCCACAAAGGGTTCAGTTTTCTGCAATTCATGCGGGAACTGGACCCATTTCACTTGCCTCCACGGAACACTAAACAAACACCTGGACCTATTCCTCATTTTCCCAGTCAAACCACTCCCCTACAACCCGTATATCTCTCCTTCCCAACCCACCAAACCTTTCCATACCATCCACACTCTCAACCCCTCACACCACACTCCAACCTAATCCATTCATACCCTCATCTCCTGCACCCCAATCCCCACCTCCACCACCACCTCACCCATCTCCCTCTTCCCTGCCACCCACCCTCACCCCCTCCATCACTCCCACCCCATCCCCGTGCAGCAGCACCTAACAAACACTGCGCACACAACATTAACATTCTTCAATTAAACATAGATGGCATTAACACAAACAAACACAAACTCTCACACTTCATCAAACAACACAACATACACATTGCCATCTTACAAGAAACAAAACTCTGCACAACACAAAAAACACCTACTTTTCATGATTTCACCACCATCAGACAAGACTGGACCGTCGGCGGTGGCGGCGGCCTCATCACCTTAGTTAAGAGAAATAACCTATACAGACACCAGTGCACATACCAAATCCCTCCTCCCCCCAAATGATAACACAACAGAAATTCAATCCATCAAAATATGCACTGGCAACAAATCCAACATAACCATCATAAACATATACATCCATCCCCCAAACATCCCCTACAGTACCTAACTAATACAGACCACAATTACAACAAATCACAAACACCCCACACATATTCCTGGGTGGTGACTTCAATGCCAAGACTTCAGCCTCGAAAGAGGGCTGGCCCTACAAAGCCAATCAGACAGCCTTTCTATCCTTAACGACACCCATCAACATACACATACTCCCCACCAAGCCCTCTTTGATCCATCATCTCCAATATCACCTTTTGCTCCCCAGAACTCACCCCCACAACATCCTGGAGGGTGGTAGAAACCTTAGGCTCCGACCACCTCCCAATCATTATCACCACCAAAAGCAGACTCACCCCAGCTAGCCACAGATACACATACACCAACTATAAAAGAGCCAAATGGGAAGCTTTCACAAACGAGACCGAACAACACTTTGAAACCCTAAATAGCGCACCCATCACAAACATCAACAATGCTGTCCACACATTCAACATAGCTATCCAAAACGCTGAAAAGAAACACATTCCAAGAGGCAACAGAAAAAGACAACCCCAACTTCTCACCAGAAATTCAAAACCCCATCCGTGGCCGAGGACCCTCTGAGAGTGCTGAACGTATTACTGAGGTAATCCTCTCGGGCATGGAAGCGTACATTCCATTTTCTTTCTCTCAGTCTATGCAAAAAAATCTTGGTTTACTCACGCTTGTTTGTGACGCCTGCAGCTTAGCAGAATGCCACGTGGGCTCAGCCACTCGCTTTCCCACTCGCTAACACTCGCCAGGGCAATGAATTTGGCTACAGTCTATCTACAATGTTGTACTTTCTTTCTTGTGAATCGTCATGTCACGGGCAGTATAGAAGTGGTCTTTATTTTCGTCTGTGACAATGCATTATATTTTATATCATCAGTTATAAGTTTAATGTATAAGACTGAATGATACAGCTAGAGAGTGTGAGTGAGTAAGTGCAGGAGGCAGAGGGTTGTGCGCGTAGTGTTACGCGTTGTCTCGGTGACGTCATACCACGGCCGGGCCCTCTGAGTGGCTGGCCGCTTTGCCGCCCTTCTGCCGCAGCAGAAGGTAGTTCCCCCGCACTCCTTGCTGCCTTTGTGCCTTCCTCGCTCAGAGCTTGCTTGACCAGCATAACCTACACATCTCCCTTGCCATCTGTCCCCGACTTCCACCTATAGAACACTTTCTCTCTCTCTCAACTTCTTACCTCTTATTCTTCTAATCTATTTAATATCATAACTCCCCTTTGGTTCGGCACGATTTCATATATCGGCCATCGTATTATATGCTGAAGCTCTCAGATATTTCAGGTTTAGTTAGACATTTTGGAGGGGTTAACATTTTGTCTGTAGAGGTTCGACACACTCGCGGTGTCTCCCTACCTATTTCTTGGTTGTCTGCTGGGCTATTTAATGCTAGACTGGGGTGAGGCTATTGATGTTGTGATTTCCGATGTGTACCAGGTTTTGTTGAACTTGTACAATCGCAACGGAGGCGTGGGAAGCCTAGGTTGTCTTTCTGACTGTGTACCTTGTGAGTTTAGCACTGTGTTGTGAGTGAGGGCTTTTGCCTCTGCCACCCAACACTGTGCTAACTCGTTTTGCTTTGACTTGAAGAGGGTCGCCAGGAGAGAACCAGATACTAGCGATCTGGATCTCTCAAGAGAGCACCCCGTCATTTAACGTAATTTGGCCGTACAGTCTTAAGGACCTCGCTAGGCTACGAGCCGCTTGCTCAGCCATTGTTTCCTAGCCTACAACATCCCAGCTAGACTTTATTCGCCTAGCAGACACCCGATTAGGATTATAAACTCTTATGTTATGTATGCAGCATTTTTATTCACGTTGATTGTAAGCCTTGGTTGTTGTTGAGGTGCACAACCTGAGCATGATTTTGCATTGCCTGAGGAAGTACTTCTTTTGTTGTTGGAGATAATACTATTGTGCATTTATCGTTATTTCCGTGCCAGTTAACACTGTATGTCCCTACACGGTCATATCTTGTTCCTGCTTTATATAACCGTTCAAAATCCGATTCGATCATCTTAAGCAGCATCAGACTTTTCTTCAGAAGATTCCTGTTCGATGCTTTAGGACTTTCATTCACTTTCTTTAATATAGGAGTGACAGTTTATTATTGTTTAGAGTAACTTTAATTATACCTTCATCTTGTTTGCATTAAATCATTCCAGTGATTTAATTAAGCGCTCTATCTTTTTCCTTGTATACATTATTAACGTAATTGTATGTTGTTGTGATCAGGCTGTATCAGAGATCATCAGCCTGTAGTAGTAGTGCATTTATACCAAGTTAGAGGATACCCCGCTATCGCAGATTTAACTCTGGAGGGTATAGGTGTTTTTTTTGTGCACCGGCATTATAAGTTCGAGGGTTGGATCTAGTGTTACTGTTGTGGCTGTGTGCCTTTCTAGTCCAATGATTAAGAGCCCTTGTTTTATAAGAGTCCCGGTCGTAACATGTTCTACTGATGTCCACAATAAGGAGGAAGCATTCAAACGGAACAGACGCCTTAAAACTCAAGAATCTCATTCTTCCTTACTAATTTGCTTAGTTTTTTCTCAGAGGTATATGAAGCAGTAGATAATGACAAGTCATATGATATTATATATTTAGATTTCAGTAAAGCTTTCGACAGAGTCCCTCATGAGAGATTGATGAGAAAGGTTGAGGCACATGGAATAGGTGGGGCGTTGTTAGGATGGATTAGGTCATGGCTAATTGGTAGGAAGCAGAGAGTCAGCATAAATGGTACCAAGTCAGAATGGGGAGCAGTCAAAAGTGGTGTCCCCCAGGGATCGGTATTAGGTCCCCTGTTGTTTCTTATATACATAAATGACCTAGATTTAGGTATAACTAGTAGGATAAGTAAATTCGCAGACGATACTAAAATAGGGAGATCAATTGATTCAGATAGCGATATAGAGTGCCTCCAAAGGGATCTAGATACCTTACATGAATGGTCAGTAAATTGGCAGATGAAGTTTAACATTGACAAATGCAAGGTATTAAAGATAGGGAAGATGCAAACAAATTTTAAATATAAACTAGCTAATTTAGAATTAGAAAATTCAGACTGCGAGAAAGATCTAGGTGTGTTTGTTAGCAATGATTTGAAGCCTAGAAAACAGTGTATAAGCGTTCGTAATAAGGCAAACAGGATTCTCGGGTTCATCTCTAGGAGTGTGAGTAACAGAACTGCTGATGTTATCTTAAAACTTTACTTGTCATTAGTGAGACCCCACATGGATTATGCTGTCCAATTTTGGTGTCCTTATTACAGAATGGACATAGATTCATTGGAGAGAGTACAGCGTAGAATGACAAAAATGATCCATAATATTAGAAATCTTTCGTATGAAGAAAGGTTGAAGAAATTAGGTTTACATTCGTTAGAGAGACGCAGAGTTAGAGGGGATATGATAGAGGTGTTCAAGTGGGTTAGTGGGATTAACAAAGGGGACATGGCAAATGTACTAAAGCTCAGTGATAGCGAAAGAACTCGTACCAATGGTTTCAAATTAGATAAATTTCGTTTCAGAAAAGATATAGGCAAGTATTGGTTTGGTAACAGAGTTGTAGATGGGTGGAATGGACTACCAAGTGCTATAGTGGGATCTAAAACTGTAGGGAGCTTTAAGATAAAATTAGATAAGCATATGGACGAGAAGGGTTGGGTGTGAAGGGGGATCAGCCGGGTTGGGCCAATCAGCGCTCTGCAGACCTCCATAATCCTGCGTTAATCTCTAACCGTTTTGGTAAGATGATCCTCAGGGTATTAGAGTGTGAAGCCTATAATTGGGCTTTGTAATTGAATTGGGGTTGTGTGGGGCAGGGATCTGCCTTGCTTAGGCCAATCGGCTTTCTGCAGACTCCCATTTTCTTATGTTCTTATGTTCTTATGTTCCTATGTTTCTGCCCGGAATCAAGCCAAATCTGTTCTTCGACTTGCCAAGCACTCTTTCATCAATAATAAATGCACTGAACTATCCAACTCTAGCTCTTCCCAAGCTTTCTGGCATCTAGCCAAAAACCTCTCCAACAACTTTTCTTCCTCGTCTTTCCCTCCCCTTTTCCAGTCTGATGGCACAACCATCACTTCTTCCTCTGACAAAGCTGAACTCTTTGCTCAAACTTTTGCCAGAATGTCTACCTTGGATGATTCCGGTGCTATTCCTCCCTCACCACCCCCCTCTCTCCTACTTATGCCTAATATCCTAATCTCTTCTAAAGATGTACTTTCTACCCTCTCTAGGCTTAATACTAAGAAGGAGTATGGTCCGGACGGTGTTCCTCCTGTTGTACTTAAAAACTGTGCTTCTGTGCTGACCCCCTGCCTAGACAAACTCTTTCATCTCTGTTTCTCCTCTAACATCTTTCCTTCTTGCTGGAAGTTTGCTCTCATTCAACCTGTCCCAAAGAAGGGTGACCGCTCTCAACCCTCCAATTATCGTCCAATTGCTCTCATCTCTTGTATCTCTAAAGTTTTTGAAACTATTCTTGCTTCCAAATTTCTTAAGCATTTCTCTTCTCATAATCTGCTCTCATATTGCCAGTATGGCTTCCTTAAGGGTCGCTCTACTGGTGATCTTCTTTCATATCTTACTAACTCTTGGTCATCCAACTCTTGGGACTTCAGTGAGACTTTTTTCTGTTGACTTAGACATATCGAAGGCCTTCGATAGAGTCTGACACAAGTCTTTAATTTTCAAACTGCCCTCCTTCGGTTTCTGTCCCTCCATCTGTTCCTTTGTCTCTAATTTCCTTTCTGGCCGTTCCATAGCTGCGGTTGTGGCCGGCCATCACTCAATTCCTCATCCTATCAACTCCGGTGTTCCTCAGGGTTCTGTCCTATTTCCTATTTTCTTTCTAATTTTCATAAATGATCTTCTCAACTGTATTTACCTAATTGTATTTACCTAATTGTAGTTTACAGGAGTTGAGCTAAGCTCGTGTTGTCCCGTCTCTCAGTCTACTTTTTATCCAATTTTTTCTTGAAAATATGGATGTTCCTTGCCCCTACCACCTCCTCCTCCAGCCCATTCCATTTGTCAATACATCTATAGGGGAAGCTAAACTTCCTGATATCGTTCTTGCAGGTAGGTCTTTTTACTTTGTAGCTGTGGCCTCTAGTTATTCCTGTATCCATAATTAATATATCCTCCCTATCCAGCCCCCGGGTACATTTGTACATCATTATCATGTCTCCCCTCTCTCTCCTCTCTTTTAGACTCGGTAGATTTAATTTGTCTAGCCTCCCTTCATATGGCAGTTCTCTGAGACTTGGAACCAATCTAGTGACTGCTCTCTGGATTCTTTCTAACTTGTGAACATGCTTCTTTAGATGCGGGGACCACACCACTGCTGCATACTCCAATCTTGGTCTAATCATACTCTTCATAATTTTCGCTACCATGGTCTCATCCAAGTAGTTCAGAGCAACTTTCATATTCCCGGCCATTGCATACATTCCGCTAAAGAGCTTGTTAATATGTTTCTCTGGTGACAAATTATCTTGTATAATCAACCCTAATCTTTTTCTTTTTCGGCCTTGCTAATTATATTATCTCCCATCCTGTACTCCCAATTTGGTCTATTCACACTTCTTCCCATATTTAACACATGGCATTTACTTATATTAAATTTCATTTTCCACTTGGTGCTCCATTCGTATATTTTATCTAAATCCCCTTGCAGCTCCTCACAACTACTTTTATTTGTTATTTGTCTCATAATTTTTACGTCATCTGCAAACATTGACATGTAAGAGTTTATGCCTATCGGCAGGTCATTCACGTACATAAGGAACATGAGATGTGCCAACACAGATCCCTGCGGCACACCACTCTCAACTTTCCGCCACGATGAGTAAGTTCCTCTAATGTTGGTCCTCATTTCTCTATCTGTTAAATAGCTCTCCATCCATTTCAGCAAACTCCCCCTGACACATCCTAGCGTCTCAAGCTTAGATAACTATCTCTTATGTGGTACCTTATCGAATGCTTTGGAAAGGTCTAAGTAGACTCAGTCCACCCATCCGCCTCTCTCTTGGAGTACATCTATCACCCTACTGTAATAACATAGCAAACTGGTAACACAAGATGTCCCTTCTCTGAATCCAAATTGCTTTGGGGTTATTATCTTCTTTCTCTCCAACATTTTCATCCATCTCTTCCTAATTAACTTTTCACAAATCTTGCATACAATACTAGTAAGTGAAACTGGTCTATAGTTTAGAGGGTCCTCAGGGTTTCCATTCTTGTATATCGGAATGATATTAGCTCTTTTCCATTCAACAGGAACCTGTCCTTTATCTAAGGAAGCTTGAATTATGTCCCTCACTGGCTCCACTAATTGCTCTGCACACTCCTTTAAAACCCAGGCAGACACTTCATCCGGTCCCATAGCTTTCCTTACTTCAAGTCCTCTCATCGCAGATAACAGCTCATCTCTAGTTATTTCAATCTTACTAAGACCACTCTCCAGTACTCCCGCCTGTGGTTCGTCAAAACCTTCCTCTCTAGTAAAAACTGACCCCAATTTGTTATTCATTACCTCACACATGTCCGATACATTTTCATACGTCCTAGCATCAACTCTTAATTTAGTAATTTGTTTCTTTACCTTCAACTTACTGTATATATATTTATAAAATAATCTAGGGTCACTTTCACATTTATTTACTATGTTCTTCTCATAGTTCATTTTAACTTGCCTAATTATGTTAACATATCTATTCCTCTCCTGTTTATATTTATTCCGATTACTCTGTGTTCCTTCTTCTTAATCTAGCCCAAGCTGCATCACGCCTACCCAAAGCTCTTTTGCATTTCAAATTAAACCAATCTTTCTGCTTAGTAAAATTTCCAGTTTTATATCTTGGGACAAACAGATTGGTTCCTACTCTATAAATTTCGAGGAATCTACTATATTTACCTTGTACGTCCCGTTCCTTCAAAATAAGATCCCAATCTACTCCCTCTAAATATCTTTTCAAGGATACATAATCAGCTTTACTATAATTTAATCTGTCATTTATGTAGCTATTGTCTAATCTATTGGCATTACTCGAGGTCAACTTCCATTTTAGTAATAGGTGATCACTTTTACCTACAGGACATAGATAGTTTATATCACTAATTTCGTGAGGATCTTTTGTAAAAATCAGATCGAGTTTAGAAGGTTCGTTATTACCCCTCATTCTTGTATTTTCCTTCACATGTTGTGCAAGTACATTTTCCGTAACCAACTCCACTAGCCGACTTCCCCAAGATCTCTGATTTGGCCCTGCATCTCCCGATTCCCAATCAACCTCACTACAGTTGAAATCTCCTACCAAGATCAATCGATTCTTCCTTAAAAGCAATCTTCTCAACGACTGAATCATATCCTCTACCATCTACTCCAACTCCCTCCATGCTCTGGTCTTTGGTGGCATGTAAGCTACTGCTATGTCTAGCTTTTTTCCTTCTATATCATTGAGTTCAACTGCCATTATTTCTGCCTTGTCATTATTTAACTCCACGTGCTTTGCTGTCATAGGGTTCTTAACTAATACTGCCACTCCACCTCTCCTTTTACCCTTTCTATCATTTCTCCATATATTATATCCTTCGCTAAACACTATGTTGCTGTCAAAGTCCTGGTTCAGCTTTGTCTCTGTCAAACAGACTATCTGTGGTTGATCTTTTCTTAATATATTATCTAACTCTACCTTTTTACTGTTTATTCCATCTATATTAGTGTAGTAGCACAGTATATTTGAATCCACCTCCTTGTTTCTCTTCCCTCTCTGCCTCCTATCAGGTTCACCTCCTCCTCCATCCCTTCCCTGACCCAGTTCCACCTCCCCCGCTAATTCTATTCTCCTCCCCCCTTTCTCTCCCTCTGTTCCACCCTCTCCACCACATCCTGGCTCTCTCTCCGGTCCCCTGCTCCCTGCATTATCTCTCGCTCCGTCTCCTTGCTTTGACTTCGTACTTGTCTCTCTGTCTCTTTCCCTATCACTCCTCTTACTTTCGGTTCTTGGTGGCTCCTGATGTACCACTTCCTTACTTGCCCTTCCCTTATTCTCCAAAAAAAAAAAACTTCTTTTGCTCTTCAGACAACTTTCCATTCTCTTCATCAGCCTTAGCTTGGAGTTCCCTTAACTGTTCCCGTTCTTCTACACTTAGGTCCTTTTTTACCCTTATATGATTCAGCTCTGTCGAATTTAATTTCCAGCTCACATTGGCTACTGCTTCTGCTGTTGATCTAAACTTTAGTTCCACTCTTAGTGGTCTCATCTCGCCCTTCTTATATATTCCTAACCTAGTACATCTAGTCCCATCCATTCATGTGCAGACGACTCTACTTTACACCACTCAATTAGTTTTCCAGTACGCCCCCGCCAGCAGTTCCTCAAAAGTAAACGTAATGAAGCCATAAAATGCTTCTCTTCTGATCTAGCTACTATTTCCAATTGGGGTAGAGAAAACCTTGTTACATCTAGTGCTTCCAAAACTCAATTTATCCATCTTACTACCCGTCAGGAACCTCCAGAGGACTATCCCTTATTCTTCAACAATACAAAAATCAACCCTTCATCTTCCCTCAATGTTCTCGGTGTCTCTTTTTCTTCTGCTCTCACTTTGAAAGACCATATTACCAGTCTCGCTAAGGCAGCCTCCCAGAAGCTGGGTGTCCTCAACCGCCTCAAGGGGTTCTTTACCCCTGCGCAGCTTCTTGCTCTGTACAGGGGCACAGTGCGTCCTTGTATTGAGTATTGTTCACATGTGTGGGGAGGATCCTCTCACACCGCACTCCTAGATAAAGTAGAAAGGAATGCCTTTCGTATCATTAACTCCCATCTACTCACCAACTCTCTGCAATCTCTCTCTCTTCGCCGCAATGTTGCATCTCTCTCACTATTCTATCGCTACTACAATAATCAGTGTTCCTCAGAGCTTTCCCAGTGTATACCACCTCCTCTACGTAGGGTACGTAGTACCCGCCTTGCAACACAATCCCATCCCTACTCTGTGCAACCCTCCAACCCAAGAGTGAAACGCTATTCTCAGACTTTCTTCTATTCAACTGCTGAACTCTGGAACTCTCTCCCAGAATTAGTCTTTCCCTCTTCCTATTACTTAAATTGCTTCAAACTCCATGTGTCCAGGCATTTTAGCTCGAACGTCCCTTGATTTCGGCCCTGTCACTCCTTGAAATCTGGGGGAGGCACTCGCTGCAGGCAGTAATGCCTTTTGTCTCCCTCATTCACATAGAAAAAAAAAAAAAAAAAAAAACGACACACAGAAACATTCCCCAGCACCCCACACACAGGACATAACACAACAAATTCAATCACTCAACACTCAGATTAACAACAAAATACAAGAACAACAAACACTAAATTGGAATAACTACCTACAAACACTTGATCACAAAACAGGCTCTAAACAACTCTACAAAACACTGAACAGCATCACACTTTCCAACAGCAACACAACACAACCACATGCTGCAATCACAACAACAGACACTATTCCTTCATATAAACAACTAGCAAACGCTCTCATTAATCACTTATCTCATGTCAGCCACCTAAAACCCCATAAAGACGACCGACTTGTCATCCGACGTAAGAGACAATTCCCCACAGACCCTGACTATACACCCTTCACCAACAACCAAACAAAGCACATCATCAACAATCTCAAGCACTCACCCGCCTGTGGTCTAGATAACATAAGCAACATACACCTCAGACACCTAGGACCACAGGGCATACAAGCACTCACTAACATATCAAACTACAGTTATTCACAACACAATACCAGACATCTGGAAGCATTACATTCCCCAAACCCAACAAAGTCCCCATGCTACCCTCCTCACACCGCCCTATCACACTCCTTTGCACCTCCAAAGTCATAGAACGCCTAGTACTACAACTGACCACACACACTCTACCCCTAGCTCCAACACAGCATGGCTTCAGGCCACTGCACTCCACAAACACTCTTCTTACAGACCTTTCACAAAGAGCTTTTGACGGCATCAACTCAGCCAGCCCACCACACAGATCACTACTTGCCACACTCGACATTAGTAAAGCCTTCAATGTCATCCCCCGCCACAACCTAACAAACAAAATCTATGACACAAACATGCACAACAACACAAAAAGGTGGCTGGCCAACTTCCTAGCAGGGAGATGTGCACATGTATTTTTTGCTGGTCAGTCATCTAGCATCAGAAACTTCCCAAATGGAGTCCCGCAAGGATCCGTCCTGTCGCCCGCTCTTTTCAATCTGTACATGCATAATATAACTACGCCCCATACACCCCAAATAAACATAGCCTTATATGCAGATGACATAACACTCACATGCACACACCAAAATCCAGACTCAACAACACTTCTCCTTCAACCCTATCTTAACACACTTCATGACTGATGCACACTACAAACAGACTCAATTTAGCCCCAGCCAAATTCACCGCACCCCTCCTCACAAGCTGGACAGCCGAACACAAATACACCCCACAACTCCCCATAAATAACACACCCCTAACACTCACACACTCACCCAAAATCCTAGAAGTAACATATGATACTCTAATGTCATTCAAACAACATACCACAAACATGAAAAATAAACTAACACCCAGACTTAACGCCCTCAGGTCACTTGCCCACACAAAATTTGGACACAACAAAGAAACCACCACCACAGTTTACAAACTATACATAGGATCAGTGATGTAATATGCAAGTCCTGTCTGGGCTTCTAATCTAGCTGAAAGACATCACAAGACTTTACAGACTTTTTAAAATAAAGCCCTAAAAATCATCACAGGCTGCACAGCTACTACACCTACAGATCACCTACATCAAGAAACCAAAGTCCTCAAAGTAAAAAACCATCTGGACATGAGAGGCACTCAATTCCCAGCTGCAGCTTCCACAAACCAACACCACCCACTTAATTACATGGCAACACACCCACAAACACCAAGACATATCAAAACAACACCCAGCTCACGGTATTACACACAAATACTGTCTTATCTCCGTCCCTGGCTACCCCAAACCAGCTCCCAGAAACACATCTATACTCCTATCTCTTCCATCCAATCACTCCTAGACAACACGCAGCTGCAGGCACGTCCTCACGAAATCCATCCATCTGAATCCTCCCTTCCTCACGAGGACAGAGTTCACTTGGCCAGGCTGAGATGTGGGCACCATCCATCTCTTCTGAGCTATCAGAAGAGACTGGATGTCTCCATAGACGACACCTGCCCGGGATGTAACACAGCACCCCATACCATTGGACACATCCTAGAAGACTACATTTCACACAATCACTTACGCCAACAACACAATCTACACTCCTTGCGAGCTCTGTGGGAAAGCACGACCGTGGCCATGGCCTTCCTTAGGGACTCGGGTCTGTTCGGCCAGGCAGATTAGGGAACGACAACAATAACAACAACCTATATTTATCTTACCTGTAGTGCAATTGATATTACCAAACTTCTTTAATCATGATCCATTTAATCCATCAACTCAAGATTAACTGTGACTCTCATGCTTGAGGGAGGTCATCTACATTTTTTTTTTTTTTTCTATATTCCAACTTACTTCCTCTCGGGCATAGGCCGAGAGCCTTAACATTCACCGCTTTACAATGAACAGTGAAGCCCGTGAGGTCTTGTTCCACTCTAGGGAGTGAGACATGTGAAGCACGTAGAGTACAACGAGCACCTACCATCTTGCCTTCACATGAGGCACGGTGCTCACTCATGGCCCGAAACGACCCCATCTCTGAAGCCACCTCATTCCCGTGCTTCACTGTCTCACCCCCTACACTCGGACTCTCACACTTACACACACACAACGCCACCTGTTGAGCAGATAACTCACCAGGCATTGCACCCCTATAGCATATTTTGAATATGGGAATATTCATACAGTCCTATTTAATCGGGGAACAATGAGGGTATTTTATTGACGTTTCGGTGGACTTGTGGTAATGCACTGATACCAGGTACAGCACAAATTCCATCCTAATAATATCTTCCCATTGATACATCGGGATTTGAACCCGGGACCTTTGGATTACCAGGCCAGTGGCAAGACCACTCCACCACACCTCCACCACACCTATGTGTGAAACATATGTTCACACTACAAAGGTAACTTATCTAAATGATAATTTATTACTACTATTAATAATATTTGTCGCTAGATTGTAGTTTGCCAACATAAGCTAATAAAGTAGGTGGAGAGAGGGAGAGACAGAGAGCGAGAGAAGTTTCAGTTACTGAAAGAGGGAATCCACTGCTCATTATGAATTACGGGAACATTATTTATGAACAAATAAGTAAATAAGTTTAACATTCGATATAAAACTTCATCAATACCTAAATAATTGTCAGGGAATGCTCACTAACAACATATATATATCACGGTGATTGTAAACAACCACACGTTGCCACTCCCCCCCCCCCCCCCCCCCCCAACTGTTCCCTACTGTGGGGGATAATATGGCCAAAGGTTATCTCTTACCACACCAATCGAAATATTAAATTAATCAACATAAATAAAATAAAGTCTGAGATCGCCTACCTTATGGTATGAACTATGGTAGCCTATCTCTCAGGATGCCCTAACTAAACATTGTATAAATGGCCATATATATCAATGACTTAGCTATAACTAGGGTCCTGGTTTAGTTCAGAGGATTCCGGCTTCGGTAGATAAGGGTTATAGGTCAGGACTCCGGGCCGGGCGTGGGAATTGTGGGGGAGGAGATCACGGGACACGTCTCTACCGTTCAGATGTTTACTAGCGTCTGATCGGAACTTCAATTTCCGACTCTTAAATAAACTATATATTAATTCGTTACCAAGGGTTCATTCCCTCTTCACGAAATCATATAAATAATTATCAGCATTTAAATTATATAATTATAAAGGTGAACATCGTTTCACAACGATTTAGTGAACATAATATCAAGATATTAACGACCCTAAAGCAAACGGTGGATCATCGCGTATGCGGTCGCGGGAATATTTAAACTGATCCTCTTTACAGTTCTTCTAAACTTATTTCTACAAGGTTTTATAACTAAATTAACTTGATCAAGGTAATCTTATACAGTACTAAATTACCTAACATTAATTAATCTCTACAATATATACAATCACCGGGTTCTGGTAGGAAATTGTTCACTCGAGTGAGTTTACCCTATCGGAAGGTTGTTGCCAACATTTCCCAGATACCGGTGTAGTCAATTTATTTCTCACAGATTGGGGCCCGGCGAAGTATGATGTGTCGCATCATATTATATCACCTGCGGCTAACAAATCACGCCAATTTCTTCTAGACCCCGCAGCAGCTGCTCGTGGTGGTCTTGGGCTCCCTATTACTATGGGTTGCTGTTCTTCTTCCGGTGGGATGGCGAGTTCCATAGGTATGAGACGATCTACAGTTCGGAGAGTGGTTTGTCCTCGAGATACAACCTTAACGGTTCTGATAACTCCTTCGGAATCAGGATAGACTTCTTGGATCCTTGCTAAGGGCCATTTAGAGTGAGGTTGGTCTATTTTCAACAAGACTATGTCTCCCACTATCGGTTTGTGACGGTTACTAGCAGAATTCGCACCATAATACCTCTCCCGTAAGCTCAAGATATACTCAGATGCCCAATGTTTGTTCCAGGTGTCCAGTATTTTGCAGAGTTTATGGTAGCTTCGTCGCAAGTGTGCATCTGCTTCATTAACGGAGGGATCCACTAATTCCTCGGTCACGTCCAAACGGGGGACTGGGTCCAATCGTCTACCATATAATAAATGAGCCGGTGTTAAGGCCTCAATTTCCAGATTGGAGTCGTCTTGATACGTTAGTGGTCGATTATTTACTC
The DNA here is from genome assembly GCA_032716605.1 of Paralithodes platypus. Taxonomy (NCBI): domain Eukaryota; kingdom Metazoa; phylum Arthropoda; class Malacostraca; order Decapoda; family Lithodidae; genus Paralithodes; species Paralithodes platypus. Next base: position 21,217,396 of record CM064495.1, read on the forward strand.
TGGTTTCTATTTCGGTGACAACAGTTCTTAACTCATCCAAGGTGACCTTGGACTTGTGAAGAACCCTTTTCAGGCACGATTTTACAATACCTATCATTCTCTCTGTAAATCCATTTTGCCAAGGGGCTCTGGGAGTTGTGAATGACCAATAACAATTTCTAGAATCTAGCATTTGCTGTACTGCGTTGCTCTTTAATAGTTCAGAAACCAACGGTGATGCGCCCACAAAATTTGTCCCATTGTCACTAATCAAACGTCTGGGACAACTTCGCCGAGCGTCAAATCTTCTAAATAAATTAATAAAGGTTTCCGAGCTCATGTCCTCCGCTATTTCCAAATGGATAGCCCGAGTGCTGGTACAGGTGAATAGACCAATGTAAACCTTCTTGGGTGGACCATCATCTCCTGTGAGAGTGATGGCACCAGTATAATCTATACCTGTTACCTCAAACGGTGTCCTTTGGTGAATGCGGTCTGGCGGAAGAGCTGGTGGTCCAGGGTAAGGAATAGCGATAGCTGTATACCTCTTGCAAATAATGCAATTCTTGATACAGCGTTTAACAGCTTGTCGTCCCTGGGGTATCCAATATGTTTGTCGCATATAGGCTAGAGTGTCTGCTACCCCACCGTGTTTAGTGGTTTCATGCGCTTTTAAAACCATCAATTTGGTGAGGTCGCAATCCTTGGGCAATATGATCGGATGCCGAGTTTTGAGGGGTAGATCAGCTTTACCAATACGACCTCGACAACATATTAATTCTTGATTGTCTAGATACAGCCCAAGGTCCTTCATTCTTTTGGTTGGCTTGGGATTGGGTTTACGTAGCTGTGTTAATTCCTCATCATACTTTTCAGCTTGTATCCTTCTGATCCAGTAGGTAAGTGAGTCTAATTCATCCATCTTTACCTTCTTGCTCAGGAACTTAAACACAAATTTAGTTACAGTTAATAGTTTGTCCAAATTGGAGAACTTGGTGATGTCAATCACTGAAGGCTCTGGGATAATTATTGGATCCATATGAACTTTATCATCATTAACCTTCTGGTATGATTTTTGTTCTGGCCAATCACTCTGACGTAGCCAAACCGGACCCTGAAACCACAGAGTTTCGTTAATCAGTTTCTTGACACCAACACCTCGGCTCACCAAGTCAGCCGGATTATCCTTGGACTTAACATGCATGAATGTATAGTTCATTTGCAGTTCCTTTATTTTGTGTACTCTGTTACGCACATAAACTATGTGACTATCATCCTTAGCTATCCAGTGCATACATATCTCACTATCTGTCCATATATATGTCTCACCTAAAAAGGGAAACATACCATTCAAATAAGTAGCTAACCTAGTTCCCAATTCAACAGCGGTCAGCTCCAACTGTGGAAGGGTACGTTGTTTTTATGGCGCTACTCGGGATTTGGACATAATCATAGTAGATCGGACTTCAGTGACACAATAAGCTACTGCACCATACGCCTTAGATGAGGCATCACAAAATATGTGCAATTGAGCACACTCATTATCAGAGGTAGGATCACATCTTCTAGGAAACTTGACTGAGGATACCTTCACATATTCCACCTGCAATTTGTTCCACTCTTCTGTATATTTTTCAGGTAATGGAGTATCCCAACTCAGTGCTTCTCTCCAGGCCTCCTGAACTAAAATCTTCCCTTTAATTGATATGGGACTAAATATGCCCAATGGGTCGAACATCATAGAGACCTGACTTAAGAGTGTACGTTTTGTGAGTTTTACATCGGGAAACTTGAGGGGCTTTAGAGACATCACATCAGTAGTTGTTTTCCACAGCAATCCTAGTACTGGTTGATATTCTGGTATTTGATAGTCAGGATAGTCTCTTCTTATCTGGTCCAAAAGAATATGAGAGTTTGAATTCCAACTTTGTAGTGGCATATTGGCTTTATTACATTCTTGCCTTGCCAAATTGTAGATTTCAAACACCTCTTCTCCACTGTCGGCAACGCCCTGAAGATTATCCATGTAAAACAGTTGACCCATTTCCGGTTTCTCTGTCTTCTGGAAATGATATCTCAAAGTGCTGCACAACAAGAAAGGACTAGAGCAGGAACCAAACAACACTGACCGAAAGCGGTATTCTTTTATCCGCCCACCAGGCTGAAAAGGATCTTCAGGCCAAAGGAACTTTGTGAATTTGCGGTCCTGCTCCTTTAAACCTATTCTCAAAAAGGCTTTGGAGATCTCTGCCACAAACCCAAATCTCTTCGTCCTGAATTTTAATAGTACATCACCCAGTATTTCAGTCAGATTTGGTCCTGCATAGAGACAATCGTTTAGACTTGCTTCATTCTTCGCTGCTCGAGAACTGCAGTTAAATACCACTCTGATGGGGGTAGTACTAGAGTCCTTACTTACAGCATGATGAGGAAGTTAATGACCCTCTTTATGGTTTATTTCACCTGGGACCTCTTCAATAAAGTCATTTTCCAACTGCTCTTGAATTATTTTATGATAAATGTCCAGTCGTTCAGGATGTTGACGCAATCTCTCCACCATTTAATTTAATTGACATCTTGAACTCTGGTAGTTAGTTGGTAATTCTATCTATCTATCTATTGCCTGACGCCGTGATCCCCGAAGGGGTGGCCACGAACGAACCGCCCCCATGCACCTCTGTCCCCAGTCAGTCGACGCCCCTCCCCCCAACCAGCACCGCCCTCGTTCATGTACTTCCTCACTCGTTGGTAATTCAGGGGCATTTATCATCCATGGAAGTCCAACCCAGTACTGGCCATCCTTATACTCAACTGTGTCTAGGTAGTGGTTATATGTTAAGATGTCTTCAGGGGTGGGAAGATCTGCTTCTATTCCCACAGTGTCCAGTTCCCAAAGTTTGTGAACAGGTTCTTGTTGCTCTTCTAGAATGTCTCCTAGTTGTGATGGTATTAATTCTGCACCAATTCTAGCCACCACCAGAGATTGTGCCGGAGTCACAAAGACTGGATCCATCCGGTTGTCTGATTCACTTGGGCCACATGTGGGTAGAGATCCCATGATTATATATCCACCTGATGAAGAAATTAACTGGATACCGTGTTTCCGAGTCATTTTTCGCAAGAAGCGACCACAATAGTCGGAGCCGATGATCAGTTGAATTGGACCTACTACGTCAGACTCTATAGTTCGGTCTGCTAGTTGAACACCCTTCTTTATTAAGAAGTTAGATGCTTCCTTTAAACCTTTATTTACCACAGAAGTGTTCATGTCTTCCTTAACCACCGCAGTCACCTTACATTTATATTTGCCCAATTTAATCAGGGGTTTAACCACGTCAAATGTTTGTGTTTCCTTATTTGACAAAAATCCAGTTATTGCCATGTTCCCTCTTCCTACTGTTGGCAAATTCATGGCTCTGACAACATTTCCGGCAATGAAGGTCTTTTGCACTCCAGTATCAAAGAGTGCTTTGACCGGCATAACCTCTTTTCCTCTGATCAGTTGAATCTCGGCTGTAGGAGTAGCTGCCGGTGTATGCATTGGGTTCCCAGTGGTCAGGGTCATATTTACACTTGTCGGTTTGGGTTGTACTTCACTGATCTTGGGACACAACGTGGTATGATGTACACCAGTCTTGCACCGAAAACATAAATTTAATTTAGTGGCACATTCCTCAGTAGAATGTCTGGTGCTAAGGCAAACAAGACACTTACCTAGTTCGATGAGTCGTGGAAGTCTAGCCTTAAGATTGGGATAAGTCCTACAATACACTGTGGAATGTTGTTCTGAATATAACATACACACCTTCCGGTTTTCTTGGTTTATCCCTGGTGTGGGGTTAATATTTCTGGTTACTTCTTGGGTCACTGGAGAATTGAGACGGGAATTTGTTCTCTCCCAAACACCTTTTGTTTTAGATACTGTATTAGTTTGATTATTCTGCTGGACGGATGTCACATAGGTACCAACCTCTTCCTTCTTGAACGGGTTTGCTTTTTCCTTAGTCCCTGTTGTAGACACTTTTGTGTATTTAACCTTGTTGTCTCCTTCCTTGATACCGCTATCCTTCTTGGAAACCTGCATGTGTTTGCACAGCTCTCTTAAACCCTCTTCTATCTCTTGATACGTGAAGTAGTTCTTCTTATACCTGTGGTACAATTCATCACAGGTTTTCTGAGAGAGCTTTTGTTGTACAATATGGTTCAAGAGCCAAGAAGCTGAATCAAGATCTTTCTGGGTACTAAGTGATTTCAAAACACAATTCAAGCTGATCCGGAATGACTGAAGATCCTGGTACGTATGCTTTGGTCCTGATAACTCCAGCAATTTGTAAACTAGGCGCTGTAGAGTCAACTCCGTATCTTCAAAATTCTCCTTGAGTACGTCTAGAGCTGCTGTATAATTGGCATCTGTTATGGGAAGTTCCTTGATAAAGTCCAATGCAAAACCCTCAAGTTGACCCAACAAGTATGAAAATTTATTTGCTGCAGAAATATCTAACCTGTCATGAACTAAACCTTTAAATTTGTCCCAAAAGGTATTCCAATCAGATTGCCCATCAAATTCAGGTAAGGTTATAGGTGGCAACTTAAAGCTTTGTTGTCCCGGAGCCGCTGTACCATTACTGGTACCATTATTCCCTGTTTCGGTAACTGTCTCTGTCACCAAGGATTCGAACCCAGCTAGTTGATCCAAATAATGTTCACGGCATTTGCATAGGCTTGCTGTAATTCCTCAAACCTTTCAGATTGTTCTTGTTTGATGCAAAAGTCCTCCAATTTATTGCAAGACTCTTCATAATTAGCCCACCGGGTTTTAAGATCTTGGATTTGAGATTTTAACAGCTCCCTTGGACAGGGGTCGCGTCTTTTTACCTCCTGACAATTATTTAATGCTCTAGTTACCCAGCCTAATTTCCCCACCATAGATTTTCTCAAGAGTGTATCAGTCATTTTGGAAAATGGGTAATTATTTTCTGGACTATTATTAATGTTTATACTGAAGACTAATTTTCAACAATCAAAATTATATTTAGATATATTATAGCCTAACGCATACTCAATTTAGCTGTTAATCTTTAGCATTATATGCGTACCATAACTGCTACAAATTCAGATGAATAATTAGTTGAAAACATTAAGTCCACAATATAATTTACCTAATATGTGGGAACGCACGCTAGTAGGGGGAGGGAATATATTTATTATTGAATTAAATGTCATATATGCTCCGTCGTTCCGAGCATTTAGCTAGTCTACTTGGTTTTTCAGACGCAGGTGACATTAAAGGACAGAAACATAAAAATGGCCTAATTAATCAAATAATAGGGAGAATTTAGGTACAAGAATGAAGCTAAAGCTGTAAATATTAAGTTAATCATAGTTTTCTTATCCCAGATGTTAGTGGGTACCTGTGGTAGTAGCATTTTTCTAAAAAGGGGGGGGGGGAAATGTTTTATTATTTATTAAATTTGGTATATGCTCCGTCCCGAGCATTTAGCTGGTCGACCTAGTCTGCCAGACGCGGGCGACATTAAAGACAGAGACATAAAATGGTCTAAATAAGAAAAATATGGGGGAAATTTAGGGACTGCAACGAAGCTCAAGCTCAGAGTTTCACAAACGCCAGAGAACGCAACGTTGCAGACCCTCCTACCAGTCCTCTACCACAGGATTTAAACGCCATGCGATTTTATCTTATTATTAATTGAAATGCCACTCACCCAAGGCCATCGCCTCACAGTTAGGGACCTCATAACGGCGGGGGATCAATCTATGTCCCACAAAAACGACCTTAAACATTAGCCTGCCGCTGCAGCATAGCAGGGACCCTAACTGTTGAAAACTGGCCCTAACTCAACCCCTAGTCTACACACCTATCTGAATCCTCACTCGGGGCACCAAAATGTGGGGGATAATATGGCCAAAGGTTATCTCTTACCACACCAATCGAAATATTAAATTAATCAACATAAATAAAAATAAAGTCTGAGATCGCCTACCTTATGGTATGAAGTATGGTAGCCTATCTCTCAGGATGCCCTAACTAAACATTGTATAAATGGCCATATATATCAATGACTTAGCTATAACTAGGGTCCTGGTTTAGTTCAGAGGATTCCGGCTTCGGTAGATAAGGGTTATAGGTCAGGACTCCGGGCCGGGCGTGGGAATTGTGGTGGAGGAGATCACGGGACACGTCTCTACCGTTCAGATGTTTACTAGCATCTGATCGGAACTTCAATTTCCTACTCTTAAATAAACTATATATTAATTCGTTACCAAGGGTTCATTCCCTCTTCACGAAATCATATAAATAATTATCAGCATTTAAATTATATAATTATAAAGGTGAACATAGTTTCACAACGATTTAGTGAACATAATATCAAGATATTAACGACCCTAAAGCAAACGGTGGATCGCGTATGCGGTCGCGGGAATATTTAAACTGATCCTCTTTACAGTTCTTCTAAACTTATTTCTACAAGGTTTTATAACTAAATTAACTTGATCAAGGTAATCTTATACAGTACTAAATTACCTAACATTAATTAATCTCTACAATATATACAATCACCGGGTTCTGGTAGGAAATTGTTCACTCTAGCGAGTTTACCCCTATCGGAAGGTTTTTGCCAACATTCCCCAGATACCGGTGTAGTCAATTTATTTCTCACACCTACCCTTTCAGCACTACGAAAAGCTCCCACTCCCTTCCCATCAAGCTGCGCCATCTATGGAACAAAATCTTCAACTTATTCAGGAAGGGGAGTGTGAGATCTTATTATATTTAGAGCGAACAAATTACACAACGAATTTACCCAATCCCTACGACTTGGTGGCCCACGCAGAATTGCGGCCGAGTGTACAGTCGGCGGCAAAAGTCCTGTCGAGTCTCCTGCCTCACCGTGACCCACGATATTAATAAACTCTAGAATGTTAGGTGTACAAAACTTGCATATTTCTACCACCAGATGGCTCATTGTGAGGTGGTGGTTGTGAGGGTAGGGGGTTGGGGGGAAGAGGAGGGGTTAAAACTGTTGGGGGACTGAGGAAGGAGTGGAATATTGTGTAGTTTGATCTTGAATTATCAGATATATATTAACCTTTTATTGAAAATCATGTAAATCAGGTGGAAGTAAACCGGGATGTAATGGCTGCATTCACTCAATTAATTTTCAATTATGTTATGATTTTAGTTTTAGTTTTAGTTTTAGAATAATTGTTTGTTCATTTATGACGATAACTGTTTTAGACTTGCTCATTATTATTAGTATCGGTATTATCACTAATGTTATCGATTTGAATAACAATAATTAATATAGTTAGTTGTGGTAGTTCCCCATCTCATCGCTTCTTTCTATCCGTGGCTATATCCAAATCCCTGAGTAAGGCACTTACCATGCACTAACCACCAATTTAATGCTCCTTTCACTTGTGTAAGGCCAACATATCAGCAAATTGCTTCTTGGTTGAGGTATTTCTACTGAATTACAAATTATCAATTCCTAGGTTTGTTTTTCCTTTCATGTAAAAGGTATTGATTTAAACCAACATCATAAAAATAATAATAATATTTATTCAGTTAGCAATTTACAGAGTTGGTACCACATAGTATGTTACAAATATGACCTGTACCAGCACTGCATAATTCCAACTAAGGATAGCCCAATAAGGCCGTTAGGCGTATTTTCATTGGGGTCATTGTGGGATTAGGTTAGCTGGGGAGAAGGGGAGGATAAAAGAAATAGATACTTTAGAGAAAGTATTTCTAGGGGGTTATTTTAAGATACCTTACATCCTATAGTAAATATCAGTAATCCGTAATCAGTAATCATTTCAGTTTGGTTTGCCTATCTCTTATGTTGTATTTAGTAGCAGACATAAGCTTGGTGCTCCCTTCTCGCAGCTGTCCGGTTCAGGTGTTCCTTCAGGCTACGTCTGAAGGAATACAGTGTTCTCTTTTCACGGACTGACTGGGGTAAGTCGTTCCAGTCTTTGATGGCAGTGAAGAAGAATGTTTGCTTACCCTGTCCTTCTCGGGACCTTAAAATTAAACATCTTGTTTCTTGTATTATGTCCACTCCTCTCATTATCTTTAACAAAATCACTCTTTAGATACTCTGGAGCTCTGTCATAGAACATTTTGAAGGCATTAGTGAGCCTGATTTGTTTGGCCCTGTCAGAGACATTGAGCATACCTAGTGACTGAAGTTGTTCTTGGCCAACATGTGATCTGGGTCCTAGGTTCAGCATAACCTAACAATTTTATTTTGAGTGACCTGAAGTTTGTGCTGTGCTGATTTAGATGATGCAGAGTACCAGGATGACACAGAATAGTCAAAATGACATTGAACAAGCGCTTGGCAAAGAGTTTTTTTGGTCGCCGCTGGCAAGCATCCCACCTGTCTATACAGGTATTTTATACGTGCTCTACACTTACTCAGGATAGATTCCAAAATTGTTTCACCTGACAAACTCGAGTCCAGTTTTAGTCCGAGATATTTAACTTGTGACACTGTTGTTATAGGAATATCATTACAGTTGACCGAGAAGCCCACAATGTCTTTCAGTTTGCGTTTTGTTTCACATAAGATGGCTTCCGTCTTGCCCAGGTGAAGAGATTATAGGTTTGATTCCCGAAGGGAAGTAGAGAAAACCTAATCTTTAGTAGGGCCCCGTAATCATTGACAACTTCGCCTATTAACATTAATAGTCTCCATTCAACATCCAGCGCCAGCAATTTGAATAACCCGCGCGGAAGATCATGGAGTACTCATCACAAGTGCACGCCTAATTCCCTTATGGGATCGTCATTTTGATTGGGTACCCTACAGAAAAAAACTCTGTAAAAAAGAAAAAAGAAAAAGATAAATGAATATCTGTTATTAACCCGCTGAGTACCAGCTAAATATTTATAAATGTACCACCCAGGACCGGCTGATTCTGATTTTTTTTTTTATTCCAGAAACAATAGCGAATGGGTTAGGAATGAAGGAAAAACTACGAAAAACCGATCAAAAAGCTCAAAAAAAGGTCCTACAGAGCCCCCGAAAACGGATTTTACAATAGTAAAAAATTTAAGGCAATTTCCCCCAAAAAACATGTTTTTGCGCTCTCACGCACACACGGTTGGACTTTGAGAGTTTTTAACCATCGGCATGGGTGCGTGGGATACTTACACAGTTCCCATAAAAATCTGAGCCCTCTAGGTGCCATAGGACCGGAGTAATAGGGACCGGAGTGACACTGACGCAAACGAGGCGTCGCTGGGGTTTAGCGTTACATACATTACCGACGCACGGTTTGCGTCGCTGGGGCTCAGTAGGTTAAATGACTTGCCATATACGTGGATTTCTCATGTTTTGCTTCCCGATACCAGGCCCCCTAGCGGCCATCCTCGTCCTTCACTGATATACCAAGAAAAAACTATGGAAATCAACGAATGGGAAGTGGGATGGTTGGGAGGGCCCGAGTGGTCAATAATTACGGGGCCCTACTAAATATTAGGTTTTCTCTACTTCCCTTTGGGAATCAAACCTATAATTTAATAGGGCCCTTCATCATTGACGACTTCGCCTGAATATCAAGACTGGAGGCGGGACATTCATAAAATATCCTAACCTTAGGGAAGAAAATCCGAATAACATTTTTCTTAAGATTTGTATTGTATGCAATACAAAATATAAAAAAGGTATAAAAGATTTGCTAGCAGTGTGTGGCATTAAGAAACTGCTTGCTCATGGTAAGGCCATTGCAGGCGACCTTATGCATGAAAGAGTATGACCCATCCGTGTCCTACCGAGCGAGACCCTGCAGTAGGTACTCGCTCTGATCTTAAAACTAATTGTACAGTAATCTCACTGTGCACTTTGGTAAAAAAAAATATACATAGTTGCAACTATATGAAAACTCTCTTAAAATTAACACGACTAAATACTGGACTGAGAACTCGTCCTATCACAGCTCGTGATATATCACAATCTCCAAGGGTACAGAGGGGATATGGTCTTATTCCGCACAGCCCCCCCCCCCCCCTCCCTTTTTAACAATTAATGAATAAAAAACGTACTACCTACTGTACCCGATGCCGTAAAGCTACACAAGTACGCTTTGGTTTATCTAGAGCGACCGACAGGTAGCGTGTCAAGAATATATGGTTGGAAGCCCAAAGCTGGGTCTTAGCAATACCCTCAATTGAAATTTTTTGTAAAATTCTGAGAGACACCGCCCACTTCCTAATGTCGTGACTCGACCAAACACGCCGGGGTTGCTTTCCTTAACCCGGGAACTGCGGGAAGACTCTTAAGAGTTCCCCCGGCGGACTGCGGGAAGACTCTTAAGAGTCAGAGAAAAAAAAAAAAAATGTAAACATCAATTGTTTTTTTTTTTTTTTTTTTTGTTTTTTTTGCCCCTGGGCCATGCAAAATATCACTCCTCTACCTCCCCACTTTCCTCCCCTCCTTCTGTTATCACCTATTTTCCCTGTTATTCCCTTATTCTGAGGTATATTTTCATGCTAACATTAGCGAGTTGCAAGCAGGGCATTGTCATCTCTGTTAGCAAGCAAGTGCAAGAGAGAAAGAGAGAGTATCGATCGACTGTGTCTCAGTGGCCTTGGGGGAAATTGGCGGGAAAGCAGGTTGCCTCACCCATACATTATATAACTCGCGGCCTGTATCTCCGATTTTGACCATCCAAACGCTGTTTTCACTCGTTTTATTGTTGTTTCAGGTTAATACCTTTATAATCAACCCATAATAGGCGCGTATGGATAAGTATTAATGCTATTTATGGTAAAATGAATATTTTAGTGATGGAAACCGCTCAAATACGTCAGCACAGGCGGACGTTTCTAATTACCCCCATGCGCACTTCTTAGGTTTTAATAATGTCTACTATTAAAGAAGCTAACTTCCGTTTCGTAGCACGCATACCTGTTCGGTTCACCAATAAAGCACCTGGTTGGCGAGGTTGCGCAGCCCTCATAAACTTTGTGAGTGCTTGCACAGGACATAACATGTGATGAATGAGGCCCCTCTTGAGGGCCGGGACTGAAAATTCAGAAAAGACATGATCTGAATGTTAATTTTTTGCAATAAATGAGGGAGACGGCGCGATTTTGTACATGGTCGTGCAGCCTCCCAAACCTGAGACAGTTTGGTTCGTTGCTCATCGCCGCCAGCTCTGATACCCGGTGTCCAGTGGCAAGCGCCATGAGAATAACCGCTTTCTTAAAAAGTGAGTCAAAGTCCGGCGCATGATTATACTTGCGGGATTGTAGCAATTCCAAAGCTTTATCAAGGGACCAGGTAGGCATGAGCTGGCGAGGAGGAGGACGAAGTTTGAAACATGCCCTCATAAAACCTTTCTCCTCCGCCTGCGGTATAGAAAGGCCGGTGAGATCAAGGAAGGGGGTCCTAATGGCGGACAGATGATTCTTTAACGTTATATCCGAAAAATGTTTCTGCTCAAACAGATATTCTAAGTACTTATACTAAGGCTGACGAAGCAGTTGTCTGCCTCAATTCCACAATCCAGGTCGTAAAAGTTTTCCAATGTGATTGATATTGTCTCCTGGTAGATGGGGTGTACTGATTCAAGAGCTTTTGAGTGACACTAGGCCCAAATTTATTTAGCCATTTGGCTGAGAAAATATCCATAAGGCAAAACTGAGAGAGGTCCGAAGGTTGCAAATCGCTTCCAAGTGGAAGGCGGAGACCGGGAGGGATACCGGGGTCCGGCACAGCTGTTGCAATTGGTGGTACCATACCTGAGCCGGCCAGAGCGGCGCAATCAGCGCTACTCGGCCCCGGTAATCCCTTAGTTTGTGAATGACCTTGCACATTAACACAGTCTGGTGGCGGAAACAGATAGATCGAGGTCCACTTGTTCCAGCCCACCAGCAATGCATCGGGTCCCCCGCCGGGGTTACCTCGTGACGGGTCAGAAAGAGTGGCAGTCTGTGGATCTGCGTTGACGCAAACAAGTCTACTTGTGGACGAGCCGGCTTTGCAATTATCTTGTTGAAGATCACCTGTTTGATTGTCCATTCTACTAAAGTACTCCGCCGGCGAGAGAGAGCGTCTGCCCAGACGTTCGCCCACGCCGGGGAGGTAAGTGGCATGCAGATGAATCCCTAGCGAGTCTGCTAGGGTAAAAATTTGTTCTGAAACTCTCAACAACTCTCGTGACCTCACTGAGCCTTGCTTCTGAATGCAAAAAACTGCAGTTTGATTTTCCATTCTGAATGCTATTGATTTGTTCTCCAAAGTTGTGCCGTGAGTTTGGAGAAAAAAACAGGGGAACTAAAAGCTCCTGCTTGTTGATATGTGACTGACTGTTTGCCCCCCAAATGTCTTGTCCCTGGTGGCCTAGACTTGACTGATATCCCCACCCCAGGGACCCCGAGGCGTCCGTGTCTATCCAAACCACAGGTGGAGGAGAAACCCATGACATGACTGAGTAGATGACTTCGTGCTTGGTCCAGGCCGAGAGCAAGTTGTGGATTAATGGAGGAATTGGCCATAATTCCTTCTCCGGCAAGAGAGGGCACACTTTGTTGCCTTCCAGGATTAATCGCTTGGTTTTCAGTTGGCCTAGTTTGACAGTTAATTGTATCCAGTTGAGAGAACCGATCAGGGAATCCCACATTTTCCTGGTCGTATCCAGACTGGAGGAACCGGAACAGTTTCCTTCGAAACCTGTTGCGCTTGCCCGCACTCTGTGTAAGAGTCAGAGCGGCGGTATCCCAGATCAGCCCTATCCACTGAATCGTCCTTGAGGGGACAAGGCGTGACTTTGCCAAGTTCACCTTGAACCCTTGGGCTTGTACATGAGCTAACACTCGGTTGACATGATCCTGGCATAATTCTAAGGAGTTTGCCACTACTAGCCAAGCGTCCAGATACCAAAACACCTGTATGCCTTGAACTAATAGGGGTAAAAGGGCTTGCCTGACAAGCTTGGTGAAACCTCTTGGTGCTAGGTTCAGCCCGAATGGCATCCTTTGACAGACGTAAGTCTCTTGCCGGATTCTCAAGGCGAGAAACTTTTGGAACCTCTTGTTTATAGGGACATGCCAATAGGCATCTTTGAGTTCGATCGAACACGTCTAACCTTGCGGTGGGAGTGCGAGTCTGAGTTGTTGTATAGTCAGCATCCTGAAGGGTGAATTCTCTATAAATGTGTTCAGTTGCGAGAGATCTAGAACTGGGCGCATTTGCACACTGTCCCTTTTTGGCACTAAAAAGAGGTGCGACATGAAAACTAGTTGGGATGCATTGACTGGAATAAGAACTCATTTGGCAATCATTTCTTGTACTACGGCCTCCTCCTCCTCCTGAGACACTGGGGTATACTCCTGCGGCTGACGCAGTCGGGGTCGCCAGAGCCATCGCCAGGTGATTCCTTTGCTCACTACTTTTCTGGCCCAGGCATACTTGGGCCAGGCTGAGCGGAATGAACGGAACGACCCCAGGTACGACCAGGCTTCGTCCGTCACGGCAACTTCCCAATCCCGGGTCTCTGAGCTCGACTCCAGGATGTTGGGAGGATGAGTGGCTAGTTTTTTGGAGGGGGGAGGTGTGTTGGTATCGGACGCTTGACTAGTTTTGGCTTGTGTAGTGTTCGGATTACCTTTATATGGGGCCTTACCTTTATACCCATGAGGCTCACCTTGTTTGGTTTTGTACTGAGAACCTCCCTGCTGAGGGGGTAGTCTAGGGTCTCGAGACGACTGTCTTGGATGTGGTTGGTACTGCTTGTGACTGCCCCTTGATTTATGAAAGGGTTTCTTGGGGGGGGTCCTTCCTCACTTGGGAGGTAACCTGTTTCCAACCACTTACCAAATTAAAGACTAAGCTCCAAGTTTCAGTGTTAAGAAGGGTAGCCGTAAGCACCGGGGATAGAGTTACCCGGCGACCTATGTCCGCCGGCAACTTCTTTACCAGATGCACTCTCAAATCTTGGCGAGCTCGTACCGCCTCCAAAATCGCGATTCTATTGTCGCCTAGGGACTGAATGGCATTTTGAAGTGACAGTCTACGAGACAGCTCAATGGTTCTCCGAATCAGTGACGGCCGAGATTGTACGTGCTAGAGAGGCGGCTACTTGATGGCTCACCAAGTATTGAGAGAACATCCGGTAAGCCTTATTCCGTAACCTAAAATCTCGCTCCAAGTGAGCAGGTGGTGGTGGAGAAAAGGGGTCATCTAAGGCATGCAAGGATACTTTGGTGGCCGCCAGAAAAGTTAGTAAGGGTACTGCTTTGGACACTGGTAGAGAAAAATTAGTGTGATTCTCTTGGGGAATTTGGTGTGACACTTTGGATGTAATAGTAATGGCAAATACCTGGGCCTCAAGTTCCCAATCCAACCACGGGCCGGCGCCCACCTGCCGCATCTGCAGAACCAGGTTCTGAGCTTGGTCCAGAGCCGGAGTTGTAGCCAACTCCGGCGTAATAGCATTTAAGGCCTTGACATCATTGATGCCATCAGCCTTCGACCAGTCAGCGAAAAGTCGTGCAGAAGCGGCGGAAGGGACTGCCGGAGCAGGTGAATACACAAAATATGCTGGATTAAGGGGACTAGGTACACCTTTAATTAGAACTTCTAGCACCCTCCCTGTCTCGTCTTTAGCCCTAAATTTACGATTCTTATTAATCTCTACGAACCATTCCATGGGAACTGGTATCTTTGGATGAATTTGAACTAGCTTCAGAATAATTACTTGGAAGCGACTGAGGAGCCGGGGAGAACATAGGATCCGCCGGCTACTCACTCTGCTCCAAGAGTTCATGTGATAATAACTCTTGCGAGTCCTCGTGATCCCTCAGGGGGCCAAGACAAATCAGGCACCGAAGATGGCAACACGTTGGTGTTGCTATCCTCAGTCTGTTCTAGAGAAGGTTCTGGATGGCGCCAGTAACCTCCTGCCGCCAAGGGCTGGGGGTCCTGGTCCATCGGAGATATAACTTGTGCCCCCGCCGGACGACCTCTAAAATGATCGGCCATTACTCTACTATGGCCTGTTGATTTTACACCCCGGGGAACTAGAGATAATTTTGGTATTGCAAACGTTACATCCGAAGTTACATGCCTAGAATGTTCCTCACTAGTAGTGGGAGTCTGAGAGTCGGAGGGCGGTGACAGTTGTGGGGTCTCCCGCCGGCTGCTTGAAGAGGTATACTCTTCTCATCGGCGTTTGTGGGACCTCGAAGAGTCCGAGGTAGAGTGGTGAACGCGGTGCCATGGAGACTTTGACCTGGACTTCGACCTCCGCCGCGTGGCACGGGTCGAGGAGGGGACCTCTGTGATGTCGCTCTCACTACTACTATTGACATATTCTTTGCTTATGGCTTTAGTTTTGATCTTAGGTCTGACCGATTTAGAGGGACCGGGTTTTACTAAAGGTGACTTTATAATAAGCTTCTCCCATAGGACCTCATCATCACACTGGAGGGCCTTATGGGCAACATCTTTAGCATATGTATTGAATGTCGCTTTAACTTCATGTCAAGCCGCCAAACATGAAAGGTCTGCTTTAGCTAACAAGGCGGACTTTAATTCTGAGCAAATGTCGCACTTTTTTGACAACCACACGCCGCGTGAGCGATCGAGGCACTTGACACATTTCGTGCAGAAAGTATGAGCAAACACTGGTAAGAGGGAACAAGTGGGGGCAGCACAAAGATCAAATCTGGGCATAGTGCCGTTCAAAGAGAGGGTCCCCTCCTCCGTCGGGATCCGATGGCCAACTCCGCCGGAAGGGAAGTCAGGGGGCCTGGAAAGAAAATTTCCAGGAATCAATGCTAATAAGGATAACCTGCGAGGTATTATACATCTTATCTCAAATCTGCCGGAAACTTAGTGAAAAGTGCACACTTATTCTAACCTTCCGCCGGATCTGTCTAGCTGAATTTCTCACAATTTTACCTGTGACAAGCGTCACAGGTCCCTTGACCGTATTAAGTTTGTGACTGTATCTAACCAGTTTGCAAAACTAATATATCACGTAGTGAACACTTGACTGATGTTGCCGCGGGCGATGAAGTCGTTACGTGTCACTAGGCCAGACAGGGTAAGTTCCCTCGGCGAGCCGAGATGGTGGCCCTGGTAGGAATGCAATTCCGCCGGGAGAGTGGTTCAGCCAAACCACGCCGGGATCTTCTGAATGTTCCTATCCGCCAGAGGCGGATACTTGGCCCACTGCACGGGCCGCCGGAACAAACAAAAACTGCCGGGAAACTGGGATGGCACAGCCCTTTTCCTGCAGTCCCACACACATATAATAAAATGCATCATGACATATAGGGACGTCTCCCAAGCCCCAAACGTTCGAGCTAGCATGCTAGAACCAACACTGGGGGAAACAAACTTAATCAATAACAGAAAAATTTAGACACCTAAATTACCTGTAGCCTATGACGGAGACTCCTAATTATGACGACCACGTAAACCGAAGACATCCCAGCCGAAGACACTCGAGAACCCGCAGCCGCACCAAGTAGAGGGAGGCCTTCATCAAGGGGCCTAAGCAAAACACGAACCCTGGAAGGTGGAGCACCACGTGCAGACACCCATAAACCAGAGCATTTGCTGATAAATGTAGAATGTGGCATATACTATCCTCAATAATGACAGTCTGTATCATGCCTTGTAGCGTGGTCGCCTTCTAGCTAAGTAAACACAACAGCTAAGGCATCATACACAAATAAAACAACACACGCGGTCCACCCAACCGGGACACCTGGACGCCTGTGACAATGGTACCCTATTTTAACACACTTCTCCTGCGGACCGACCAATCTGGCAGCCGTGCTAGCTAATCTAAACCTTGTTACTGCAACACAGATATATACAAATGAGTAAGGACTCACTAGAAGCTCTGCGAACGTCGAATGAAGCGAACACGGCGCAAGCCCTGTGATTGGGAGGGACGCGGAAGAAGGAAGGACGAGGATGGCCGCTAGGGGGCCTGGTATCGGGGAAGCAAAACATGAGAAATCCACATATATGGCAAGTCATACAATAACGGATATTAATTTATCTTTTTATTTTTTATTTTTTACAGAGTTTTTTTCTGTAGGGTACCCAATCAAAATGACGATCCCATAAGGGAATTAGGCGTGCACTTGTGATGAGTACTCCATGATCTTCCGCGCGGGTTATTCAAATTGCTGGCGCAGGATGTTGAATGGAGACTATTAATGTTAATAGGCGAAGTCGTCAATGATGAAGGGGCCCTATTTAATAGTCTATTGTCCACTAGCCATTCACTACATGATTCTAGTTCTTTGGAAAGTGAAGTGGCAATATTTATTGGGTCTTTTCCTGAAACCAGAAGCACGCTGTCGTCAGCATACAGTAATAATTCACACGAGACGCTCAGTTCCATGTCGTTCACATAACAGAGAAAGAGTAAGGGACCAAAGATGCTTCCCTGTGGGACCCCACAGTTAATTGGCATAGGATCAGATATATTATCATCAATTTTGACTCTTTGTGTAATACCACTAAGATAAGATTTAACACCTTACGAGCGGCCTATGCGGTTTATTATATGTACCGCACAGCGGGGTGTTTTTAGCCAAAATAGGGCTGTTTACGTGATCATTTTCATGCCTAAATAAGACCCAGAACGTAAAACAAGTACCTATCCCTGAAAGGGCATAAACAGAGCTTTCGAATGACACCATAACGATCCTTGTATGATGGATAGTTTTCTTGCAATAACCGTGCAACGCGAGTGCAAAAAGCAGGTAATTCGGTACTTTCGGTACATAATTGAGTATGTAGCGAGTGAGAGAGGGAGGAGGGAGCTGAGATTTGTGTCAGTAGGTTCGCCGCGGTGGTCTGGAGCAGTCATACGCTCGCTAGTCTCCTGCCACCACTTGTCTCTCTCTCTCAGCCACATTACGTGCTGAAATTGCCACTCGACCTATGTCGAGCGCCGCCACATAGTCCAGCTTTTTTTAACTCGACTTATGTTGCTCGCCGCTAATTAAGGGTTAAACCAGTTCACTGACCCAATGCCCATTGCTTGTAGTTTATTACATAGGATATCATGGTCTACTGTGTCAAACGCTTTTTGTAGATCAAGAAGAACCATACCGGTGTAGTTACCTTTAGACATTTCTTTATGTATGTGGTCTGTTAAGTGGATGAGACCGGAGTCTGTCGAGTACATGCATCTGAAACCTGATTGAAACTTATAGAATAGATAATTATCTTTGAGGTAGTGTTCAATTTGGGTGTATACCGCTCTTTCACGGATTTTAGATACAATACATAATATGCGAACTGGTCTGTAGTTGCCAACTTCTAGTTTATTTCCTTTCTTGAATAGAGGGGTTACAATAGCTTCCTTCAGTTCAGCAGGTAGTGTTGGTGTTAATTGACAGGTTGATGATGTGGGTTAGAAGACCTGCTATACCAATGGCTCCATCTCGTAGAAATTTGGCAGGAATTTTGTCTGGTCCTGTGCTTTTATGTACATTTAGGTTAGAGAGCTCGTCAAAAGTGTATTTTGGTGTTACATTTTGCAATCCAAATGTGTTCAGGTGTATGCCTTTATCTCTGTAGAAATTTCGAAAGGTGGCCGTTGTTGTCGTGTATTTATTGAGAGGTTGCGGTAGGTTCTGTGCAAGTGTGTTTGCTATGGAGGTGAAGGAGTTGAAGTAGCTTGAAATTTGCCGTTTATCGTGGCAAATCTGATCATTAATGTTGAGAGCAATATTAGTGTTAGACGAATCCCTTGCCTTGTTGCTGTAGCCTGTTGTTTGTAGGAGCCTCCATAGCTTCTTTGGGTTATTCTGATATTCCTCTGCCTTATTGTGGAAATAATTATTTTTCGCTGATTTTATTTTTCTACTTAGTTTATTCCTGGCCCTGTTGAACTCATGTTTCAGACCTTGATCTTGTCTAGGTTTCACTAGCCTTTTTAACAGATTGTCTCTGTGTTCCAGATGGTGTAATATGTCATTGTTGATCCATGGGTCTGACCTTGCTTTAATTCGTATGTCTTTCAGAGGAGCTATTTCGTCTAGGATGTTTGTGATGATGGTTCTGAAGCCAAGCCATGTGTCATTAACGTTTATACTTCCAAACACTGGAGACCAGTCTGTATTCCATAAAATGTCCAGAAATGTTTCTTTGTTGTAGTTTCTGAGTGACCTTGTTTTGATAACCTTGTGATTCTCTAGGGTAATTTTTGTGCTTTTCCATGTGCAATATGTGATGAAGTGATCACTTATCCCAATCTGTATAACCCCTGATTGGGATATTTTGTCCTCTCTGTTACAGTTTAGGTGGTCTAATATTGTGACCGTGTTCTCAGAGATACGTGTGGGGTTTGTGATGAGTTTTTTTTTTTTTTTCTATAGGTGATTGAGGGAGGCAAAAGGCATAACTGCCTATAGCGAGTGCCTCCCCCATAGTTGAAAGAGTGACAGGGCCCAAATCAAGGGACGTTCGAGCCAAAACGCCTGGACACACGGAGTTTGAAGCAATTTAAGTCATAGGAAGAGGGAAAGACTGATTTGTGATTGTGCATTGTCAGTATGTGCCTATATTCTCGTACAAGCCTATTATTTCGTTGTTTGTAACACAGGTTAAAATCCCCTAGTATAATGGATTCATTCCGAGGGTCTAGCGATGACAAAGTTCGTTCAAATTTGGTCAAGAATTGTGTGTCGTCTGGTGGCCTATAGCACACCCCAATTGTGATGGGTCTTGTCCTCGGCATGTGTAGGTCGATCCACAGAGCTTCGTGATTTTCTACATGGAGGTCGGTCCTAGTTGTGCGTGTGAGGTTGTTTTTTACATACAGACCTACTCTTCCCCCTTGCCTATTGCGATCATTCCTAACCATGTTGAAACCTTGAATGTTTATTTCACCATCGTTTATACTTGAATCCAGCCAGGTTTCTGTGATTGCAATTATTGAAGCTTTGGCCTTATTAGCTAACAAGTTTATTTCTGACAATTTATGGTACATTGATCTGGCGTTAATGTGGATAAGATGGAGCCCTTTGTTGGTGAAAACTCTGTATTCATCTTTGATTTTTAATGTGTTCTGGCTGGATTCTGAGTTGTTAATAGTTGGTTCATTTACATTAATATTCGGTAATGAATGCAAGGCACACTTATTGCATAGGAATTCCCGTTCTTCACTGTTGGTCTTCTTAGAGATGCACTTCTACATTTTTACACTTTACACAGTTTTGGATCTTCTGACGTCGTGTTTTGAGAGATTCACAAATAAAACAAATGGGTGCGCGATGTTGTACAGCTGAGTTCCTACATTTAACACATTCAACTTCGTTTCTACTGTTAACGTAAGTACATCGGTTATGAACAATTTCATTACAACTGTTGCATTGAAAAAGTGAACTCCTATTGTTGAAACCAATATTACAGACTATACATAGTTTTTTCTTACTGTTTATCGTACGTCTGGAGGTGTGGTTTGGTCCGCGTCAATCAGCTGTTTGTGCGGGAGAGGGCGGGGAATACTCGCGGTCGGGCTGTGGTTGTTTGCTGTTGTTGTTGTTGTTTTTGTTGTCCGTTGTTGCTGCTTCCCTGTTGATGTGTTTGAGAGTGCTACCTGTTTTTATTGTTGTTCTTGTTGCATGTTGTGCTACTTGGGTCGCCGATATCTGTGGTATTGATGGTAACGCTGCGGGTAGTGTAGTGTTGGTGGAGTGGGTACTTTGTACTTTGTACTATTGTAGATGTTTAGGTGACAATCACCACGGTCGATCTGGGGATCCGCCGCTAATGAGCTCGTCCTGGAATCTTTACGACTCTGAATCTTACGATTCTTTACTGGACTGTCGATGCCATTTTTATCGGCACTAGCTCAGAGAAGAGTGTTGAGAGGGGAGAAGGGGTGTTGGAGAGAGAGGAAGGTGTTGGAGTGGCTTTGTTATGTGTGTTTAGTCTGTATACGTCGTCAGGATGTCCCCTGACTGGGTGCAAGCATGTGAAACATGCTAGGACGTACTACCGCACCCACTAAATGTCCGCCGTGGCAGGGATTCGATCCCGGGTCTTTCAGATTCACAAACGAGCGTGCTAATGGCTAATTCCCTACATTTATCGCATTCCACTTCTTTTCTGCTGGTAACATAAGTACATTGATCGTGTACGGTTTCATTACAAATACTACATTGTGAAGTTGTACTCCTTTTGTTGAATCTAATATCGCACACTGTACATAGCTTCCTTTTATTGTTCGTCGTACGTCTGGCGGTGTGGTGATCAGCTGAGCGGTTAGGGTGTGAGTGCGAGGGTTGGGGACTGTCTGTGGCTATGTCTCCCCCTATGACCACTCCCACCCCCTCCTGTATTTGTTGTTTGATGATGTTGTCCTTGTTCCTGGCTGCTGATGTTGCTCCATTGTTGATGTTGTTGTGACTGATACCTTCCTTCCTAGCTGCTCCAGTTACATGTTGAGCCACCGATAGTGTTGGGTTGTGTTATGGGTTGAATTGGAGCGTGACGGGAGACTGGGTCGCCGACAGTGTTGGGTTGTGTTGTGGGTTGAAATGGAGTGTGACAGTGACGGGAGACGGGGGTACCTGCTGGCCCAGTTTGTTATAACAATTTTTTCTGCTAGGGACTGTTGAGATGTCGGTGTCTGTCTTACTTGGTTGGTGGTGAGGTTTCTTCAATGTTGAACTCGGGCCGGGGTTGGTCTCTACATCTCCGCAGCTAATTAGAGTGTAGCACAATAGGTGTTGTAGCGAAGTTGTGCCAGAGTACTTGCCAAGCCGCGGTGTCTTCCCGATATATGAAATTGACCAGGCAGGGATCAATATCGTGAACGAGTAATTAACGATATTAGACTAGGATAGATGGATTTATCATATTTAGCCCTCAACAAATTATGTTTATCAATTTAGGAAATATATGTTGGGCTGTGTTACACAGTTTTCTTAACCCCTTGAAGATTATGACACTTTTTGAGAGTTTTTTTTGGGTATCATCAGACGATATTATTCAAAGTTGGAATGGGATACGGATGTCAGAGGGTTGATTAGGCCAGTCTTTGTCCATATAACTCTCACAGATCCTTCCTGACCTATATATTATTGTCTAATGAAAACTAGAATTATACAAGTATCATAATGCATCAAGATCGTCACTGGGTTCATTTCCTGAGACATATAAGCCTAACCGGTACTGGATAACACGTTGTAAGTTTTGACACAACAGGAAATTAACTCTTCGTGGTGCAATGCATAAGTGTGTTGATTTTCGGTGTGAGCATTCTGGGTTCGAATCCCCGGACTGCCACATGTGTTTGTTAATTTCATTAATCGAGTTTAGGAGTAAAGTTGGTTACTGGAGAGAACATAATAATTATTAATTCCCTACTATACATGCATATGTAAGCCCTATACTCTATGCTTACTGTTAATTAATTAATTAATTCGAGTACAGGTCTACACTATTTTTCAATAGCTATTTCCAGACTCATTCTCATATTAACAGCTTGAGAATTATGAGACATTTTGACATTATATTTAGGCTATCATTAGACGATCTTTTCCAGCTTAGGAAGGCGTTTGGCCCATAATAATGAAAAATCTAACTATTATATATGCTACATTTTATAGCAGATTGATACAAAGCATTTTATATCAACACTGATCACATCTACATATGAGGTGAGGGTAAAGAGGAGGAGCGGGTGGGTGTGGGGGCTGGGTGGTAGGGAGGGAAGCAGTAGGGTGTTTGGTGATGTGCAATGCCATTATGGAGACTCCGTTATTGACAATAATTTAGTATCTCTATTTCATTACGACGAAACTTTACTTCACATGAAGTGAACTACAAGGACATTGTTTTCAGCTTAGGAAGGATCTGATTTAAGTCAAATGGGTTCAATCAATTTATTTATTCAAAGCAGATCGTTCTTTAAGGTTCGCTGATCCAGAAGTAGGCACATATTCTGTCAATGGGATTCCCAGTCCCAACTTCCAGGGGCTGATCCTCCCTACCCCTTTTGGAAAGAAGTGCTGGCTACTGACTACTGACTGACTGACAGATCGTTCTTTAAGTCGAATAAAATAGTCTGATATTAACATGAATGAAGTAAAATACATGCTATATGATATAAAGAAAGGGCTAGCAACATATTGATAAGATATTCCGAATGTATTTTAGTATGATTAATGTTGTTGTGAAATATAGAAACATCATATGAAGTCAGGGTAACGTAACCTAATTTTTCATAACTGAAAAGTTTCATTACATTAAGTTACATTAACCCGTCCAGTACCGATGCTGTTTGTGGTATTTGGTTTCAGCTATAAGTAGACGATAATAAGACAATAAGGAAAACTATGTGGCAGGTACGGGGATCAATTTATATAATATATAACGTTCAATTTGGTAGACGGCCTTCCGAAACTAAATAGAATTGTCTTTCTCAGAATATAATATACGAGACGTCACCGGTACTAGATGGGTTAATAAACTCTAGCACCACGCGATACTGAATTAATATGTAAAACGTATTTAACCCCTAAGTGTCGGCGCGCAACGTAAGTCGAGTATAATAAATCTGGACTATCTGGCGGCGCGCGACATAGGTCGTGTGGCAATTTCAGCACGTAATGTTGCTGAGAGAGAGAGACAAGTGGTGGCAGGAGAGTAGCGAGCGTATGACTGCTCCAGACCACCGCGGCGAACCTACTGACACGAATCCCACCTCCTCCCTCCCTCTCTCACTCGCTACATACTGAATTGTATTGGGAAAGTACCGAATTACATGCTTTTTGCATTCGCGTTGTGCGGTTGTTGCAAGAAAACTAGCCGTCATAAAAGGATCGTTATGGTGTCATTGGAAAGCTCTGTTTATGCCCTTTCAGGGATAGATACTTGTTTTACGCTCTGGGTCTTATTTATGCATGAAAATGATCTCATAAACAGCCCTATTTTGGCTAAAAACACCCCGCTGGGCGGTACATATAAATAAACCGCTAGCCCGCTAATCTAGTGTTAAGAACAAGGGTGGCCGAATATCACGAAACAAGTGAATAAGATGAAGGAATGATATGATGGGCCACAGTGGAAAGCATCAACCCTTCCAGTACCAGCGATGTATTCTAAACTTTATATCAGCAATATTGATCCTTTCACTACCAGGACGCCTGTTTACCTTTCATTATGGCTGACGTTAGACGGTTTTATGCAGTTGAATTCAGAGGGCATGTTGAGATAGTATTTCCATCTGCGAGACCAAGAGTTGCATTAAACAATACTGGAAATCGTCTAACGGTAGCCAGAGTATAACAAAATAAGTTCTGGGTCTCGAGGGGTTAACGCGATTTTATGAAGATTTAAAAGGATATGTGGTAGTTAAAAGAATTACTGACATGGTTCGAGGCCATATAATTGGTATATGTCCTTCCTAAACTGAATACAATAACTTAATAGTAGTCCGAATACAATGAAAAGGATGTCCACGTTGTTGGGTGGGATAACACTATTAACATCCCAGCGCCAATCGACGAAGGCCATATGGCACCGAGTCTTAGTCAATACTGTTCAGAACATAATAAAAAAAGGAATTTATATATCATCATGGATTCATGGCTTTATACGACAAGGGACCTTACAGTTCGTCGGTAGTCTTATTTTTGGTAATTGCTATAAATATATATTCTCTCCCTTTTAAAATGTTCAGAGTTCATATTTCACAAAAGTGTTTAACTGCTCGTCATAGCTCAACAGGTTGGCCGTGAGATCACGACCTATTGCATTATCATCTATTTAGAACGCTAACTGGTTAACCCCTTCTGTACCGGCGGCGTCTTTTTAATTTTACTCTAGCTATATTTGGACGAATTTGTGCAAGTTTAAGAAGGATCTGTGCTAGTAAAAATGCTCAAGTGATATAGTTCGAAACCTGTTATGTTAATTGCTGGAGGCTCTTTTTAAACTCTGTAAAATCGTCTAATAGTAGCCAGAATAAAGTTGCAAGGACGGCGCCGATACAGAAGGGGTAAATAATCATTATGCCCCAAGAGCTTGGCCGTGGTATCCACACAGTTCTTCTTCTTCTTGAATCGGACGACGAGCAGGTAAACAAAGGTGTGGAATGTGGACACTCAGAATTGTATATGAGAGGGAAAATACAATTTACGCAATTTCAAAAGAAGCACTTGTCCGCGCAACTGCAAGGTCCCCAGAGTAATACACGAGCAAAATATATCCTTTAATTGAGAAGTAACTGTTTCGTACCATTCGGTGACCATTCGTATAACATGAGAGAGAAAATTGGCCATCTATACGGCGCCCGTCATATGACGGACGCCATTTTGAGATTATTATGAGCGCTGAGAGAGAGGCCTGGCATTGGAGCAAGCATAGCCGGCTTCCAATCGCTCGCCACGGCCGCGTGCCGTACACTGAGGCCCCACATATGGCTGTCTCACTCAAAGGCTGTTTCTCACACCTAAAACAGCCAAACTGCCACCATTTTCCCGATTTTGCCCTTCGGTTGCACGATCGTTGCAAGATAACCAGATATCGTACAGGGATGATTCGGGTGTCATTGGAAATCTTTATCATTGCACTTTCACGAATATATAATTGTATTAACTATCCAACTCTAGCTCTTCCCCAAGCTTTCTGGCATCTGGCCAAAAACATCTCTAACAATTGTTCTTCATCGTCTTTCCCTCCCCTTTTCCACTCTGATGGCACAACCATCACTTCTTCCTTTGACAAAGCTGAACTCTTCGTTCAAGCTTTCGCTAGAAACTCAACCTTGGATGATTCAGGTGCTATTCCTCCCTCTCCACCCCCCTCGACTCTCCTACCTATGCCTAATATCCTAATCTCTTCTAATAATGTACTTTCTACCCTTTCTGGGCTTAATACTAAGAAGGCGTACAGTTCAGATGGTGTTCACCCTGTTGTACTAAAAAACTGTGCTTCCGTGCTGACCTAGGCAAACTCTTTCGTCTCTGTCTCATGGGTATGGTAAATAAAATAACCAAATTACCGAAGACCCTCACAACAAATAAAAGGAAGACAACGGAAGAAAGAGAAACTAAAACAAATCAACTCCAGAACCAAACCCAATAGAGAAAACTAAATAAGAGAGAAGAAGAAGGAGTAACAAAAACAGAAACAATAACATCAAAGGCGGGAACTAAATCAATATGATCCCAAGGATACCTAAATTGCCCCACATCACCAACAGAAGAGACGGAAGTAAGCACACCAGACCAGATATGCACACGAAGAGGAAAAACACATCTCCAGCACTAAAAGACATCAAACAAGTAAAACCACGTGTACGGGATAACCACCAAAACAAAACCTACGCATCTAGCCAAAGAACCAAATCCCATACACCATCTATGAACACCAAACGAGACGCCAGAAGTGCCACCATCACACTGGAGATACCAGTAACACCAGGCAACACCATCACCAAAACACAACAACACCAAGAGGTTCCCAGAAAGAAGATAGTGTTCAATCAGGGTAAAAAAGACCAACATCGCCATATTAAGAGAGGACACTTACGCCCCTCTTCCACCCAGAAGCCGATAAGGGGTCTTCCTAATCCCCCTGGATACTCTCCCCCTGGACTTATGACCTTTTAACCCCCACACACCTGCCCTGGGATATCTCAGCTGAAGTCATCACTACTCCGACGAAACCCGAACAATGCAAACAATTCTAGGGCTTGATAAACTGACATGTCGGCAATCTAGCCCAAAAATTACCCTCCCATTCAAAGAGAGAATTGAAGCCATGGTGGATATCTTTCAAGGTCTGAGGAGTTCGTTTGCCTATTGAGGATTTATTGTTGTCACATACCATGGCATAGGGAATAATAATAAGATCCCCAATAGGCTGCACTTATAGTATTAGAAGTATAAACTCGCGGACATGTTCCCACCTTACTTCTCTTACTAAATCAGCACTCTAAAAACTATAAAAGATACTTGCCATGGTAAGGTCATTTGACTAGTTTAGGGCTTTGCGAGATACCGTTGATACCGGCACTCAGCATATACAAGTCCTTAGTGCATCTGTCCGACGCTATGGTAGAGGAGACTTGCAATTAAAAGGTTTCAACACCATCCCTGAGTTCTTTGACCCTCTTAAAACCGTCAGTGGCAGATCTAGTGAAATCAATAAGGTCATGATCTTACTATCTCCTCGCGTTAGCACGATACGTTGTCACTGTGTCATGACAGTAGAGACATCATATTAATGACCCCAAGTCAAGAGTACCAAAACGGAACTTCATCAACGATTAGCATAACGATCAGGATGGACAAGTGGCTCTAGCCCCAGTACATGTCCTAGCTAAATTGCTCGTGTTAGTCCGATGGAAGTGCCCAATGTCATGACATCAAGGAACTATAATTTAAGATCCAAAACCAGCTAATCCATCTGTTACTACACTACTCATCCACACAGCAGGCCCACCTGAACGGCCCAATGGAGAACTAGAAGACCAAGCAGCTGTTATCTCATCTCACCACCTACTTCAGCTTCAGATTGCTGACTAGGATAAAATGTTGAAAATGCACACAAACGGATACACCAGTGAAACAAGGTGATACTAGCTACAATACGACAGAGTCCTCGGGCATCGACTCTACCTAAATTACACCAGTGCAAAAGGTGCAAAAGTAAGTTAGAGTCCACAAGTGTTTATTATGTGCATTGTTCCTCACTAAGTGTTCCCCAGTGAGTAACTAAAATAATAACATCAACGACAAAACTACTCAAACACACAGAAAACCCACCCCAAACCAATACAGTACAGTACCACCCATACCGGTACTGTACTAGACCTCTGCCAACCATACAAAACCCGAACCTGACTCAACCCGACGAGACATAACGACTTACCTCCTATAAGACCTTAATAACCAATCCTCATCCTACCTACTTACTTACCCCTAAACACTTTCCAGTCCTTAATGACCTATAGTAAAAACTATGTAGGGTACAATACCTGTACTCACTATTTAGACATCCTATCTGTAGATCCCTTTTCAACTAACAAACTTCCCTTCCTCTCAGCAAGCAACTCTATGCCTGTGCAGTAATCTGGAGATCTGAAATACTCCAAGCAAACTGCACATATAAATATCAAGAAGAAGAGTAACTAAATCCCATCCCACGATTAAGTGTTCATTGTGGTGTTTTTGTTTAATTATTATTTAGGGGTTTGGTTATATTAACGGGTAGATGGGATTTGTCAGCCTTAGTCAGCAACCCATCTAGGGGAGACAACCTTACAAAAATCTGGATGGACGTGACTCGTCAGCCTTGTTTGGCAGCCCATTTAGGGGAATATACATTATACAAATCCTTACTGCTTATCTCAGGGTGAAACCACCCACCACTGTTGAAAAATAGTGCTTAAAAGATACAGAGAGGGCTTCTGAGTTGGACGGATCGTAAGTTGTGTGGTCAATCCTGAAAGTCCCTGAATAAATTGGAACACGTCCATCTCACAGGGAGAGGTTCGCTTAGGGCAGTTTGTGTATGGCCACCATCATAAAGTGGAGTAAGGCATAGGGGAGGGGGGGGGGGTCCTCAAATTCAAGCAATGATACATTAGATTCACAGTCGAAAATCGTCCCAGATTCCATTCCCGAGCAGGACAAGACGGTTTGGCATTCTCCTTCTACCATATGCTTAATTCTTTCACTTAACACTTAACAGAAACCTGGAGTTAGTGGATCTATGTGGCGTCCTATCCATGCAAGTAAACTTTGGTATCCTGGATGATAAGTACTAGCCCCTGTGTATCAACATGGTTAAATGATGCAGATGATGCAGTTTTTATTGCCGTACACTTCCTTGATTGACAGGGCTAGGGCATACCCTTGTTACAGGGAATTTACCTGGTTAACCCGGCAGCTATGGGGAGACTCTTAAGAGGTTTTACCGGGCGACTGCGGGGAGACTCTTAAGGTCCTAGGCCTAAAAAAAATTTGTTTAAAAGGCCCCAGTAGCACTTGAAACAATGTTTTTTTCCCTCCATGCCTCATATCACTCCTCCACATCCCCTCCTTCCCCCCCCCCTTCAATTATCACCTATTTTCCCTGTTATTCCCTTATTCGTTGGTATATTTTCGTGTAAACATCTCCAAACCGATCCTAGGCTGTGGTCATATGTGTGTCTATGCGTGGGAAAGAGAGAGAGAGAGAGATACAGGCCTCAGTCACTCTCCAGGCTTCGAGAGAGGAAGGTGTGAGGCTGGCTGGCTCACAATTGTTGAATGAACCACTCGCTAACAATTCGCGATTTTGACCATACAAATGATATTCCCACTTGTTTTATTGTTGTAACATGTTACTATCTTCATATTAAACGTAAAATAGGCGTATATGGATAAGTATTAATTAATTATATTTATGGTAAATTAACGATTTTAGTGAGGAATGCATCTAAATACCTACGAACAGGGGTATAGTGTATACTACAGGGGCTGCGCAGCTGAGAGGTTAAATCATCCGAGTTATCCACCACATATCAGTCAAACTCAGAAAATAATAGATACCTTAACCGTCTCACATCCTGACGCGATTTTTGAGCCTATTAGGGATACTTTAAAGCCTTTGTTACCGTCAGGGGTATCTATAAACCTTTAGTTTGTTTACTTCAACCTCTGCAGTTGTCTTTGAGTTAGCTGTGGGCAGAAAACTAATTTTGGAGATGTAATTATAACAGTTAGAGTAATCTATTTCTTATTGCTAATCTGGCAACCTCTGCGTCCTATGGTCGTGAGAGGGTTAACCCGTACTGTACCGTAGGTACAGTAATAAAAGTCCCCAGCAGTCCCAAGCAATGTGGCCAAAATGACAGGAGAGACCACCTTTTCACCTCAAGAGATGAGTCAAGAGTGGATCTATCACTTTTTTTTTTTTTTACCAGACTTAAAAAAAAAAAAAAAGAAAAAAAAAAAAAGCCTTGTAGGCTACAGGCAGTTACAAGACAAATACATTACTGACGGCTATAACCGTAGCTGGGACTGGGGAGTTAATTATCTACTGACGGCTATAACCGTCGCTGGGAATGTACGGGTTAACCCGGGAACAGCGAGAACACTCTTAAGAGGTTTTGGTGGGCAAAGGCGATGATCCTCTCAAGAGGTAAGGCCTAAAAAAAGCATTTGAAAAGGCCTCCGTAGCACTTAAGACAAGGGAATTGTTGATTAAGTGAGATAATTCCCCTCCATACCTTCTATCACTCCTCCACATGTGTCAAAGCCCCCTCCTTCCCCCCTTCAATTATCACCTATTTTTCCTAGAATTCCCGTTTATCGGTGTATTTACCGCGTCAATATCTCAAAACAGGTTCCAAAGTGCAGTGCTGCGTGTGGAAAGAAAGAGAGAGAGAGACAGGCTTCAGTCTCCCACTAGGCTTTGAGAGAGGAGGGTGTCGGCCTCACGTGTCTCTCACCTCATGAATGAACGGTCGGCAATAATTCGCTATTTTCAACCCTCAAATGCCCCACTTGTTTTATTACTGTTACATGTTAATATCTTCATATTAAATGTAAAATAGGCGCATATGAATAAGTAATAACGATATTTTTCGTAAAATGGCGATTTTAGGCGGGAATGGACTAATATCGTCGCCTGGTGGTAGGGTGTTCACTACATACAGCTCGCGCTTACCGGGTTAATGGGGTGCACCATCTTACCATTGCCAAAGTAATGGACTAAAACGCCTTAACATCACCAAACTAATGGGACGCTATGAAAGTGTTGTACGCTGCCAGCTCAGTTCACAGCTTCTGTCCGTTTTCTTTTGTTCCCTCTAGTATTTGTTCTACCGCACCACTCACTTTGATGAGAGAGAGAGACAGAGAGAGAGATGGGGGGAATGGAGAACATGACGGAAGGAAAAGGCACGAAAGAAATATATTGATAGATACAGAGAGAGAGAGAAAGAGTTACATACAGTATAATTATACAGTATAGAATTATCAGAAGCAAGAAGGTAATTACCTCCTAAATTGGAACACAAACTAATGAAAGAGAAGTTCTTGTTGATGACGAAGTCAAGATGAGTAATATTCTTAATTACTTTTTGTATTCAGTTTTTACAGAAAATATCAATGCGATTCCAACTGCCACACCAGCTCCAATAAACAATGACTTCTGATTAGCATCATAGTTTTGGAAAGTGATTTACTAAACAGTATAAACAAACTTAAATCTAATAAATCCCCTGGACCCGACAAATTTTTAGAGTTTTGAAATAACTACAAGACTTGATATCAAAACTATGGATTTAACTCTTCAACAAAATAATACAATGTCGGATTATACCAAACAAATGGAATTGGCAAATGTACGGTAGCTTATATACAGTATTTAAAATATGAAACTAATCACTACCCTGTAACTATGGTCCGATTACCATGACATCAATCATATGTAAATTGCTTGAAACAATCATCAGATACAAGTTAGTAAATCACTTAGAAGAAAGGACAATATAAAAGACTGCACCATGATTTTCGAACCGAGAATTCATACTAAGTGGTCCCTTAGCTAGAGACTATTTCCTCCGGTAAGGAGACAAAGGACAAAGGATATTAAGTTTCCCTTGGGGGATTGTAGGTGCCAATCGAGCAGGGCAGTACCCAGGGGAGACCACATATAGGCATACGATAAGGATTTGCTGGAACTCCTGTTTCATCTGTCTGGTTTCCCCCACTGATTCTATTTCTGCCTCACCAACACAGAGATGAATTCATCTAAGTCTCACCAACACCTCCTCCTCCTATTAATGCCACTACACTTAACAAGCACACCACACTTCTTTCCAACACACCCACATTACCTCTAACGTACCTTGATTTTGACTCTCTATCAATCTCCCAACCTTTGGGTACACTTGTTACAGGCAGATTTGCCTTTTGCCTCCTTCATTCATATAGAAAATACATGTTTTTATATGATTCTATTAATTTTCCTTTTAGTCGCCGCTTCATAAGTAAGAACAGGTTGAGTGCCTGCAAGTTCTCCTCAAAAGACTTGCTTCTGAGAGTAGGAATCAACTTGGTAGCTCTTCACTGGAGAGAGAGAGAGAGAGGTCACCTTGGTCGAGTGAGCGTGTGTATTATTATTAGCATGCACACGTATGAGTTTAAATTGGTGTGTGAGTTTACCTAAAATTACCACTACACAAATAATATTCATAATAGTGTTTCGTACAGTACGCACTACGCTGCACGAAAACTGAGAAAGCGTTTCTTCAACTTTCACTTTAAATACCTACCAACACTTTTGATATCAAACCTATAAATGCATATGAACTAAGGTGAATGTGAAGAAGACTACCCTATTCATTTTCAATAGGCCGACTCCCACCTCTTATAACTCAAATTGTACTGGAGTCATCGAGCTGCTATTTATAACATTAGGGGAGGGTTATGCAGTAAATAACCGTGGAAATTTACAGACCCTTTGCTCAGATCCTTCCTAAGATACGAGAGGTTAAGGATAATAATTCCGGCCTATTAATAATTAACAGACTACAGTATATATATAGTATTAGTCAAATTCCTATATCCTATATCTTATGGTTAAGGGGGATCACCGGCTTCTTTTTATCTTTCCCTCCTTTCCTCTCTTTCCCTGGCTTGTATCGATTCGGCCCCATTCAGCCAACTGTTTTAAGATGTTTATCCCCATCCAGGTGTCGATTTCTTCCTGGTGAGCGATAGCGACAAGAGTATACGCTCGCAGTGCTCTGACTCAGACTCAGACTCGTATTCTCTAACATACACCATTCTCATTATATTTTGTTACAAGGCATTTTAGAGCTCTGAATTATGATGATACGTATATTTCATGGTATGACGAGGGGTGTAAATATAGCCGAAGTTCCTATTCCTAATATTTAATTGCATATCAATATCTATAAATAGGTATTCGTCGGGCATTAACCCGTGGAGCCCCGGCTAGTTTTGTAATGTTTGCGCACCAGAACCCGGCCGGTTTTCAAAAAATGGTTTTATTCCAGAAACAATAGCGAATAGGTTAGGAATGAAGGAAAAACCACGAAAAACCGCTCAAAAAGCTTAAAAAATGGTCCTACAGAGCCCCCGAAAATGGATTTTACAAGAGTAAAAAATTGAAGGCAATTATCCCAAAAAAACAGGTTATTGCGCGCTTGCGCGCACGCACGTGGACTTTGAGAGTTTTCAACCATCGGCACGGTTGCGTGGGATACGTACACAGTTCCCATACAAATCTGAGCCCTCTTGAGTGGCTACACCTGAGGTCACGGTCGGCGCAATTAGGGTGACGCGCCAGGCTGTGCGTTACATACATCACCGACGCGTCAGGCGCGTCGCTGGGGCTGTACGGGTTAATAATAATACTCCTATTTATTTGAAGGTAAATGCGGGGAAGAGCAAGGTTATGGTCTTCGAAAGGGGTGAAGTCAAAGAGAGTGAGGTGAAGCTGAACGGTCAGGCTATGGAGATCGTCAACTCTTTTAAGTATCTGGGCAGTGTGTTGAGTAAAGATGGGACTATGGATGAAGAAGTGCGGGAGAGGGTACAACAGGGGAAGAGGGTTGTAGGAACGCTAAAAGCAGTAACAAGAAATAGGGTGGTCAGTATGGAAGTGAAGAAGTCCTTGCATGACAGTGTGGTAATCCCGACACTGACGTACGGAAGCGAAGCATGGACGTTGGTTGAGAGACTCAGACCAAGAGTGAGAGCAGTGGAAATGAATTACTTAACCCGTGGAGCCCCGGCTAGTTTTGTAATGTTTGTTCACCAGAACCCGGCCGGTTTTCAAAAAATTGTTTTATTCCAGAAACAATAGCGAATGGGTTAGGAATGAAGGAAAAACCACGAAAAAACGCTCGAAAAGCTTAAGAAATGGTCCTACAAAGCCCCCAAAAACGTATTTTACAAGAGTACAAAAATTGAAGGCAATTACCCAAAAAAAACAGGTTACTGCGCGCTCATGCGCACGCACGTGGACTTTGAGAGTTTTCAACCATTGGCACGGTTGCGTGGGATACGTACACAGTTCCCATACAAATCTGAGCCCTCTTGAGTGGCTACACCTGAGGTTATGGTCGGTGTAATTTGGGTGACGCGTCAGGCGCGTCGCTGGGGCTGTGCGTTACATACATCGCCGACGCGTCAGACGCGTCGCTGGGGCTGTACGGGTTAAGGAGTGTGTGCGGAGTTACATGGAGGGATAGACAGACTAATGAGGAAGTAAGAAGAAGGAGGTGTGGTGTGGAGGTAGATGTGCTGGAAAGTGTGAAAAGGAACAACTTGAGATGGTTCGGCCATATGGAACGTATGGAGAGCGAGAGAATGACTAAGAGGGTGTACAAGAGCGAGGTGGAGGGACAGAGAGGGAGACGTAGACCGAATTAGAGGTGGAAGGATGGAGTGAGGAAGTACATGAACGAAGGTGGTGCTGGTTCGGGGGAGGGGCGTCGACTGACTGCGGACAGGTACATGGGGGCGGTTCGTTCGTGGCCACCCCTTCGGGGATCACGGCGTCAGGCAATAGATAGAGAGATCGATAGATATTTATTATATATATACTGTATATAATATATAATAAAACTAACTTTTATTGCCTCGCGGTAGTGCAAAATGCGCTTGAGAGTGAACGGTAGTGGTAATTAGTTGCCTAGAAACTTAACCCCTTGAAATGCAAAATTAACGTAAATTAGATTATATCGGGTCTCTGTTTGACAAGGAGGATGTCGCAATGGGTCGGGAAGTGATAATGTCTGAAATAGAATACATACATATGTATGTGGACTTAACTTTACTTCACTTAAATCCAAAAGTATGGATATTATTTTTCTTGGTAAGAGACAAACAAACTTCTATTACATAATGTTCTTATTATTAATGTGATAAAATTAGAAGTTAATTTGGTTGGTAAATGCATGACAAACACTATATATATATATATACAGTGTATATATATATATATATATATATATATAATTATATATATATATATATATATATATATATATATATATATATATATATATATATATATATATTGTGACGCATGTCCACGTGTGAGCATGCTGTACAGAACGCCTAGTCATGCCCCACCCTCGCTAGGATCGTCAGGGCAGGAACTTTGGCTGTAGTCTATGTAGAGTTTCCTAACTTAGTTCATGTGAGCCGTTGTACTATAAGTATTATGAATATGTATTTTGTTTTCATCTGAGTCAACGAGTTCTATTTTATATCATTAGTTATAAGTATTGTGTGTAAAACTTATTTGTAATGATGGGATGAGAAACAGCCACAGTTGGGGGTCAGTGGGTGCGCCAGGCGGGAGGTGGGCCTAACTCACTCGCATTCCTCCCTCCCTCAGTGCTAGGGGAGCCTTTGTGTATCCCAGAGGAGAGAGAGAAATTACGTAATGGTTGTCAGTGGGCGGTCCTTAGTAGTTCACGTTGGGCTCACTAGAGGGCCGGGTATAAAAGGGAAGTCTAGCCATTTTTTCATCAGAACTCGTTAGGCAGAGCGACTTCTCATATCCCTTGCTAACTATATATATTCTTCTGACTGATGGGAACTTTCTCTACTACCTTACATTCTTATCTCCTCTTTTCCCTGCCCGGTTTAACTTCCATGGTCCCGTTGGTGCAGAGCTAGTCAGCCAACGTATTATCGCTTGAGTTCTCACGAGATACTTGCCTATTAGATAGCCTATTTTGGAAGGGTTGACTTAGAATAGGATTGATTTATGTTTGTTGCACTTGTATATGCATTTCCCTGTGTGTTATTATTATTATTCCTGTTTTCTGCTGGTCTAGGTAATGCTAGACTGGGGTAAGGCTTTTCTGTGTTACGAGTTGTTGTTTGATGCAGTGGTTAAGCGATAAACCTGCATACTCGTTTCGGTTCAGTGAAGCCTAGGTTGTCTTCGCGGATGACTGTGTTGAGTTTATAATTTACAGTGCGTGAGGGCAAGAGCCTAACCACCCTGTATTTTATTAACAGTTTGTTTTTACTTTGTCAAGGAGCTGGGAGAAAACCAGATACAAGGGATCTGGATTTCTCAAAGTGCACTTGTTAGTTTTAACGTAATACTTTAAACAGTCGTGAGGACTTCGCTAGGCTACAAGCCGTTTTTGCTCCGTCACTGCTACCTTTTGCCCACAGTACCCCAGCTAGACTTTACTCGATTAGTAGATACAGAATAGTATTGAAGCTTTCCTTATGTATGATATTGTTTATGCACTATTGATTTCATGTGTTGCAAGCTTGGCTACTTTAGTGATTAGTGGCCCACGAGCACAATCCGAGTAGGCTATTGCCGTTGCATTTGCGGAGTACTTCTTTTTAATGTTTGCCATTTACTATTGCATATTCTTTTAATTATTCTTATGCCAATTTAAGCCTTTAATTGTATTTAATTGTCAGTGTTTTTGCTTATTAAATTACTGTTCAAAAATCCGATACGTACTTCTTACGAGCATCCGAGAAGCATCTAACTTTTTCAGAAGATTCCTTGCTCGATGCTTAAGGACTATTAATTAACGTAACGTAATAGTGCCGATCCGAAGTAGAGGGTGGTGGACTTCTTAAGTTCATAGTCAAGGGTGGATTACTTCGGCTTCGGCCATCACTATTCTTTTGTGTTGTTGTTTCTTACTTCATTGTTTGATTGTTGACCAGACTAGATAATTCCTGTCTCTTTATTAGCCTGTTGTTGAACACTAGTACCGAGTTCTTGTATACCCCGTTATAGCAGATTGAACTCTGGAGGCTATTGGTGTTTTTTGTTCGGCTGGCACTACTCAGGGGTTGGGATCGTGTGTTTCCGTTGTGGCAGCGAGCCGTATTAGAGTCCTGATTGAGAGCCCTTGTGTACCCGAGTGCCAGTTCGTAACAAATGGCGACCTTGCTTAGGATTTTGTGAACAGTATACATTTTTGCAGAGTTGTACAACATTTGTTTGTTTGTATTTTAGCGTGCATATTGAAGAATATTTTTTTTGTATGGCAATTAGTAAAACATTTAAGAGACTCCAGTTAATTTAGTAATTAGTGCTTGCATAGGAAGTTTAACACTTTTGTCTCGAGAATTTGTTTGTGGACTTCAGTATGTCGTGCATTAGCACTGACGATGAGCGAGAGATGTCATTTGAAGGTGTGCCGTTAGTAACCAGTGAGGAGGATGCTAGAGTTTTTGTGAGTAAGCGGTACCACGTGACGGAGGAGAGGCTGACTGGGGTGGATGTTTGTGGCTTGCACCTGATAGCCAAGGTTTTGGGCATTTCCAATGTAGCAGGGATGTCCAAGGGGAGCTGATTTCCAGGGTGTTGCGTGGGCGACATGGGGTTTCGGAGGAGAGGGCGTTTGGGGGGGTTCCTCCCCAGATCCCCTCTCACTCGACTCCCACAGTGCCGTCCACTCAGTTACCGGAGGTTAGCACTCTCCCACAGAGGGATGAGAATTGGCAGATTGGAGTGCCCTCGGGTGGTGCACGTGGTGGTTCCCCAGTTTTTGCCCCCCCTCCTTCAGTAGTGGCAGCTCCCTCTTCCTGCCTGTCTCCAGATATGGTATTTAGACTTGAGCTTGCTAAGATTGAGGCTAGGAAGCAGGAGAATGAGACCAGGAGGCAGGAGGATGAGACGAGGAGGCATGATATTGAGGTTAGGAGGCAGGAGGATGAGACCAGGAGGCAGGAGGATGAGACCAGGAGGCATGAGGCTGAGCTTAGGTACGACTCAGAGAAATATTGTGCTAAATTAGATTTAGATAAGACTCGTGCAGAGTCGACAGGGACTCGGATGGGCCGTGAGGGCCAAGTAAGAGAACAGTCCTTAGCCCACTTAGTCAAATTGGTGCTGGTATTTAGTGAAACTGAAGTCACAGAATTTTTTAATCGTTTTGTGAAGTGTAGGGAGCATAATTGGCTTGAAGAGAAGTGGGCAGCTCTAGTCTCCTCAAGACTTACGGGTAAGGGTCTGAAGGCTTATGATGCACTGCCTTTAGAGTCTTGCATTGACTACCCAGAATTGAAGAGAGCTGTCCTACGGGCATACGAGTTGCAACCGGAAACATATCGATTGAAGTTTCGGGGTGTTACAAAGACTAGGGAGGCGACCTTTCTTGAACATGCCCGGGACTTAAAAGATGCACTTTAAAACTGGACACGTTCTGAGAAAGCTGAGACGGCAGAACAGTTGACTGAGCTGTTTCTGCTCGAGCAGTTTTATAAGTGTACTGGTGCAGAAATGACTTTAACTATTAAAGAAAAGAACCCAAGAACTCTTCAAGAGGCAGCTGAGATGGCTGACCTCAGGTTGTCGCTAATCAGGGGATGTGAATCTGTAAAGCGTGTTGATGCAGTTCCCAAGGGGCGCGATACTCCAAACCCTCGAGCTCAGGACAATCACTATAGATATAAACCTCCGTTTAAAAGCCAAGATACCAGGACTGAACCAAAGACTACAGCCGTCCCATTACAGAAGGGTCAGAACTCCGCCCCTTATCAGAAGAGACCGATAGGGGAAGTGGAATGTTTTCATTGTAGAAAGAAGGGGCATTATGCAAAATCTTGTCCTAGTAAGCTGCCAACTGCAGCCGTGTCTTTGGTGCGCAGCATAGGTGTGGCTGAAATGTCGTCTGGATTTACCCAGGGTAGTTTGCCAGCGGCAGGGTCACAGGCTATGTATAAGACTCAGGAAGGCTTGTCCCCTGTCCGTGATGTCTTTTGCGCCCATAGAGGGACCGGTAGGGTAAGTTGGGCGGGTTGCCAGCATAAGGTGGAAGTTTTGCGTGATACTGGAGCTTCACAGACACTTTTGAAGAATTTCACGGGGTGACCAATTAATGCGGCACGGGTGGTTGTTGTTCAGGGTATTAATGCGACCAGCTCATACCCGTTGGTTCATGTGGAGCTGGAAATTGATGGTGTGATTAAGGACTTGGATGTTGGGATCGTTGAGAAATTGCCAGTGGAGGGCGTCGACCTTCTTCTCGGCAACGACTTTGCGGTGCCTACTTTAGAAGTTCCACCCTTAGTCGTTGCCGAGAGGCCGGCCGACGTGAGTAGGGAGGAACAAGAGTGGGTAGTGAGTTGTCAACGCCAACAGATGGCATGTGTAGTAACTCGTTCCCAAGCATTTAAGGTATCGCAGCCTATTTCCCAGGCCACAGAACAGCGGAGGAAGGGAATTAAGGAGAAGCGGAAGGCTGGGAAAAGTTTGAAGAGTTTAGAACCAGTGGCTCTCCCAAAAGACCCAATAGCAGGACCTTTAACTGAGTCTGTTGTAACTCCAGTGCCTAACACAGTTGATAAAGTAGTGGAGGAGGCAGAGACTCCGAGACAGCACCGTTACCTGCAGCGAGAAAACCGGATGTCTAAGTTGGATGTTGGGGGAGGGCATGAGTTGTTGACCAAGCAGTTAGACATGTTGGCTCCCACAGACATTCGAAAGTTGCAATTAGAGGATCCAGAGGTTTTGCAGTGTACCAATGGGGCTGTGGAGTTAGAAGAAGATAGGGATGCAAAGGCAGGGGATTTTTTTTTCGTTAATGGAATTTTATACCACCGATATCAAGATCCTAAAAGGAACTGGGAGGGCGGATCAGGTACAGTTGACCAGCTGGTCATGCCAGAGGGCTGCAGGGAAAGTTTGCTTAGGTTGGCTCATGATTCTCCATTATCAGGACATTTGGGTGCCAAGAAAACGGTGGTGGCTTTGGGGGAATTTTTTTTGGTGGCCGGGGATGAAGTCTCATGTGCAGTCATGGATAAACTCATGTGATATTTGTCAACGTGTCGGGAAACCGAACCAAGTTATTCCTAAGGCTCCGTTACACCCTATTCCTGTGATTGGGCCACCCTTTAGTAAAATTATTGTTGACATGGTTGGTCCACTCCCTCCCACTAAGGCTTGAAATAAATTTTTGTTAACCATAATGGATGTTGCCACTAGATACCCCGATGCATACCCTATGAAAAATGGAATGGCTAAGACGGTAGTCAGTAACTTGTTGTGGTACTTCTCAAGGTACGGGTACCCGGAGGAGATTCAGTCTGATCAGGGATCTAATTTCACCTCCAACATGTTCAAGCAAACAATGCAACAGCATGGGATACGAGCAGTAGTATCGTCAGCGTATCACCCTGAGAGTCAAGGGGTGCTTGAGCGGTGGCATGCTACACTTAAAAGCATGCTCAGGTGTTATTGTGCTGACAACGGTATGGATTGGGATCTTGGATTGCCTTATGTGCTGTTTGCTGCTCGGGAGGTACCTGGTGGGAGCCTGGGATTTAGTCCAAATGAGCTGATTTTTGGACACCGTGTCAGGGGCCCCCTTAACATGCTGAAAGAAATTTGGGAGGGGACTGTGCAGCCTTGTCAATTATTAAAGTATGTGCTTGAAAGCCGTGAGCGCATGCTTAAGAGTCTGGAGATGGCAGGTAGAAATTTTACAGAATCACAAGCTTTGATGAAGGACCGGTATGATCGCAAAGTGAGGCTCCGGAAGTTCACTGTAGGACAAGAGGTATTAATTTTGTTGCCTTTGGTTGGTAACCCCCTCTCTGCGAAGTACACTGGACCTTATAAAATTGTAGACAAAATTTCAGACTTAGATTACCTTGTTGCCACTCCAGACAGGAGGAAAAAGAACCAGTTATGTCACGTGAACCTTATTAACCCGTGGAGCCCCGGCTAGTTTTGTAATGTTTGCGCACCAGAACCCGG
The DNA here is from genome assembly GCA_032716605.1 of Paralithodes platypus. Lineage (NCBI taxonomy): Eukaryota > Metazoa > Arthropoda > Malacostraca > Decapoda > Lithodidae > Paralithodes > Paralithodes platypus. The sequence goes on from CM064495.1 coordinate 21,258,126, forward strand.
CCGGCCGGTTTTCAAAAAATGGTTTTATTCCAGAAACAATAGCGAATGGGTTAGGAATGAAGGAAAAACCACGAAAAACCGCTCAAAAAGCTTAAAAAATGGTCCTACAGAGCCCCCGAAAATGGATTTTACAAGAGTAAAAAATTGAAGGCAATTATCCCAAAAAAACAGGTTATTGCGCGCTCGCGCGCACGCACGTGGACTTTGAGAGATTTCAACCATCGGCACGGTTGCGTGGGATACTTACACAGTTTCCATACAAATCTGAGCCCTCTTGAGTGGCTACACCTGAGGTTACGGTCGGCGCAATTAGGGTGACGCGCCAGGCGCGTCTCTGGGCTGTGCGTTACATACATCGCCGATGCGTCAGGCACGTCGCTGGAGCTATACGGGTTAAAGAGTATGTGAGGCGCCCCTCTGAGCCTCTCCCTGTCCCTGTGTTGGCTTGTTGCGGCCGTGGTGGAGAAGGAGAGGGGGACAGTCAAGCTTCAGAGGAGGATAGCTGGGATCAACATGTTTCAGCGGATCAGTGGGCGGGGAACTCGAGCCTAAGGGCTGACGAGGCTATAGCTCATTTGCCTGAGCCGCAGTTTGATGCTATCCGTCAGTTGTTCGGTTCATACCCTACTGTATTTGCTGAACACCCAGGCCTCACTACTCAGGCTATGCATGATGTTGACGTGGGGGACCATATACCCTTTAAGTCAATCCCGTACTGTGTGCTCCCCATAAAACTACCAGCTCTGAGGGATGAGTTGGAGTATATGCTCGGTAGAGGGTTGATAGAGAAAGGCACAGTTAAGTGGACTTCCCCCGTAACACTGCAGCCTAAGCCAGATGGCAAGGTACGCTTTTGTATTGATTTCCGTAGGTTAAATGGTTTGACTCCAACTAACCCATATCCTCTTCCTCGGGTTGATGATAGTGTTGACAAAATTGGTAATGCTCGTTTTTTGTCTAAAGTAGATTTAGTAAAAGGTTACTGGCAAGTACCTTTGTCCGAGCGTGCTAAAGAGGTATGTGGTTTTGTTGTGGACGGGAGTACCTACCGGTACTTACGGACTTAAGAATGCACCAGCAACGTTTCAGAACCTGATGAATGAAATTGTAAAGGACATTCCGAATTGCACCGTATATTTGGACGATGTAATCATTTATGATGACGACTTTGAGAGCCATTGTGAGCACTTTGAGACCTTGTTCCAGAAACTTAGTGAAGCAGGTCTGGTAGTAAATTTGGCAAAGTGTGACTTCGTAAAAGCCACTGTGCAGTACCTTGGGTTTGTAGTGGGAAGGGGACAGGTGTGCCCTCCTCAGAACAAGGTACAGGCTATCAATAAATATCCGCACCCAACAACCAAGAAGCAGGTTATGAGATTCTTGGGTATGATAGGCTACTACAGACGCTTCATAAAAGGTTACTCAACGGTGTTGGCACCTCTCACAGATTTGTTATCTAAAGACAAAAAGTTTTTGTGGGCACCTGAGTGTGAAAAGGCTTCCACTTTGGTGAAACATTTGCTATGTACTCACCCGATACTCAGGGCCCCAGACTTTAACAGGCCTTTTCAGCTGGCAACAGATGCTAGTGGTGTAGGGGCTGGTGCCGTCTTGCTACAGACAGACAATGAAGGTGTGGAACACCCAGTAAGTTTCTTTTCTAAGAATTTCAATGCTGCACAAAAGTACTATTCTACAATAGAAAAGGAATTACTGGCGATTGTGATGTCGCTCAGGCACTTAGAGGTGTATGTTCCAGCCTATGGCCCAGTCGTGGTTATCTACACTGATCATCACCCTTTGAGATTCCTGAATCAATTTCACAATCGCAATATGAGACTGATCAGGTGGTCTTTGATGTTGCAGGAGTATAACCTGGACATCCGTCATATTGCTGGATGTGACAATGTGATCGCGGATTGTTTATCAGGGGTGGATAATCAGTCGTAGGCTATCACAGGTGTGTGGGTTTGAGTGGAGGAAAATAGGCTGCCCTTATAGTGCAGCCGGGAAAAACATATGAAAATATAAAAATCATATAAAAACTCTTTCTTTTGATATAGGTAATCGTATAAGTTTGTCATAGCCTATAGAGTTTGAGTAGTCCACGAACTATCAAACGGCTGAGCTGCTGTAAGCTCGCTCTGGGAGCATGATATTGTGTCTTTTTGCTATTGTTGGGAGGAGTTATAAAATGTGAATTTTTCTTTTTTTAATAATAAGATGTGTTTTGTTGATAAGCTCAGCTTTGTTTTAGTGCCATGCGGTCGCTGGGTGTGAGGGGCTCGATGGGGTTCTGTGTTTGTCAGATTTTAGCTCAGGGTTGAGCGAGTAAAATCTTGGGGGAGGTGTGACGCATGTCCACGTGTGAGCATGCTGTACAGAACGCCTAGTCATGCCCCACTCTCGCTCGGATCGTCAGGGCAGGAACTTTGGCTGTAGTCTATGTAGAGTTTCCTAACTTAGTTCATGTGAGCCGTTGTACTATAAGTATTATGAATATGTATTTTGTTTTCATCTGAGTCAACGAGTTCTATTTTATATCATTAGTTATAAGTATTGTGTGTATAACTTATTTGTAATGATGGGAAGAGAAACAGCCACAGTTGGGGGTCAGTGGGTGCGCCAGGCGGGAGGTGGGCCTAACTCACTCGCATTCCTCCCTCCCTCAGTGCTAGGGGAGCCTTTGTGTATCCCAGAGGAGAGAGAGAAATTACGTAATGGTTGTCAGTGGGCGGTCCTTAGTAGTTCACGTTGGGCTCACTAGAGGGCCGGGTATAAAAGGGAAGTCTAGCCATTTTTTCATCAGAACCCATTAGGCAGAGCGACTTCTCATTTCCCTTGCTAACTATATATATTCTTCTGACTGATGGGAACTTTCTCTACTACCTTACATTCTTATCTCCTCTTTTCCCTGCCCTGTTTAACTTCCATGGTCCCGTTGGTGCAGAGCTTGTCCGCCAACGTATTATCGCTTGAGTTCTCACGAGATACTTGCCTATTAGATAGCCTATTTTGGAAGGGTTGACTTAGAATAGGATTGATTTATGTTTGTTGCACTTGTATATGCATTTCCCTGTGTGTTATTATTATTATTCCTGTTTTCTGCTGGTCTAGGTAATGCTAGACTGGGGTAAGGCTTTTCTGTGTTACGAGTTGTTGTTTGATGCAGTGGTTAAGCGATAAACCTGCATACTCGTTTCGGTTCAGTGAAGCCTAGGTTGTCTTCGCGGCTGACTGTGTTGAGTTTATAATTTACAGTGCGTGAGGGCAAGAGCCTAACCACCCTGTATTTTATTAACAGTTTGTTTTTACTTTGTCAAGGAGCCGGGAGAAAACCAGATACAAGGGATCTGGATTTCTCAAAGTGCACTTGTTAGTTTTAACGTAATACTTTAAACAGTCGTGAGGACTTCGCTAGGCTACAAGCCGTTTTTGCTCAGTCACTGCTACCTTTTGCCCACAGTACCCCAGCTAGACTTTACTCGATTAGTAGATACAGAATAGTATTGAAGCTTTCCTTATGTATGATATTGTTTATGCACTATTGATTTCATGTGTTGCAAGCTTGGCTACTTTAGTGATTAGTGGCCCACGAGCACAATCCGAGTAGGCTATTGCCGTTGCATTTGCGGAGTAATTCTTTTTAATGTTTGCCATTTACTATTGCATATTCTTTTAATTATTCTTATGCCAATTTAAGCCTTTAATAGTATTTAATTGCCAGTGTTTTTGCTTATTGAATTACTGTTCAAAAATCCGATACGTACTTCTTACGAGCATCCGAGAAGCATCTAACTTTTTTCAGAAGATTCCTTGCTCGATGCGGACTATTAATTAACGTAACGTAATAGTGCCGATCCGAAGTAGAGGGTGGTGGACTTCTTAAGTTCATAGTCAAGGGTGGATTACTTCGGCTTCGGCCAACACTATTCTTTTGTGTTGTTGTTTCTTACTTCATTGTTTGATTGTTGACCAGACTAGATAATTCCTGTCTCTTTATTAGTCTGTTGTTGAACACTAGTACTGAGTTCTTGTATACCCCGTTATAGCAGATTGAACTCTGGAGGGTATTGGTGTTTTTTGTTCGGCTGGCAGTACTCAGGGGTTGGGATCGTGTGTTTCCGTTGTGGCAGCGAGCCGTATTCGAGTCCTGATTGAGAGCCCTTGTGTACCCGAGTGCCAGTTCGTAACAATATATATATATATACGTGTCATGTGAGTGGTGCTGCAGCATTTAGATATGTTCACAATTAATATTTTTCTGTAACTCTAGTATTATGGGGAGTTTTCAGAATATATATTAAAACTGAACACATCAATAAATTCCAGTACGAATCTTTTGTAGTATAAATGGTATAATTCAATTGCTGATTCATACTCATTTTAATCTCGTTACGGTTACGCGATTTGATAACCATAAAGGAGATTAGTGGAAATCGGATACCGAAGAGCCAATAACTGTTCCAGTTAACCCATTAGTACAAGGGTAGCAACTCCACCTTTTATTTATTTTTTATTGTTTTTACCAATCATCAATTTGTATGGTCTTTTCCATAACTACCCAGGGAAACCTGCAGTGTAATATGCTATACTATTATATTTGATTACATACTTACAATATTTACATGATTACATGCATTATTAGAAAGGAGTTAATTACTTTTAATAATTCGAAATATGAAATCTTAATATTTTAACTAACACAAATTGGCCAAGATGGTCATACTACTATAACATCATACAAATCATAGCAATAGAACAGTTGGAAAATGATAGACTGGCCATATATGGCAACAACATTGTGAAATAACCTTTATAAAGGGGATGGAAAAGAGGATGTGTTGAGATAAATATGTGAAAGATTTTTTTTTTTTTTTTTGAGAAATTTAAGCAAAACTTAGCACACAACACAATTGGTGTCCAATGGGAGAGAGAGAGAGAGAGAGAGAGAGAGAGTGGGTTTGTGAAAGGGAGAAGAGGAAGAGATTGTGTTTTCCTTTTTCAGCAGCAGAAATTTTAGAGACAAAATACAGGAAAGCAATAGTGACGAGAAGAACAAGCGAAATTCAATTAGTTATATACCAAAGCCAAAACAAAAAAGTGGGAAAAGGAAAAGGAAAATAACTGACGACGTCTTGCAAGAAGATATTTTTGTATTGTGATAAACTGCCAATTCATACAATTGAAATTAGCATATTGACCGTATATTTGGCCTTCACTCATCAATTGTATTTATTGATATTCTTGTATGAACGTCGCCTAGGTATTTTGAGTATACATGATAATGCCTGGTGAGAATTTTAAGGTTAGTATAAAATACTAGTAATAATTTTATTTTGACCTTTCACCTTGACCTTTCACCTTCTACATTGGAATTTGTATTGATAATTTAGTCAGCTTAACACCAATTCGTTGATACAGTTGTACTTTAAATTGTTGTGAAAATTTAAAATTTTCAGAACTCACAAAGGTCAAGGTCAACTATTCCTGTAATACCTCTGAAACTAACAGATGAGCTTTAATGAAAATAGGCACACTTATTTGATTTTCAAGGGCTGTATCAATGCAAACAAAATATATATTCCTACGTAAAGGTCAAGGTCACAGGTCAATGAACAAGGTAAAGTTATATAATTGAAAAGATTACTCAAATGTCGGCAAGCTGACTGTGTTAATTGCATTTTACTTCAATAACATATTATATAACTATTTGAATAGTTAAGGTCAAAGATCAAAACAAGAGTGTTAATAATTTTCCCAAAAGTCTTCCTAGACTGTTTAACCCCTTTCGTACTCGCAACATCTTTTTATGATATTCTAGCTATATTTTGAGTATAAAGGGTTAATTAAGATAGTTTGAAGACTTTAAATTTCTGGAGCCCTTTCTCATACTAAATAATATTGTCTATTATTAGCCAGTGTAAAATGCAAAGAACAAAACTGGTATTGAATGGGTTAATGTATTGTCATAATATTTTGCAGGCAAATTCGGCTGGTCAATACAACGATTGTCCAAATATGTTGTGTTTGTTAGTCATAGGTCAATGTGAAAGGTGAAGGTCACAGCTTATGATCACTATTTCTTTCTTGTTATATTTTAATTCGATTTATACCATATTCATAACGGTAGACAATGCTAAAATTGGTGTAATTTTGATAATTTAGAGAGATAGTGGAACGAAAGGCGCTAATTGATTATATGTGTGCGGATGAACGAGTGAAGAATTGTGTGCTAGATGTTAGGGTACATTGGGGTATTGGGGGATGTCTGACCATTATGTAGTAGTAGCTAAAATTAGGATACAGAAGAAGTGGGTGAAGAGAGCTAGATTAGGGTGGGAGGGAGGAGGAGTGGTGAAGAGGGTGGAAAGGTTACAGGAGGAAGAGTTCAAGAGAGCAGTAGAAAGACGATTAGGTAGGTTTGACTTGGAGGGTATGGTGGAAGTGGAAGAGGTGAGCAAATTGTTTCAGTAAAAGATGTGTGCAGCATGTGAGGAGGTATGTGGAGTTAGGAGAAGAGGGAGAGGAGTGAAGGAAACAGCATGGTGGAATGAAGAGGTGAAACTAGCAGTTGAAGAAAAGAAAGAAAACTTATAGAGAGTGGTTACATAGTAGAGGGAATGAAGATTTGGAGAGACAGAAAAGGGTAAGGTACTTGGAAAAAAGAGTGGTTAAGAGAGTAGTGAAGGAGATTAAAAGAGTAGATGAGGAATTTGGAAAACATTTTAGTGTTAAGTGGAGGGAGTGTAAGAAACTGTTCTGGAAAGAGGTCAAGAAGCAAGGGAAGAAGTAAGGGTGTGAAAGATAAGAATGGGAGAGTGCTAGCCGAGAAGCAAAAGAGAGTTAAGAGATGGAGGGAGCACTTCAACAAATTGTTGAACGTAAGGAATAAAATGCCAGCGAACATAGTTGGATGGGGTATGGGAGGGAGAAGAAAAGAAGTAGTGGAGGACGAGGTGGAGAGCAGGTCAGAAGTGTGTGAAGCCTTGAAAAGAGTGAAAATAGGGAAAGCATCAAGAATAGATGGAGTGTGTGGGGAACTGCTGAGGTATGTTGGTGAGATGGTGATTGAATGGGTATGGTAAATAAAATAACCAAATTACCGAAGACCCTCACAACAAATAAAAGGAAGACAACGGAAGAAAGAGAAACTAAAACAAATCAACTCCAGAACCAAACCCAACAGAGAAAACGAAATAAGAGAGAAGAAGAAGGAGTAACAAAAACAGAAACAATAACATCAAAGGCAGGAACTAAATCAATATGATCCCAAGGATACCGAAATTGCCCCACATCACCAACAGAAGAGACGGAAGTAAGCACACCAGACTAGATATGCACACGGAGAGGAAAAACACATCTCCAGCACAAAAAGACATCAAACAAGTAAACACGTGTACGGGATAACCACCAAAACAAAACCTACGCATCTAGCCAAAGAACCAAATCCCATACACCATCTATTAACACCAAACGAGACGCCAGAATTGCCACCATCACACCGGAGATACCAGTAACACCAGGCAACACCATCACCAAAACACAACAATACCAAGAGGCTCCCAGAAAGAAGATAGTGTTCAGTCAGGGACAAAAGGACCAACATCGCCATATTAAGAGAGGACACTTACGCCCCTCTTCCGCCCAGAAGCCGATAAGGGGTCCTCCTAATCCCCCTGGATACTCTCCCCCTGGACTTATGACCTTTTAACCCCCCCACACCTGCCCTGCGATATCTCAGCTGAAGTCGTCACTACTCCGACGAAACCCGAACAATGCAAACAATTCTAGGGCTTGGTAAACTGACATGTCAGCAATCTAGCCCTAAAATTACCCTCCCATTCAAAGAGAGAATTGAAGCCATGGTGGATATCTTTCAAGCTCTGAGGAGTTCGTTTGCCTATTGAGGAATTATTGTTGTCACATACCATGGCATAGGGAATAATAATAAGATCCCCAATAGGCTGCACTTATAGTATTAGAAGTATAAACTCGCGGACATGTCCCCACCTTACTTCTCTTACTAAATCTGCACTCTAAAAACTATAAAAGATACTTGCCATGGTAAGGTCATTTGACTAGTTTAGGGCTTTGCGAGATACCGTTGATACCGGCACTCAGCATATAAAAGTCCTTAGTGCATCTGTCCGACGCTATGGTAGAGGAGACTTGCAATTAAAAGGTTTCAACACCATCCCTGAGTTCTTTGAACCTCTTAAAACAGTCAGTGGCAGATCTAGTGAAATCAATAAGTTCATGATCTTACTATCTCTTCGCGTTAGCCCGATACGTTGTCACTGTGTCATGACAGTAGAGACATCATATTAATGACCCCAAGTCAAGAGTACCGAAACGGAACTTCATCAACGATTAGCATATCGATCAGGATAGACGAGTAGCTCTAGCCCCAATAAATGTCCTAGCTAAATTGCTCGTGTTAGTCCGATGAAAGTGCCCAATGTCATGACATCAAGGAACTATAATTTAAGATCCAAAACCAGCTAATCCATCTGTTACTACACTACTCATCCACACACCTGAACGGCCCAACGGAGAACTAGAAGACCAAGCAGCTGTTATCTCATCTCACCACCTACTTCAGCTTCAGATTGCTGACTAGGATAAAATGTTGAAAATGCACACAAACGGATACACCAGTGAAACAAGGTGATACTAGCTACAATACGACAGAGTCCTCAGGCATCGACTCTACCTAAATTACACCAGTGCAAAAGGTGCCAAAATAAGTTAGAGTCCACAAGTGTTTATTATGTGCATTGTTCCTCACTAAGTGTTCCCCAGTGAGTAACTAAAATAATAACATCAACGACAAAACTACTCCAACACACAGAAAACCCACCCCTAACCAATACAGTACAGTACCACCCATACCGGTACTGTACTAGACCTCTGCCAACCATACAAAACCCGAACCTGACTCAACCCGACGAGACATAACGACTTACCTCCTATAAGACCTTAATAACCAATCCTCATCCTACCTACTTACTTACCCCTAAACACTTTCCAGTCCTTAATGACCTATAGTAAAATCTATGTAGGGTACAATACCTGTACTCACTATTTAGACATCCTATCTGTAGATCCCTTTTCAACTAACAAACTTCCCTTCCCCTCAGCAAGCAACTCTATGCCTGTGCAGTAATCTGGAGATCTGAAATACTCCAAGCAAACTGCACATATAAATATCAAGAAGAAGAGTAACTAAAATACGACAGAATCCCCATATACCGTCTCTGCCTAAATTACACCCGTGCGAAAGGTGTCCAAAATAAGTTGAGTCCACAAGAGATTACTCCGTTTATTTTCTCACTAAGTGTACCCCGGTGAGGAACGAAATATGACCCTAAGTATTGACTGTCTAAATCACATCAGTGCGAAGGTGTCAAAAAATAAGTTAGAGTCCCAATTCATAATACTGCTTATTTTCCTTCGCTCAGTCCAATCCAGTGCATCAATAATAAACCAACCGAGTCCCACATATTGACTCAAATATGAATCCAGGTTCTTATGAAAGCTCCTAAGTATACTGCGTGAGTAAACTCAAGATAGATACAGCTCGTATAGTCCTAGTCCCATTGTGGATCCTCGCCGTGCTTGGCATATTTATATTTTATTAACCATTTATCCACGTATAACCATTAGTATTGTTAACCTTAGGAGTGTATAAATAAAGACGGTTTCATCAATGTGCTAAGTGTTATATGTACCCTTTATTTCGTATATGCATGTTTTGTGTGATTTTGACTTCAGTTAAGTAGAACCTACCCACTCCAATCTCAAAACCTGGTAAAAACCCTGGTATAACAGTAAAACTAGCATGGGAGAAGGGAAGTGTGTCTGACGACTAGAAGACAGGCACAATAGTCCCCCTGTATAAGGGTAAAGGGGAGACACGAGTTTGAGGTAATCACCGGGGGATATGTCCTCTAAGTATGCTGCCTTCATGTACATGGAGAAGGCCTATAACAGAGTTGATAAAGAATGTCTGTGGAAAGTACTGAGAATATACAGAGTAGCTGACAAGTTGCTGAAAGCGGTGAAGAGCATGTATGAGGGTACAAAGGCGGCAGAATTTGTGGGGAATGATCAAAGCGAGTTCTTTGATCTGAATTTTGGGTTAAAGCAAGGATGTGTGATGTCCCCATGGTTATTCAATATATATATATTATATATATTTAGATGGAGTCATGAAAGAAATACTAAGAAGAGCAGTGGATGTTGGTGTACCGCTGATAAGGGAATTAATTAATTGAGAGTTGCCTGTACTGCTGTTTGCTGATGATAAAGTTTTGATGAGCGATAGTAAATGGGAGTTGCAGGGTCCAATATGTTTGGAACAGTGTGTGAGAAACAGAATTTGAAGGTAAATGCGGGGAAGAATAAGGTTATGGTCTTTGAAAGGGGTGCAGTCACAGAGTGTGAGGTAAGGTTGAACGGTCAGGTTACATAGAGTGTCAGCTCGTGTAAGTATTTGGGCAGTGTGTTGAGTAAAGATGGGAGTATGGAGGAAGAAGTGCGGGAGAGGGTGCAACAGGGGAAGAGGGTTAGTAGGAATGCTGAAAGCAGTAACAGGGTGGTCAGCATGGAAGTAATGAAGTGCTTGCATGATAGTGTGGTAATCCTGACATTGACGTATGGGAGTAAAGCATGGATGTTGTTGGAGAAACACAAACCAAGAGTGAGAGGTGTAGAAATGAGTTACTTGAAAAGCACGTGTGGAGTTACAAGGAGGGATAGACAGACGAACGAGGTAGTATGAGAGTGGTGTGGTGTGGATGTAGACATGCTGGAAGGGTGAAAAGGAACACCTTGAGATGGTTTGGCCATGTGGAACGTATGGGAAGCGAGAGAATGACTAAGAGAGTGTACGAGAGTTAAGTGGAAAGACAGATAGGGAGAGGCAGACTGAGAGAGAGGTGGAAGGATGGAGTTAAGAAATATGTGCGTGAAAGCAATGTTGGATGGGAGGAGGGGCATCGACTGACTGGGGTTCAGAGGTGCATGGGGGCGATTCATTCGTGGCCACCCGTTCGGGGATTATGGCATCTGGCAATATATACATATATATATATATATGTATATATATATATATATATATATATATATATATATATATATACCCGGTACATATATACAGTATATATACATATATATATATATATAGCTGACAGGGCTAAGATTCGAACCATACAGGCAGGAGGTTCAGTCACCTACACCACCACGAGAGTTAAAAGAAGGAATTTGATACTTCTATCTGTATTCCTTCCCAACTCGACTCTGATGGGGGGACAGACTGTCTTTTAATCGAAATCCGGCTGCCCTAAGCATGACAAGTTGTTTATTGGATGACAAATATAGCTGACAGGGAATACAGATAGAAGTATCAAATTCCTTCTTTTAAATCTCGTGATGGTGTAGGTGACTGTACCTCCTGCCTATATGGTTCGAATCTTAGCCCTGTCAGCTATATTTGGCATCCAATAAACACACATATACAGTATATATATATATATATATATATAGTCGCGGACTTGGGTATGCATTTTGTTTTTGTTATTCTTAATATGAAAACTGAACATATACTATATTTTTATTATAATTGGGGTGAAAAAATTTAATGCTCTGACCAATCATTGACGAAGTTGGTAACAGACACAGGGGAAGGATTTGATGGATTTTGGGGTGGGACTGCAAGACACAGAGTTGCAAACCTCTCAATTAAGCCCCACTGTACCAGAGGCTATTACCATAAGTGTACTCTCCAGTACCAGGCAATGTGGCCAAAATGACTTCAAAGTCGAGAGAAAACACCCTTCCACTTCAAAAGATGGAGGAATACTGACCCCCCCTAGCCTGTGGGAGCTTGGATATAAGCTGAGAAATGTTGCCAACGTCATAGAGCAGTGCGTACAAGTAGTGGTACCTGGTACCGCTCGATACGGGCAGTTACAAGGACCGCATATTATGGACGAAAGTTGTCCGTCGCTGGTACTGACGAGTGACTTTTTTACTGTCTCTTCAACGTACGTCGCTGGGACAGCAGGAGTTTATCAGCACCCAGTAATTACCCTGAGAGATAGCCTGTCTCAGCCACGCACACACTGATTGGTCACTTTCAAATCCTTTATCCTACACCTCTTCAAACTACACATATCTCAAAAATAATATTCTATTGCCTACCCACAAGACCCCTGTCACAGAAAATATCTAGAAAATAGCAATATATATTTGCTGGGATATTATTTAGGCGAAGAGAAATCCAAAATATATAAAGGAGATCAAAGAACCTGAACGGGCGAAGAACTTACTTGCTGCCCGGCTCCACCAATCAGCACTCTCACTGAAGTAACGCCCGATTATGCAAAGGCTGGGAGGAGGAAGGAAGCTTCATTACGATACACGACATCCACCGGGTCACAGCTTACCCAAAGGCATCTGCAACTTTGCTCCCCTTGCCGCATTCCTCTACAAAGATTAGATGGCAGCCCGAGAATAACCCGAATGGCAGACAGAATGGCAAAAATACCTGTATCACCATTTGCCCAGATCCACTTACAGTATCCAAGAGCCTGTGCACACATCACCTGCATTTACCAAGTATCCCAGAAGCTGCAGGGAGTGACCGGGAGTGAGGCAGAAGAACGAGAACTTAGCATTTGCTGGTTGCCAGACGTGATCAAGTAAGGAGGAGAAAAGAGAGGCTCAAGAGACTGCTGTTGTCCAATGTTGGGTCATCTAAACTGGAGCAATATTATCTAATGATAATGTAAGACAGGTGGGAGAGAGGTATACTGACCAGGATTCGAACCCACTCACTCCAAGTATATTTGGGAGAGTACTCGGCCATGAGCGGATAAAAGGAAAGCAACCTTAGTTTTTATTTAAAGAACCAGGTTATAGTCTCGTGGAGGACTATGCCCTCGAACACGTGGTGAGCTTTTCAGACTTCAACCATGAATATTATATTAATCAGGTCAGTTTGTTGACTATTAATCAATAGATTTATTAGGGAACTTAAGACTTTCAGCCTCATTATATTATATATTTGTATATAATAATATATTCATCAAAGTAGTTACAGTATACTGTATGCTTATATATTTTGTATATATATATATATATATATATATATATATATATATATATATATATATATATATATATATACCGTATATAAAGCAATTTCACATTTACATACAAAATCGTACGAGACATAAACGGACATAAAAACTAGACGAAGGCAGAAAAAGGCAAAGGAGAACATGAAAATATGAGACATAGTGTGTGGTGCAGGTAATAGAAGGGTGCTGATGAAGGGGAGAAGAGCGATACACAAATTAAATGAAGATTGGAAACACGCATAGCAAGCCATGTAGCTTCAATAAAACAATATTATGTATATATATATATATTAATGTGTGCGTGTGTGAAGAATACTAGAGACAGTACCGCTCGATGTAAGAACAGATATCTTCAGTTTTTGACTGAAGTATATATCGGTAAGACTTACTACATCATCAGGATTTCAAACAATATAGAAACAGGTAATATAACAAACATACTACAGAGCAATGTCAAGCATTTTCAGAGAATCGAGAAATTGGAAATTATTTGTTTGTGAAAATTGTGGTGCTCAAAAAAAAAAAAATCTAATAAACTACAATCATTGTGATGGAGAAAGGAGTCCATAAACGAGACAGAGGACAGTTTTATCTATCTATTTTTTGCCAGACGTATTATCCGAAGGGGTGGCCATGAATGAATTACTCCCATGCACTTCTACCCTCTGTCATCCGATGCCTCTCTTCCCATCCAACACCGCTCTTGCTCATATACCTATAAACTCCATCCTTCCACCTCACTCCCATTTAACCAGGAAACCAGCTGATCTCTTGTTAACTACAAGCGAAAGCTAACATTAGCAACTTTAATATAGATTCGGTTATGCAGAGCTTTATGTCAGTGTTACATCATGTTAAGATTGAGAAAGAAATATATTTTTTGGATGGCAATTTCGGCTTTAACTCAATTTATTGCGGGGGTCTTGTTTATATCACTGTAGCGCCAGGCGGGCATATTTGCCGAAAATTACCTTCATGCCATTGCTCTTTTTCATGCATAAGCAAGAGCCAGAGCATAATTTTTATTTTCTATGTGGATGAGGGAGACAAAAGGCGAAACTGCCTGCAACGAGTGCCTCTCCCAGAGTTCAAAAGTGACAGGGCCAAAATCAATGAACAGTCGAGCCAAAATGCCTGAACACACAGAGTTTGAAGCAATTTAAGTCATAGGATGAGGGAAAGATGGATTCAGGGAGGGAGTTCCAGAGCTCAGCAGTTGAATAGAAGAAAGATGAGAGTATGGTTTCACTCTTGAGTTGGAGAGTTGCACAGAGTAGGGGCGGGATTGTGTTGCAAGACGGGTCCTACATAGAGGAGGTGGTATAAACTGAGAGAGCTCTGAGGAACACTGATTATTGTAGTAGCGATAGAATAGCGAGAGATGCAACTTTGCGGCGAAGAGAGAGAGATTGCAGAGAGTCGGTGAGTGGACATGAGTTAATGATACGAAAGGCTTATCTCTCTACTTTGTCTAGAAGTGCTGTGTGAGAGGATCCTCCCCACACATGTGAACAATACTCAATACAAGGACGCACAATGTCTCTGTACAGAGCAAGAAGCTGTGTAGGGGTAAAGAACCCCTTGAGACGGTTGAGCACTCCCAGCTTTTGGGAGGCCGCCTAAGCAAGACTGATAATATGGTCCTTCCAAAAGAGAGCAGAAGAGAAAGAGACACCGAGAATACTGAGAGAAGATACAAAGGGTTGATTATTGTATTGTTGAAGTATAAGGATAGATAGATGGAGAAATTGGGTTTTGGAAGTAATAAAGGCCACAAGGTTTTCTGTGCCCCAATTGGAAATGGTTAGTTAGATCAAAAGATACGTGTTCTATGGCTTCATTACATTTGTCTTACATTTGTTTTCTGGGGCGTTCTGGAAAACTAATTAAATAGTGTAAGGTGGAGTCATCTGCATATGGTATAGTTGAGAAGATAATTTATGAAAATTAAAAAGAGAATTGGAGAGAGAACAGAGCCCTGAGGAACACCGGAATTGATAGGATGAGGAAGTGAACGATGGCCATCCACAAGCACAGCTATGGAACGGCCGGAAAGGAAATTAGTGACAAAGTCACAGATGGAGGGATAAAAACAGAAAGAGGGTAGTTTGGAAATTAGAGATTTGTGCCAGACTCTATCGAAGGCCTTCGATATGTCTAGCGCAATAGTCTTCTTCACATTCACCTTAGTTCATATGCATTTATAGGTTTGATATCAAAAGTGTTGGTAGGTATTTAAAGTGAAAGTTGAAGAAACGTTTTCTCAGTTTTCGTGGAGCGTAGTGCGTACTGTACGAAACACTATTATGAATATTATTTGTGTAGTGGTAATTTTAGGTAAACTCACACACCAATTTAAACTCATATGTGTGCATGCTAATAATAATACACACGCTCACTCGACCAAGGTGACCTCTCTCTCTCTCTCTCTCTCTCTCTCTCTCTCTCTCTCTCTCTCTCTCTCTCTCTCTCTCTCTCTCTCTCTCTCTCTCTCTCTCTCTCTCAAGTGAAGAGCTACCAAGTTGATTCCTACTCTCAGAAGCAAGTCTTATGAGGAGAACTTGCAGGCACTCAACCTGTTCTTACTTATGAGGCGGCGACTAAAAGGAAAATTAATAGAATCATATAAAAACATGTATTTTCTATATGAATGAAGGAGGCAAAAGGCAAATCTGCCTGTAACAAGTGTACCCAAAGGTTGAAAGATTGATAGAGTCAAAATCATGGTACGTTAGAGGTAATGTGGGTGTGTTGGAAAGAAGTGTGGTGTGCTTGTTAAGTGTAGTGGCATTAATAGGAGGAGGAGGAGGTGTTGGTGAGACTTAGATGAATTAATCTCTGTGTTGGTGAGGCAGAAATAGAATCAGTGGGGGAAACCAGACAGATGAAACAGGAGTTCCAGCAAATCCTTATTGTATGCCTATATGTGGTCTTCCCTGGGTACTGCCCTGCTCGATTGGCACCTACAATCCCCCAAGGGAAACGTAATATCCTTTGTCTCCTTACCGGAGGAAATAGTCTCTAGCTAAGGGACCACTTCGTATGAATTCTCGGTTCGAAAATCATGGTGCAGTCTTTTATATTGTCCTTTCTTCTAAGTGATTTACTACTTTGTATCTGATGATTGTTTCAAGCAATTTACATATGATTGATGTCATGGTAATCGGACCATAGTTACAGGGTAGTGATTTGTTTCATATTTTAAATACTGTATATAAGCTACCGTACATTTGCCAATTCCATTTGTTTGGTATAATCCGACATTGTATTATTTTGTTGAAGAGTTGAATCCATAGTTTTGATATCAAGTCTTGTAGTTATTTCAAAACTCTAAAAATTTGTCGGGTCCAGGGGATTTATTAGATTTAAGTTTGTTTATACTGTTTAGTAAATCACTTTCCAAAACTATGATGCTAATCAGAAGTCATTGTTTATTGGAGCTGGTGTGGCAGTTGGAATCGCATTGATATTTTCTGTAAAAACTGAATACAAAAAGTAATTAAGAATATTACTCATCTTGACTTCGTCATCAACAAGAACTTCTCTTTCATTAGTTAGTGTTCCAATTTAGGAGGTAATTACCTTCTTGCTTCTGATAACTCTATACTGTATATACTGTATGTAACTCTTTCTCTCTCTGTATCTATCAATATATTTCTTTCGTGCCTTTTCCTTCCGTCATGTTCTCCATTCCCCCCATCTCTCTCTCTGTCTCTCTCTCTCTCATCAAAGTGAGTGGTGCGGTAGAACAAATACTAGAGGGAACAAAAGAAAACGGACAGAAGCTGTGAACTGAGCTGGCAGCGTTTAACACTTTCATAGCGTCCCATTAGTTTGGTGATGTTAAGGCGTTTTAGTCCATTACTTTGGCAATGGTAAGATGGTGCACCCCATTAACCCGGTAAGCGCGAGCTGTATGTAGTGAACACCCTACCACCAGGCGACGATGTTAGGCTTCATTCCCGCCTAAAATCGCCATTTTACGAAAAATATCGTTATTACTTATTCATATGCGCCTATTTTACATTTAATATGAAGATATTAACATGTAACAGTAATAAAACAAGTGGGGCATTTGAGGGTTGAAAATAGCGAATTATTGCCGACCGTTCATTCATGAGGTGAGAGACACGCGAGGCCGACACCCTCCTCTCTCAAAGCCTCTCTTTTCTTTCTACACGGAGCACCGCACCTTGGAACCTGTTTTGAGATATTGACGCGGTAAATACACCGATAAACGGGAATAATAGGAAAAATAGGTGATAATTGAAGGGGGGAAGGAGGGGGCTTTGACACATGGGGAGCAGTGATAGGAGGTATGGAGGGGAATTATCTCACTTAATCAATAATTCCCTTGTTTTAAGAGCTACTGGGGCCTTTTCAAATGCTTTTTTTAGGCCAAACCTCTTGAGAGGATCGTCGCCTTTGCCCATCAAAACCTCCTAAGAGTGTTCTCGCCGTTCCCGGGTTAACCAGTACATTCCCAGCGACGGTTATAGCCGTCGGTAGATAATTAACTCCCCAGCTACGGTTATAGCCGTCAGTAATGTATTTGTCTTGTAACTGCCTGTAGCCTACAAGGCTATTTTTTTTTTTTTTTTTTTTTTTTTTTTTTTTTTTTTTTTTTTTAAAGTCTGGTAAAAAAAAAAATAAAGGTGATAGATCCACTCTTGCCTCATCTCTTGAGGTGAAAAGGTTGTCTCTCCTGTCATTTTGGCCACATTGCTTGGGACTGCTGGGGACTTTTATTACTGTATCCTACGGTACAGTACGGGTTAAGGTATCTATTATTTTCTGAGTTTGACTGATATGTGGTGGATAACTCGGATGATTTAACCTCTCAGCTGCGCAGCCCCTGTAGTATACACCATACCCCTGTTCGTAGGTATTTAGATGTATTCCTCACTAAAATCGTTATTTTACCATAAATATAATTAATACTTATCCATATATGCCTATTTTACATTTAATATGAAGATAGTAACATGTTACAACAATAAAACAAGTGGGAATATCATTTGTATGGTCAAAATCGCGAATTGTTAGCGAGTGGTTCATTCAACAATTGTGAGCCAGCCAGCCTCACACCTTCCTCTCTCGAAGCCTAGAGAGTGACTGAGGCCTGTATCTCTCTCTCTCTCTCTTTCCCACGCATAGACACACACATGACCACAGCCTAGGATCGGTTTGGAGATGTTTACACGAAAATATACCAACGAATAAGGGAATAACAGGGAAAATAGGTGATAATTGAAGGGGGGGGGGGGGGGAGGAGGGGATGTGGAGGAGTGATATGAGGTATGGAGGAAAAAACAAAATTGTTTCAAGTGCTACTGGGGCCTTTTAAAAGTTCTTTTTTTTTTTAGGCCTAGGATCTTAACCCGGTGAGACCCAGCGTCGCACGTGTTGCGTCGGCAGTGTTTGATCACCAACTCCCAGCGACGCATCACGTGCGTCCGACATATAAAAAACACTTACGTGGCTCGTAAGGTAGGAAATGGCGGGAGAATAGGAGGGGGAGGTACCGTAGTGTGTGTGGGAGCCGGGCCAGTAGGTGTGAGCGGGTCGAGACAGCCGCGCGGCTGGTGGTGGTGGGCTTAGTGGGGATAGTTTACACCCTTAGTTCACCGTTACTTTGAACCTTCATTACTCCGGTCGTATGGGAGCTAGAGGCTTGAGATTTATGTGAGATACTCCTTAGGATGTATGCCGTACAATGCCATACTCAGTTTTTACCCTAGTGCTCCCGGGCGGGTGGTAATGCGGGGGAGACGAACTATTGAAACCCCCCCCCCCCGCCCCCCAAATGACCGAAATGAGTTTTTTTTATTTTTGTCTTCATTTCTCACCATTCTCTTCCATTTTGGCTCAACACATTTTTTTGAGGCTCCCCCCCCCCCCATCGGCCCCCCCCCCCCAAAAAAAATGTCCGAGGTAATTTTTTTTTTTTTTTTTTCATTTCTCATCCTTGTCTTCCATTTTAGCAAACAAAAAAGAAGAAGTGAAAATGGCTTGGGACTGGGGTGAACAAAATATTATAACTAGCCGGGGCTCAACGGGTTAAGAGTCTCCCCGCAGTCACCCGGTAAAACCTCTTAAGAGTCTCCCCGTAGCTGCCGGGTTAACCAGGTAAATTCCCTGTAACAAGGGTACACCCTAGCCCTGTCAATCAAGGAAGTGTACGGCAATAATAACTGCATCATCTGCATCATTTAACCATGTTGATACACAGGGGCTAGTACTTATCATCCAGGATACCAAAGTTTACTTCCATGGATAGGACGCCACATAGATTCACTAACTCCAGGTTTCTGTTTAGTGTTAAGTGAAAGAATTAAGCATATGGTATAAGGAGAATGCCAAACCGTCTTGTCCTGCTCGGGAATGGAATCTGGGACGATTTTCGACTGTGAATCTAATGTACCAATGCTTGAATTTGAGGACCCCCCCCCCCCCCCTTCCCCTATGCCTTACTCCACTTTATGATGG
Organism: Paralithodes platypus; assembly: GCA_032716605.1. Taxonomy (NCBI): domain Eukaryota; kingdom Metazoa; phylum Arthropoda; class Malacostraca; order Decapoda; family Lithodidae; genus Paralithodes; species Paralithodes platypus. Next base: position 21,277,763 of record CM064495.1, read on the forward strand.
TGGCCATACACAAACTGCCCTAAGCGAACCTCTCCCTGTGAGATGGACGTGTGCCAATTTATTCTGGGACTTTCAGGATTGACCACACAACTTACGATCCGTCCAACTCAGAAGCCCTCTCTGTATCTTTTAAGCACTATTGTTCAACAGTGGTGGGTGGCTTCACCCTGAGATAAGCAGTAAGGATTTGTATAATGTATATTCCCCTAGATGGGCTGCCAAACAAGGCTGACGAGTCACGTCCATCCAGATTTTTGTAAGGTTGTCTCCCCTAGATGGGTTGCTGACTAAGGCTGACAAATCCCATCTACCCGTTAATATAATAAAACCCCTAAATAATAATTAAACAAAAACACCACAATGAATACATAATCGTGGGATGTGCAAGTGTAAACTGTTTCCAAGTGACGGCATCATTATAATTTTTCACTTGACGGAATATTTAATATCTTACTTCCTGATTGTTTGTATACTTAATGGGATAATTATGCAACTACTATGTAAATACATCTTATTAATAAGTAATATCCCGTTCTTTAACATTAATATCCAATACAAACCCCAATGTACTTGAATAAACTAATGAGAGCATATGGCCCTCCCGGGATTCGAACTCGGGTCACCATACCCAGAACATAAGCACCTAAGCCATTACACCACCAACACAGTTAAAGGTTGAGTACATGATCACGATTAATATCCATTTTCGAATTTTGGATATCAATCTAATCATGTACAATGCTATGTTATTATAGTTAACAATATATTACACTTCAAAAGCTTTCTTAAATTGCTCGGAAAATATAATGGGGACATTACAATTTACCTATAGCTAATAATAGAATAGACTATAAATGTATGTTTGCTGCTTAAGAAGGAATTTTAGTAGTTGGAAGGGTGGAAGCTGTATCCCACAGTTGTATTGAATTTAATGTAATTGTATAATGATAACCAGAATATAATGGTAGATGTGTATATAACCGCATACTTCGATCACTGTTAGGTGTGTGTATTTAATTTAGAATTATATAAAGTGAATGAAGTACAAATGTACTGTATGTATGCATGAGTGTGTTTACTCAGGCACATACCCCATAGATGAGGGTGGCCGACTCGAGACAGAGCTCGAAAATAAATAAAAAATAAAATAAAATATATATTCACACACAGCTAGATCGCCCAGGAGAACACCCAGAGACCAAGGCCCATTTGGGGTCCCCAGCTACAAAATCCCAGGTCCTAGACCTCCCAGAGAGGTTCCGGTCTCAGCAGGCAGAAAAGCAGCGGATTGCACCACAATGCCCGCCCACATCACTTCCAGGCATGGCCCTTCATAATTATATACACCTTGGGACAGGTGTCTGATGGACTATTATCTAGTCCAACTGGCGCCCGACCCCCACTCCCTACAGCCCCGTTATCACTTATCTATTCACAATCATTCTCCATTCATTTCTATTTATCACCACTTCTCTTGCCTGTTTTTCGGTCATCTCTCTATCTTGCAATGCTTTTTTCACACCATCTCCTCCGAGGTCTTCAATCTATTTCCCCTTGTTTCTGACTCATATATTCTCTTTGTAAGCCATTCGTCTCTATTCGTTCAACATGTCCATTCCAGCATAGCACCTTTCTTTCCACTCTGGCTGATAGGGGTTCCTGTTGTCCCACTCTTCTACGTATATCTTCATTTCTCAATTTGTCTCTACACGTAACTTATCTCATACTCTTCAAGCAGCTCATCTCCATCACATCCATCCTTCTTTTCTCTTGTATATTCAGATCCCATGTCGCAGCCCAATACATCACTGTTGGTACAACTACCCCTTGGTACATTGTACTTTTAGCTTTCATTCCGAGATTTCCTCTCCTTCCACATACTTCTCATTGCTCAAAAACTTTCCTTCCCTCACACACTCTCTGCCTTACCTCCATGTCCACACCTGCGTTCCAACTTATTACTCCTCCTAGATATTTAAAACACTCCACTTGTTCCAGCATTTCCCCATCCAGATGTACATTTAGATTCATCCTATCCATAAAAGCACCAAATACCTCCTTACTGTTCTCTAAATAAGTACAAATGTTGATGGAGAAAAATGTATGTGCGTGTGCGTGTGTGTGTGTGTAAAGAGTATGTGCATGTGTTTGTATAGAGTACGTGTGTGTGTGTGTGTATGTGTAAAGAGTATGTGTGTGTGTGTGTGTGTATGTATAGTATGTGCATGTGTTTGTGAATGTATAGAGTATGTGCATGTGTGTGTGAGTTAGAGTGTTGTGTGGTGAGGGTGGTAAAGGTCACACAGGAGAGAGATTGATTGAGGCTGCCAGATATATAAATGACTTACTGCAACTCTCCATTGAAGGATGTTGACCTAGTTTGTCTTCATTTCTTTTGATCATTTATGCTGTTAACAATAATTGCTATAATTACTAATTTTGTTTTATCAACAGGCGACATACAGAACTATTATGACGGTCGTTATGTACGCGTTTGTGTGTATATGATGATGATTATAAATATTATTTCTATTAATATATATATTTTTTTATTATTATTTTTATTATTATTTTTATTATTATTACGGGTTCGTCCCCTACGGGGAACCCCTATTGTAATCATTAAACCTGGGTTTTCATCCAAATTCTTCTTACGCGCCAGTTTCGACGCAATAACTCCAGAACTGCTTTTTGGATCGGGATCAAACTTTCATAAGAGGTGCGTTTTTGTATTGGGCAACTTTTGATATGCTAAACATCCGGCATGGCGGCCAAACAGGTCCGTGGCAGCCGATTTCCCGAAAAACTTGACGCCTAAATACCGTCTCTCCCACTCACAGGAAACGACTGGGCTTTGGCATACGCACTCCCCTACTAATGCTCCGCAAATTTTATAGAGAAGGTTTTGCTTTTGCACGTATTTTTTTTTTCCGGCAATCTTGAAAAAACCTTGAATTCCACTTAAAATTCCACATCTTGAAAACTATGCCGATGATCAAAGCCATGCTTGCGTAGTTGGGTGAGGCTCGCGATTCCGAACGTTTTGATACCAAAAAAATATAAATGGGTGGAATAGTTGGGCCGCAGCATTGAAAACTGTCTATTCTTAAATTACTTTAAAACCGCATTCGCTACCCACACAAAGTGTACCGTCTACAGTCTATAGGCTTCCACGCATCCCCCAGTTTTGCTTAATAACATAATCTCTTTATTATTCAGATCTATAATTTTTTTGTATTTAACTCTCTCAAAACAGTTCGAGTCCCTACGAATTCTAGCAATTATTTAGCCAACCTACCTATACATACCTACCCTACCAGATAATAATGATAAATTCAAATTTATTTTTGGTGAATGACAGAGTATTGGCTAAGGTTTTTAACAATTCCTCCCTTTGCCAAATGCTTAGTTTAATAACAATGATATGGACCTTTAAAGTTTTAGCAATTGCCCGTGTGACTCGTATTTTAACCCTCCTAAAGTGTTACCACGAAATACCGCTAGATCCTTTCTCAAAAGTCGCTAGCATGTTGCTACATAGCCAAACAATGTTAGGATAATGCTGCAATTTCTAAAGAGTTTTGGTTTGTTTGTTTTGCAAATTTTACAATGTAGTATGACTAGAATGTCTGAAATTTTCAAATTATCCCTAGTAAATGTCTCTAGATATAAAAAAAAATGGCTGCTAGATTGAAGTAAATAGCTCTACATTTAGCGGTAATATGTAGATTTACAACTGGCACCACCTCCTTCCCACCCTCCCAGTATGTCTCCACAATATACCGCTAGATCCTTTCTCAAAAGTCGCTAGCATGTTGCTACATAGTCAAACAATGTTAGAATAATGCTGCAATTTCTAAAGAGTTTTGGTTTGTTTGTTTTGTAAATTTTACAATGTAATATGACTAGAATGTATGAAATTTTTAAATTATCCCTAGTAAATCTCTCTAGGTATGAAAAAATGGATTCTAAATTGAAGTAAATTGCTCTACATCTAGCGGTAATATGTAGCGATACAACTGGCAACACTGCCTAACCCTTCCTTCCTACCTCCCTCCTCCATCATATCTAGCAAATGTATCAACAACCACTCTAGTGAACTTTCGGTATTTAGTTTATTCAGCTTAATACTATTTATCCACATAAAATAGAAACCTATCACGATTGTTGTCTAATACAACCATAGACAATGCTATTACATATTATTTGAACATGATGTCGAATTTAGAAGTTGCTGTTTACCTTGAACAGTAATGACAGAACCGAAAGCTTCTCTTGCCGTGTAGTACTCAAAGAATGCAGGGGTACTTAAGCCGGCCCATACCGAACTGTTACCAAGTCAGAGATGCAGAGGTAACTTTCACAATGCATTATAACCCTAGACAGACACCAATATACCACTAAATCAGACAAATATCACTACAAAAAAGATAGGAAAATATTATATTAATGTCCTAGGTATTTGAAATTATGTAAATGAGTAAAATCCATTATGATATAATGATAATGGGATTGATTAGTATCTGGCAGCAGTGTTGGACTATAATTTTCTGAACGTATGCGAACTTTGGAGTATTTATCCCATTAATATACACATCTATCACTATTTAAATTTAATACAACCATACACAGTGCTATTACATATTATTTGAACATAATATAGGATGCTCTTTCCTTTAACCCGTGGAGCCCCGGCTAGTTTTGTAATGTTTGCGCACCAGAACCCGGCCGGTTTTCAAAAAATTGTTTTATTCCAGAAACAATAGCGAATGGGTCAGGAATGAAGGAAAAACCACGAAAAACCGCTCAAAAAGCTTAAAAAATGGTCCTACAGAGCCCCCGAAAACGGATTTTACAAGAGTAAGAAATTGAAGGCAATTATCCCCAAAAAACAGGTTATTGCGCGCTCGCGCGCACGCACGTGGACTTTGAGAGTTTTCAACCATCGGCACGGTTGCGTGGGATACGTATACAGTTCCCATACAAATCTGAGCCCTCTTGAGTGGCTACACCTGAGGTTACGGTCGGCGCAATTAGGGTGACGCGTCAGGCGCGTCTCTGGGGCTGTGCGTTACATACATCGCCGACGCGTCAGACGCGTCGCTGGGGCTGGACGGGTTAAACAATTTTCTATAATTCTATTCACAAAAAATATAGGCCTAGCCTAGGCAGCGCTACCGGTAGGTACGAATTTATCAGTTCGAATTTTGATTGAGAGTGGGATTAGGCCTAGGCCTAGCCTAGGGCTTAACATGGGATACTGTTTGGGGGTTGGGAATAGACTGAGGCTGCTTTAGGCCTAATTAGGTAAAAATAGTCAAATTGAGACAATTGCACAGCCAACATAGCCTAGGCCTATTAAGCAAATATTTTACCAATCTACAATAGGCCTAGTCTATTCGCTGTAAGTAGGCAAGAAATCATGACCTAGGCTGTAACCTCTGTAACTTAAAAACAACTAGGCCTAGTGATCAAGCTAATATGTCTACCATTTGGGAAGAGTCAGTCAAGGAATAGCCTAGATGTGGAAATTTGCAGCCAATTTGCTCTAGCCCTATTTGAGATACAGAGGTTAGAGTTCATTGTTGAGGCCCCCCCCCTCATGACATATTGTTATCATCTTATATATTGCCAGCAGGGGGCAAATAACCGAAAAAAAATCGCCGTCAAAATAGACGCGAACTTAACCACGGCGATCGACACATTTAAACATGGCGGTGGCGGGGGAGGTGTCGGACGTTTGCAATAAAGTTCCTGTCTATTTTGAATGCCATTGGATACAATAATATGTTGAGGGGGGCTTTGACCCCCCCCCCCCCCATGACACATTTTCACCATCATATATATTGCCAGCAGGGGGCAAATAACCGAAAAAATTGCCGTCAAAATAGACACCTTTATGAATAGGTTAGCCTTTAGGCTAGGCCTATCGGCAAGAGTTGCATTGTATAGGCTATCCTAGTGTTTACTAATTTATAGGCTACCCCTTTGAAAGGACATTAGCCGGGTAGGATGTAGTTACCGGGTGTATCGCCAGCCTTGTTTAGACTACGCGTATGCGTAGTGGCGTCGGACGCTTGCCATCCTTTTCCTGTCTATTTAGACTGCCTTTGGATACAATAATATGTTGAGGTTGGGCTTTGCCCCCCTTCACCCCCCCATGACATATTGTCATCATAATATATATTTCCAGCAGGGGGCAAATAACCAAAATAAATCTCCGTCAAAATAGACGCGAACTTAACAACGCCGATCGACAAATGTAAACATGACGGAGGCGGCGGACGGCTGCAATCATGTTCCTGTCTATTTTGAATGCCAATGGATACAATAATATGTTGTGGGGTGGCTTTGCCACCCCCATGTTATGTCATCGTCATATTGCCAGCAGGGGGCAAAATAGACAAATACACCAAAAATTGGGTATGGGGGCGGCAGCCCCCACCCATAATAGCCTACTATGATAGGTTAGGTAAGGTTGTTAGGTTAGGCTAGGCTAATGTCCTTTCAAAGGGGTATAGGCCTAGTAAACACTAGGATAGCCTTGTGGGGGCGGCAGCCCCCACCCATAATAGCCTACTATGATAGGTTAGGTAAGGTTGTTAGGTTAGGCTAGGCTAATGTCCTTTCAAAGGGGTATAGGCCTAGTAAACACTAGGATAGCCTATACCCGGTCAAAGGTAAGTCCTGCTGTAGTCTCCTTGAATGCTACCTTAAATTGTAATATTAGACTAGGCCTAGCCTATAGATAAAATAGCTTACCCTACTCATTTATTGTAACCTATAATATAGGCCTAGCCGGGCAGAATGTAGAGTTCGGGCGTAATGCCACCAATGTTTACACTACGCAGAGCGGCGACGAAATCTTGCCCTCACGTCATGTTCATGTGCCATGTTCACGTCCATTTTGAATGCCGTTGGATACAATAATATGTTGAGGGGGGCAAACACCCCCATGACATATTGTCATCATCATATAATTTGCCAGCAGGGGGCAAATAGGCCTAACCAAACTGCGGCGATCGACCATGTAAACATGACGGCGGCGTCGGCGGTGGACGCTTGCGATCATGTTCCGTCTATTTTGACTGCCATTGGATACAATAATATGTTTAGGGAAGGGCTTTGCGGCAATTTTTTGGTTGTTTGCCCCCTACTGGCAATATAACATATGATGATGATAACATGTCATGGGGGGGTGACGGGGGGCTTTCAACATATTATTGTATCCAATGGCATTCAAAATAGACGGGAACATTATCCCAAGCGTCCAACGCCGACACCGCCGCGGCTGCTGAAGAACAAGGAAGTTAGCAATAGGTTTCATTGTGAACTGGCAAATCTGTCAAGGAATAGCCTAGATGTGGAAATTTACAGCCAATTTGCTCTAGCCCTTTTTGAGATTCAGAGGTTAGAGATCGTTGGATACAATAATATGATGAGGGGGTCAATCACCCCCCATGACATATTGTCATCATCATATATATTGCCAGCAGGGGGCAAATAGCCTAGGCCTAGCCTAACTACAACAAAATTCGCCGTCAAAATAGACGCGAACTTATATTAACTACGGCGATCGACCATTGCCCGCACCGGCCGTCCCCCGGTTATTGTTGAGGTCCTGAGGAACCGTATGACTTTGACGAGCTCTTCCCTCCGCAGTCTCCGCATCCCATGTATCGTCGTACGGTACCTCTTCCCCTCCACATCCTACATCTGGTCGTACTACATATGCCTCCTAAGCCTCGCCTCGTCCCGTCACTTAGCATGTGGATGGGCGTCCCTTTCTGGCTTCAAAGATGGTGTCCTTCCGACAGCTCCTACTGGATTGTCTGGGGTTGGTTGATAAGGGCACCTCGCTCCAAGACATTGCTCTGGCCCTAGTACCGCGGTTTGTAGGTCTCTGGTTCGCCACCTGATGACCTGCTATTGGGTTGTTGCCTTTACAGTGTTACGGTTCTACGAATGACCTAGAGTGAAAGTGACACGGTGGTGAATTTTAACCTTAACTATAAACTAATTTAATTGTGACATAGGATCTCCGCGACTACGGTAGGGCCGGAGCGGGCGAGTATTCGCCTGAGGTTGCCCTTAACTCACAAGACAAGACAAAATTCTAGTGCTGGTTTTACTCAGATTTTGTGAGTTTTAATTTAGACTAGCCTAGGCCTAAGAGTTCAGAAGATTTGCAAAATGCACCCCATACTAGCCTACCCATAGCCTAATAGGCCTAGTGATTCTTTTTTGGCAGACCACCCACAAATTTTCATATAGCCTAGGCCTAGGCTAGCCTAAGTTCTGGAATGCATGTTGGAATAGCCTTCCTATAAACTGTAGGCTAGGCTACTTCCTTTTAATTTAAGTTTGATTCTTTGGAAAAATCTATTAGGCCTAGACCAGGGCAGGAAAGTAACATTTAAAATGACGTGTAAAAAGTCGCACATAAACGGCGGGCCGCTATGTTATTGTAATTTGGGAGCTTATTTCGTCTGTTGATTGACTTTGTCCTTAATTGGGGATCCTATGAATTAGCACAGATGATGATGACTTCCCGTACATCATAATACGTGACGGGCCGACGTGGGGGGGCAGAGCCGCAGAGACCCCCTCAACATATTTTGTGTCCCACAGTAACTTTTAATGGGATGGATGTAGTTACCGGGTGTACGGTCGTCATGTTTACATAGGGCGATCGCCGCGGTTAACTTCGCGTCTATTTTGACAGCGATTTGTTTCGGCATATTTCATTTTATTCACTTCCTTTTATATTTAGGCTATAATCTAGCTTTGGCACGACAATAACCCTAACCTAGTCTTTCTTAAAGATTCTTCTAATCTTCCAGTAGCCTGTAGCCTAATTTAGGTCATTTTTAAAGGCACACAATTAAATGGTTGGTATTTTTAAACGACACTACTGCAGCATTATGAGAAACAATTTATTAGAGATAATAGGCAACAATAGATTCGCCATATTTTTCTCCATAGGCTATAGTCCGCATGGAGGATTTTCGTTATCGACAAATTGAAAAGATTCCCACTTCACAGACAAAATAGACAAATACACCAAAAATTGGGGTGTGGGGGCGGCAGCCCCCACCCATAATAGCCTACTATCCTAACCCTTTACAATTCCTTAGTCCGCCCTCTTCTGGAATACTGCGTTCAATCCTGGTGCCCTTATTACCAAAAAGATATAAACAAGCTAGAACGAGTTCAACGTAGAGTTACCAAAATGATACCTAGCCTAAAGAACAAACCATACGAAGAGCGTCTTAGAGAATTAAATATATTTCCTTTAACCCAGCGCAGATTAAGAGGCGACTTAATTCAAGTGTTCAAAATCATCAAAGGCATCGACAATATGAACTGTAGTAAGTACTTCACTATCGACCAATCTAATTACACGCGGGGAAACGGTTGCAAAATTATTGGTAAATCTTTTAACTCGCACGAATCTAAGAATTTCTTCTTCAATCGAGTTGTCAACTTGTGGAATGGGCTTCCCCGAAACGTTATAGACTGCATCACCGTTGATTCATTTAAACTCCGCCTAGACAAATATCTCGCATCAACCCACGACTGACTGCGTTTGTAAATGAATAACTTTATTTTATCCCCCCCTCAGTTACTAACCCCTCTGTCCCCTACTAACTTCCTAATCCTGCCACGGACCTTAGTTCCAGGGCAGTAATTCCCTTTCCAATGTTCCCTTACCCTCTCTAAACCACTGTTTGGACACTTGATCCTCAGTGTTTTGGAGGACAAGCAACCTAGAAGGGTCACTGGATCTGTTGTTGCTTGATTTCCTTTGTACTCCTTTGTACTCCTTTGTACTCCTTTGTACTATAATAGGTTAGGTAAGGTTGTTAGGTTAGGCTAGGCTAATGTCCTTTCAAAGGGGTATAGGCCTAGTAAACACTAGGATAGCCTATACCTGGTCAAGGGTAAGTCCTGCTGTAGTCAACTTGAATGCTACCTTAAATTGTAATGTTAGACTAGACATAGCATATAGATAAAATAGCCTAGCCTACTTATTTATTGTAGCCTATAATATAGGCCTAGCCGGGTAGAATGTAGAGTTCGGGCGTACCGCCACCATTGTTTACACTGCGCAGAGCGGCGACGGAAGCTTGCCATCATGTTCCCGTCCATTTTGAATGCCGTTGGATACGATAATATGTTGAGGGGGGCAAACACCCCCCATGACATATTGTCATCATCATATAATTTGCCAGCAGGCTCTGTCCCCAGTCAGTCGACGCCCCTCCTCCCATCCAGCACCGCTTTCACGCATATACTTCTTAACTCCATCCTTCCACCTCTCGGTTTATTTCTCCCTCTGTCCTTCCACCTCACTCGTACACGCTCTTAGTCATTCTCTCGCTTCCCATACGTTCCACATGGCCGAACCATCTCAAGGTGTTCTTTTTCGCACTTTCCAGTACATTCACACCACACCTCTCTCGTACTTCCTCATTCGTATGTCTATCCCTCCATGTAACTCTGCACACACTTCTCAAGTAACTCATTTCCATCCCTTTCACTCTTGGTTTGAATCTCTCCAACAACGTCCATGCTTCGCTTCCGTAAGTCAGTGTCGGGATTACCACACTGTCATGCAATGACTTCTTCAGTTCCATGCTGACCACCCTATTTCATGTTACTGCTTTCAGCATTCCTACAACCCTCTTCCCCTGTTGCACCCTCTCCCACACTTCTTCATCCATACTCCCATCTTTACTCTGTACACTGCCAAGATACTTAAATGAGCTGACAATCTCCATAGCCTGACCGTTCAACTTCACCTCACACTCTGTGGCTTCACCCCTTTCGAAGACCATAACCTTGCTCTTCCCCGCATTTACCTTCAGATTCCATTTTTCGCACACTGTTCCAAACATATTTACCAGAGCCTGCAACTCCCATTCATATCGTCAGCAAAACAGCAGTACACAAACATCCACTGCTCTTCCTTGTATTTCTTTTATGACTCCATCCATATTCTGTATATATAGAACAACCATCGGGACATCACACACCCTTGCTTTACCAAACATTCAGATAAAAGAACTCCCTCTGTTCATTCTTCACACGTACTGATACCTTTACACTCTCATACATACTCTTCACTGCTTTCAGCAACTTGCCATCTACTCCATATATTCTCAGTACTTTCCACATATCTTCTCTATCAACTCTGTCATTCCACTCGTTGCCTTCCCTTATTAGTGGTACACCAACATCCACTGCTCATCATTGCATTTCTTTTATGACTCCATCCATATACAGTTCAGTATATATTGAACAACCACGGGGACATCACACACCCTTTCTTTAACCCAAAATTCAGATCAAAGAACTCGCTCTGTTCATTCTCAACACATACTGACACCTTTGCACCCTCATTTTTTTTTCTATGTGATTGAGGGAGGCAAAAGGCATAACTGCCTATAGCGAGTGCCTCCCCCATAGTTGAAAGAGTGACAGGGCCAAAATCAAGGGACGTTCGAGCCAAAATACATGCTTTTCACTGCTTTCAGCAACCTGCTATCTGCTCCGTATATTCCAAGTACTTTCTACATACCGGTACCTTCTCTATCAACTCTGTCATAGGCCTTCTCCAAGTCCATGAAGGCAGCATACAACTTTTGTCCCTTCTCAAGATATTTCTCCACAACATATTTCAGGGCAAAGATCTGAGCTACACATCCTCTTCCCTTCCTATGATGAATACTGTATGTTAACCGTTTCCCCAGCAATACTGACTGAAAATGCCCTAATATATTGCATGTGCTCTTCTGATTTATCTAAAATATGTAAAATTATACCAAATACCAACTACATTAGCACAAAACTCAATCAATCACAGAAACAGGATAACAACATAGAATAAATACCCCAAAAGATGAATACATTAACCCTTTCCCCAGCAATACTTACTGAACATGCACAAATAAATTGCATGTGCTCTTCAGATTTAGTTGAAATATGTAAAATTACACCAAATACTAACTAACTACATTAGCACAAAAATCAATCAAGCACTTTAACAGGATAAATAAAATGGAAGAAATAACCCAAAAATGAATTTATCTATAGCCTACCGGTATATATTGCCGGACACCTTGATCCCCGAAGGGGTGACCATGAACGAAACGCCTGCGTATTTCAAGCTTGCTTGAGTTATCACTCGATCGTCTTTTAGAGCTTTTTGGCCCGGGGTAATTACCACACCATCGCGTCATAAGGAGTTTGAAGGGGTTAAATTGCTAGATACATAGAGGAAGAGGAATGCCAAGTAAAGCTAAACAAAAATATATAAGATATTTTTAACATGAGGTTGCTTACAATAATTTGTACCTCTGCAGTTTCTCCATGGCTAACGAAAAAGGTCACATTCCTAAGAAGCCCCAACCAAAAAGGCCAAGCTTCTGTACAGAAAAAATGCCACACCATTACCCTTATGGTGACCCTATCAAATAATCAAAACAACCACACTTCTTAACCCAATTCCCACGGGGCCCCTCATATGACGGAGACGATTTTCCGGCTATTTTGTAGCCTGTGAGCCAGGCCAGCTTTTGCAAGCAGCATGGATGGACGTCAGCCGGAGCCTACAGACCCCGCCACGACACTGAGGTTTGTGTGAGGGAGAGCTCACTTATGTGCAGCGTCACACATAGCGAAAACAGAAAATAATTGGTAATTTTTAGCGATTTCGCCTATCGGATTTGGTAATTTTTATCAATTTTGCCCTTCGTTTGCAAGATCCTTACAAGAAAACCAGACGTCGTACAGGGATGATTCAGGAGTAATTTGAAAGCTATTACCGTACTTTCACAAATACATAATTGTATTATGCTCTGGCTTCGGCTTATGCATGAAAATGAGCAGGGAATGAACGCAATTTCGGGCAATTATGCCTACTCGTACAGGAGTCCTTGGAGCGGCTTCGGTCGCGCCGGGAATTTCCACACCTCTCACACCACACACACACATCACACAGTTTTTCCTACACCGAGAAATGACTCTCCGGCTGTCATTTCTTGAAGACTTCTTCTAGACGGAGACATTGAGAGCAACCCAGGACCCACCTACACATACATATGTCCAACTTTCTCAAAACCCATCACTTCGAGTCGCCACACTAAGGGTTCAGTTCTCTGCAATTCATGCAGGAACTGGACCCACTTCACCTGCACAACACTTGCTTCCAAGAAACACTACACGAACACCTGGACCTGTTCCTCATGCCCATCCCTCTCCCAGTCAAATCCCTCGTCTAAAACCCGTCCACCTCTCCTCCCCAACCCACCTAACCTTCCCATATCATCCACTCCCCCCCCCTAAAACCCATCCACCTCTCCTCCCTAACCTTCCCATACCATCCACATCCTCAACTCAACACACCACACCCCATCCTAATCCATTCCAACCCCCATCTCCTGCTCCCCAATCCCCACCCCCACCTCACCCATCCCAACCCCCAGCCCCTCCCTCACCCCCTCACCCCCACCCCTACCCCATCCTTGTGAAGCAGCACCCAACATACATCGTGCACATAACATTAACATTCTCCAATTGAACATAGATGGCATCAACACAAAGAAACACTAACTCTCACACTTCATCAAACAACACAACATACACATTGCCATCTTACAAGAAACAAAACTCCGCACAACACAAAAAACACCCACATTTCATGATTTCACCACCATCAGACAAGACCGGGCTGTCGGCGGAGGCGGTGGACTTGTCACCCTGGTACACAAAGAAATATCATACATAGTTACCAGTGTACAAACCAAATCCCTCCTCCCCCCAAATGATAACACAACAGAAATACAATAAATTAAAATACGCACTGGCAACAACTCCAACATACCCATCATTAACACATACATCCCCTACAGTACCAAATGAATACAGACCACACTTACAACACATCACAAACACCCCACACATCATCCTGGGTGGTGACTTCAACGCCAAGACGTCGGCCTGGTTTGTCGACAACCCCGACACAGACAAAGGGCTGGTACTACAAAACCAAACTGATAACCTCATCATCCTTAACGACATCCATCAACATACCCATATTCCTCACCAAGCCCTCTATAACCCATCATCTCCAGACATCACCTTTTGCTCCCCAGAACTCGCCCCCACAACATCCTGGAGGGTGGTCAGAACCTTAGGCTCTGACCACCTCCCGATCATTATCACCACCAAAACCAGACTCACCCCAGCTAGCCACAAACACACATACACCAATTATAAAAGAGCTAACTGGGAAGCATTCACAAATGAGACAGAACAACACTTCACAACTCTAAACAGTACACCCATCACTAACATCAACAATGTTGTACACATACTCAATAAAACTATCCAAAACGCTGACAAGAAACACATTCCAAGAGGTAGCAGAAAAAGACACAACCCCCAACTTCACACCAGAAATTCAAAACCTCATCAGACAACGCGACATACTGAAACACTCCCCAGCACTCCACACACAAGACATCACACAACAAATCCAAGCACTCAACACCCAAACTAACAACAAAATACAAGAACAACAAAAACTAAATTGGAATAACTTCCTACAAACACTTGATCATAAAACAAACCCCCAAAAACTCTACAAAACACTAAACAGCATCACACTTTCCAACAGCAACACAACACAATCACATGCTGCAATCACAACAACAGACTCTAGTCCTGCATGTAAACAAGAAGCAAACACTCTCATCAATCACTTCTCACATGTCAGCCACCTAAAACTTCACAAAGACGACCGACGTGTCAGACAATTCCCCACAGACCCTGACTATACACCCTTCACCAATCACCAGACAAAGCATATCATCAACAATCTCAAGCACTCACCCGCTTGTGGCCTAGACAACATAGCAACATACACCTCAGACACCTGGGACCACAAGGCATACAAACACTCACTAACATATCAAACTACAGTTATTCACACAACACAATACCAGACATTTGGAAGCATGGTCTCATCACCACATTCCCCAAACCCAACAAAGACCCCACGCTACCCTCCTCGCATCGCCCCATCACACTACTTTGCTCCCCCTCCAAAGTCATGGAATGCCTAGTATTACAACTAATTACACCCGACCTACCCCTAGCTCCAACACAACATGGCTTTAGGCCACTGCACTCCACAAACACTCTTCTCACAGACCTTACACAAAGAGCTTTTGACGGCATCAACTAAGCTAGACCACCACACATATCACTATTAGCCACACTCGAAATTAGTAAAGCCTTCGATGCCATCCCCCGCCACAACCTAACAAACAAAATCTACAACACAAACATGCACAACAACACAAAAAGGTGACTGGCCAACTTCCTAGCAGGCAGATGTGCACACGTATCTTTTGCCGGTCAGTCATCTAAAATCAGAAACATTCCAAACCGAATCCCACAAGGATCCGTCCTATCGCCCGCACTCTTCAATCTGTACATGCACGATATAACTACACCCAATACGCCCCAAATAAACTTAGCCTCCTATGCAGATGACATAACACTCACATGCACACACCATGACCCAAAAAGAGCAACAGATCTCCTTCAACCTTATCTCAACACACTACATGGCTGGTGCACTACAAACAGACTTAATCTAGCCCCAGCCAAATCCACCGCAACCCTGCTCACAAGCTGGACAGGAGAACACGAATACATCCCTCAACTCACCATAAAAAACACACCCCTAACACATACACACACACCCAAAATCCTAGGAGTAACATATGATACTCATATGACATTCAAACAGCACACCACAAACATTAAAAGGAAACTGACACCCAGACTTAACGCCCTCAGGTCACTTGTCACACAAAATTTGGACACAACAAAGAAACTACCACCACAGTATATAAACAATACATAAGATCAGTGATGGAATACGTAAGCCCAGCCTGGGCTTCTAACCTAGCTGAAACACATCATAAGACCTTACAGACTATTCAAAACAAAGCCCTGAAGATCATCACAGGCTGCACAGCTACTGCACCCACAGATCACCTACATCAAGAAACCAAAATCCTCAAAGTCAAAGACCATCTGGACATGAGAGGCACTCAATTCCTGGCAGCAGCCTCCACGAACCAAGACCACCCACTAAACTACATGGCAACACACCAACAGACACCAAGAAATATCAAAACAACACCCAGCACACGGTATCACACACAATTACTGTCCTCTCTCCCTCCCTGCCCACCCCGAACCAACTTCCAGAAGCACATCCATACTCATATCTCTCGCCGATCCATTCACTCACTCACAGACAACACGCAGCTGCCGACCTCCCGAAATCCATCCTTCCGAATCCTTCCTTCCTCGCGAGGATAGAGTCCACCTGGCCAGGCTGAGATGCGGACACCATCCAGCTCTCCTGAGCTATCAGAAGAGACTGGATGACTCCGTTGTCGACGCCTGCCCGGGATGTAACACAGCACCCCATACCATTAAACACATCATAGAAGACTGCATTTCACACAACCACTTACGCCAACAACACAATCTACACTCAATGAGAGCTCTGTGGGAAAGCCCGATCGTGGCCATGGCCTTCCTCAGGGAGTCGAGGCTGTTCGGCCAGGCAGCTTGGGGAACAACAACAACAACTCGTACAGGATTAATAGCTTTAACCAAAATGGTCACACTCCTTAATGGTCTAAGTGGCCATAGCCAAAATGGCTACACTATATTCCTTCTGTACTTTCTCCATGCCCGATAAGATACATGATATTTTGATATATGTGTCACAGCCCTTGTATCCAACACAATACCCTGCGTGCAACCCCGCTCGAACCCCGCACAACGTTGGTTGCAACTTTAATTATTATTAATATCATTAAAGTAAGAATCCTGCCAGCCAATCAATGCGCTGCAAATCACCATCCCTTTAAACCAGCTGAGTTTGACATTTCCCACCACTCTGCCACACCCACCCGGGCAGCCAATCAGGAGCCTCCGTTGTCGGAGCACATAAGGACCGAGCCAGCCGCGCACATATCTCCACTTTTCAAATCGCTCTCGCTCCCTCCACCGGCCGTTTCTTAAGGTTGCAATAGGTCTATAACATCAGTGCAAGCCCCATACTCCCGTAAGCCACTACAAGACCTTTGCAACCATCTCCCTGGGACTTATTACGAAGAGAGAAGACCCGAGGAGGGAGAAAGAAACCTTCAAAACGCACAGCTAGAGGAAGTACTGCCCGGGCGGCTGGCTCAACTAATCACAGCGTGCCAAATCGTGAGGCGGAGCTATAAAGGGAGGGGGGAGGGGCTGGAGACACACGTTCGAGGTGGTACTTGGTACAGCTAAGGTCTCTCTTAACAGGCCTCTAGCACCCCCCAGCTCTACTTCAAGACCTTCAAGCAGCAAGAACCAGCTCTACTTCAAGACCTTCAAGCAGCAAGAAGAAAGAAGACAGAAGATGAACGTCTGGAGGACCGGCTATCCCTTGCCCTTGTAGCCGACCAATCAGCTCTCTGATCCTGCCCTTCTCCACTACTCAGCTTCTTCGAACCAGCCTTCACATCTCATCCTTCATTCCATCTCTCTCCATACCATCACTTTTCTATATTCTGCTCTTTCCTCAATATAGCTCCATTCCTTACCTTTTTTATATTAAATGTGTGTACCCGTTCCCACCCAGTAGAAGCCCACTTGTAGTACGACGCCGAACCCTGAAGGCATTGCCATGAAGGGGTGGGGGTGGGGGTGGGGTTAGCCCCTGGTTATAGGAGGCAAGTGGGTAGGGTTTAGCCTTCAAGTAGGATTAGGGCCCTGTGACATAGGCTTGCCTACAGTCCAAGGGCATAGGTAGGAATTAGGTTTATTTTCTGGGGACACTCCATAGGGGTGCCCCCTGGGCACAGCTTAGCTCTTAAATTTCAATTATCTCCCTCCCCCATCTCCCTATTTTTGAAATTTCCTCCTATAAAATTAGCTCTCGAAATGCTTCAGTATGGCACTTTATGTCAAATTTAAATGTAACGCTCCTCCCCCTGATGATCCTGGCTCACACATCTTCAGTATCACCCAGATCCAAATTGTAAAAGTATTCAAAAACCCCAACAGTACCCTTAAAATTCGCCTTGCCTCTCAAAAAGACCTTGATGCCTACCTTGCCCCTGATAATGTAAAGAAACTTAAAAATGCAGGGTATGAACTAATAGTCTCTCCGGAATTAAAAGCTGCTTGCACTGTCAAGATCACTCACCCTGATAAAAGCATCTTCAACAGGGATGAGGAAGAAATTGCCAAAGAAATTTCCCTAAGAAACAAAATTAAAATTTGTGATGTCTCAAAGACTCCCAAAAAAGCCCTCAAAATTCGCTGTGCCTCCCCTCAGGAAGACAGCAAACTCCTCAAGTCAGGTCTCAAAGCGTTCCATGTCATCATGCCACCTGAGTTCCTCTCTCCTGAGTCATGGGTAAACCTCCAACAGTGCTTTAAGTGCTATCAGTATGGGCACATAACATCTTCATGCAAAAATGAACAAGTATACTCACGCTGTGGTGACACTGACCACTCTTACACAACTTGCTCCTCAAGCTCCCTCAAATGTAATAATTGTAGCAGCCCCCACATTGCCATAAGTTCTGAATGCCCTTTCCGCCTCAATGTTCTCAAACAAGCACGTGAAAATTCAAAGACCTCCCCAACATCCTCCAACAACCCTCGCCCTCTCTTCTCATCCCATCCAGTCACCAACATACCATTATGCCTCAGCTGCTACCCCATCACTCCCCACCCATCCCTTCCTCCTCCTCCATCAGCTCCAATCCCCCCAAGCCCTTTCTTCAATCGGGAAGTTTTTGCCCAAACATCAGTGCTGGTAAATGTAGCTCTTCACCTAACAGACCACCAAGTTACCCCAACATTCAATACACTTTTGAATGACGGCCTCACTGCTCACAATCTCCCTGCCATCTCTATTCCTGAATCCTGGTATCAATTCAGCAAAGCAAAATCCTCCAAAACTCCCACCCCTACAGCCATATCCTCCCCCAATACCTCCTCATCCTCTACCTCCCCCACCTTAGCCACCCCCACATTCTCCACATCCACCCCCAACTCCAAGACTCCTACTCCTCCTAACACTCAAGAAACCACACCCAAAGAGACCCCTGCCCAGAACCCCTCCCTCCCCAATGACGACATGCCCATCCACACTCCTGACCCCTCCCCTATCCCACCACCATCCATGCCTCCCCCAACTACCCCTATCCCCAAAGTTCTTCCTGACCTCAATACCCCAACATCTTTCATGCCTCCCCCACCCCCTCCTACACCAAAAACACCCACCATTCCTCATCAATCTCCCAATCTCATTCCTCCCCAATCTCCTCTAACAAGAAAACCGAGCAGCCCAGCTGAATTGCCCTCCCCTGACTCGGACCGTTCTCGATCAAAATGTCGTAAAACAATAACTCCAAGGAAGAATGCTAATTCTATCTCCAAATCCCTAGCATTTGGAGGAGGCCGCTCCTTTTCATCCTCTCCCTCTCGCCCACGACCAATTTACGAGGTCACCGATCCGTCCCTGATCAAAACACTCCCTCCCCCACATTAAAATTTTCACAATTTTTTTACTCACCCACCAGCCAAAATTTCTCAAAAATTAAAAATTACACAATGTAAATTAAGCCATTCATAAAACAGTGCAACCACCTCCGAACTCGGCAGTTGACAGCTATGCCTTGCTGCCCCCCTTTAGACCCTTACCATCCAAAATTTTCAGGCCACTTTTTAGATCATTTCCATCCAAAATTGCCACCTTTTGTTTGCAACTTTTACCACCCTAAATTAATACTCCTTGCCTTTACCACACAACATTTAGTCTCCACCCCTTCTTGGCATGCCATACTGAAGCTTTCCAAAAGCTTACCTTCAATAAAATCAACAGAGTCACAACCCTCCACCAACCCAAATTGTAAAACTCACGCACGTTGGGTGAAACCCTGACAATCTGTATCTTCCTACTTTAACACTTTCTCTATTACTACACCAATAAAAACTTCCCTTCTTACATTTTCACCCACCTTTTCTATATTCATTCATTCATTCATTCTGAAGACGGCATTCACATCACAGACTCCACTGGGCTCACCTGCCAGCAACTCTCTACCTCTCCCTCACCTGTATAGTGATGGGAGCTTGGCCAAACCTGCTCCAGCCTACCAGCTTGTTTACCACCCACCAATAACGTCTACCTTTGGCTTACAACAACTTTCCCCTGCTGACTAGATACACCATTAGCATCCTGGTGCTTGTCGTCATATTGCTAGCTTACACACTTATAGCCAAGCAATTCAAGAGGGGCGACAAGTAGTAGATGGGACTGAAGACTTCCAGAAGACATATTGGCCAGCTATGAGGTGGTGAAGACTGCTCCAGAAACAACCCAGACTTTTTAAAGGACCCTTAATGGGTCCGAAATAGATTAATGGAAAGATATTTTTTTTTTTGACAAACCCAGTGGTTCCAACCAATTAATATTAGATGTGTTTTTATAGAACAAAAAGAAAGAGAAAACGATAGACTCATGAATATATAAAAGGATGCATTGTTGAGAGAGATAGCTGTTAATGTTAGAGAAGGCTCCATGCCATTTAGCTATAAATAGGATAGGATCTTATAGGGTAATAAGTAAAGGGGATTACTAAGAATCATACGGGAATCTGTTTATATAATGATTAATGATAACGGGGTTATGCCAATTGTTAAAGAATAGGAATTAATCATGTTTGTGATAGGTTAGACCTAGCTTGAGAAAAAGTCCGGAAGGACACTAGTCCGTTTGATGAAATATATTGTTTATGTATAAAGGAAACATCGTTATTCGATTAAAGAGACTATTGTACGAAATATGGTTCTCAGATTAAGCGACCCTGTAATCATGACATAAGTAACAAGTCGAGGCGACTATTACAAGGGGTGTTGTATTATTGAAAGTACCGTAGTCATTTTATGTTGGATGAAAATTTAATAGTGTTCTGATATACCAGGCAAAAAAGTTTTAAATTGTTGTAATAAGGTAATGTTGACATATCGAATATATTGAATTATGTAATGATCTATATGAGTTGAAACTTGATTATAAGTGATATAAAATGGGAGTTAAATTGTATTGTATAATTTTATTTGTGAGATAGGAATCAGGAGTGTGGGACACTCCGGAACAGAGTTAGATTTAAGTAATTGCCTATGGGTACATATTTACGTGTTTTTGAGATATATGATATAAATAGATGAGATGTAAATATCGGAACGTCTAGATTAACGTGATTCAAGCCTAGGTCCTACGATTGGACATATTGAGGCGTAGTGAAACATATGATATATATATATACAGATAGGCTTTAAGTTTAGGGACGATTAGATTAGATAGGTTAAAGCCTTGGTCTTACCATAGGACATATTGAGGCGCAGTAATGTTTTGTTAATTCTTTTGGAAATAGCGACGTGCCTTTGGATCGAAGTCGGAGTGAATCAATGCCTGAATAACGGGTATCCAAATAGGTGGTAACGGGAATTTAAGAGTTCCAACGTACAGTCTATATTGGGTCGACGGTAATATTCAATTTATGGATTGAACTCATTCCGGCCCGAACAGAGAATCGATTGCTATGAGGATATAATTTTATGCTATCAGGAAGTTTTGTTAATAAAGGATACAAACTTCTTAACCCAGGAGCTGCGGGAAGACTCTTAAGAGTTTCCCCGGGCGACTGCGGGAAGACTCTTAAGATCCTGGGCCTAAAAAAATCCATTTAAAACACCCCAAAAAAACTTGAACCCATTTTTTTTTTTTTTGCCCCTGGGCCATGCCAAATATCACTCCTCCACATCCCCTCCTTCCCCACTTCCCCCCCCCCCCCCCCCCCCCTCCTTCAATTATCACCTATTTTCCCTGGTATTCCCTTCTTCTGTGGTCTATTTTCATGCTAACATTAGCGAGTTGCTAGCAGGGCGTTGTCATCAGTGTTACCAAGCGTGGGAATTAGGGGAGAAATCAGGAAGAGAATTGAGAGGTACCTCCAGTGTCTCTCAAAGCTTCGTGAGTGGAAGGTTGGCTCACACTCACTCACACACACTCTCGCTTTCATTTCGCATTTTGACCAGCCAAACACTGTTTCCACTTGTTTCATTGTTGTAACTGGTTAATATCTTCATATTAATGGTAAAATAGGCGCATATGAATAAGTATTAACGATATTTATGGTAAAATAACGATGTTAGTGATGGGAACAGCTCAAATACGTGCGCACAGGCGTGTGGTGTCTCATACCCCCCATGCGCAGCCGAGAGGTTAACAACTGTCGAATTATTCCCACCTTAGTAGCAAACTTAGAAATAATTACTACATTTTGGTGGCAAGCGGTGGGATTCGACAAATTGTTTGGATTGAGTATATTTATCTAACGAGCCAGACATAATGACGACATTACTACCGTTTAGATTATGGGAAGAAGGGAAAGAAGAAATCGAGTTATGGATTGAACAATTATTAGAATGTCAATTCACTCTACTTGATATGGGAGAAGATGAAAAGAAGATAGCCAATGGAAAGGCACACTTAGGCAAGGCCCTGAACGATGTAAGGGTACGTCTAGACTCTCTAGAGGGACTAGTGTCATGGGCAGAAGTTAGGAAAGCTCTGATAGAAGAATTTGGCCGAGAAACCTCCACAAGAAAGGCCAAAGACAAACTAAAGAGCATAACATTAGATGGACAAAATGTGAGAACTCTGAGGAGGGAGATCACGAAAAATGTCAAAATTGCTTATCCTCACATGGAACAGGAGAGTCAAGAGACAGAAATAAGAGAGATTATGATTCAAGCATGTCCTGTGGAAGTTAGAAAGCATTGTATCATACATGGAGTGACCACCACAAAGGAACTCATAAATGTAATTAAGAAGGTGATGGAAGCCAGAGAGTTAAAGGAGGAGAAAAAGAAAGGGGAAGAGGAAAACCCAAACAAAGGGTATCAAAGAACAATGATCCGATGCTTTATGTGCAGACAAACCAGACACCTAGCTAGGAACTGTTCAAACCGTCCCCAAACTCCGACACACAGGTTTAACGCGAGACCAACACCTCAAAACGATCGACCCCTTCCCATGGTGACAAACTCAAACCAGGGGGAATGCTTCCAGTAGAGTACAGAGAAACCGAGACTCAACCAAGATCACGATGCCAGAAGGAGGAGAACATTTTCACCTAAACCTCTCATTGAAGAGCGATATGACGAGGTTAATATATTAGAGAGACAAACGCCTTGCGAAACAACAGTGATCAATGGGTAAGCCGCAAACATTTTAACCCACAGGACCCCAGCGCCGCAGCGTATGCATCGGCAATGTACGTAACGCTAAACCCCAGCGACGCATAGGGTGCGTCGTGGTTAATTACTCCGGTCCTATGTCACCTAGAAGGCTCAGATTTGTATGAGAACCGTGTAAGTATCCCACACAACAATGCCGATGGTTGAAAACCCTCAAAGTTGAACCGCGTGCGTGTGAGCGCACAAAAACGTGTTTTTGCATGTTTTTGCCTACTCATTTCCCCATGTTAATTCCGACTTTCGGGCGCTCCTTAGGACCCCTTAATGACCTAGGAGATCGGGTTTTTGTTGTTTTTCCTTCATTTCTAACCCATTCCAGGTGTTTTCTGATTTTTTTTTTTTTGACAACCTGCTGGGCCTGGAGTGTACATTTATATTATATTGCCTGAGGCTCAGTGGGTTAATAGATACAGGGGCCGATATAAGTTGTCTTTTGGAAAATTTTGTGAAAAATAATCAGAGAGAACTAGGACCCCTAAACCAAACTAGTATTCAGTTGGCAGGAGCGGGGGGGCAACCATTGACGATTTTAGGGAGAACTAATACCCTGGTGGTACAGTGGAAGGGAATTAAATTTACCACAGATTTTTGTGTCCTATCGGGAAAATCCAATAGTGGAGTAGATGGATATCTGGGAATAGATCTAATGGGTCAATTGGGGGTAACGATACAGTGTGGCCCGAAAGATACTACGACCAAACTACGGCCCCAAATAGTAGCTACCACGGGAAAAATTTCTATCCCCCCTAAAACATGGAGAATGATAGAAATTCCCAGATATCACGGAATGACTGCCGGGATTTTTGAACCAGATGCACAAAATGAAGCTCGAGTATCTCCCACGTTCATTACTACGGATCAGAGAAAATTAGTTCTGGCTAACTTCGGAGAGTCTACGATCAATTACCAAAAGGGAAGACTGTTAGGACAAGTTACACCCGCACATCCCACCACGGTTGGGACTAACGGACCAACTAGCTTACCTGAGAACCCAAAACAATTGACGTCAGACCAAGCCACTACTTTACATGAATTACTATGGGCATATAGACGTATTCGCCCAAAATGAAGGGGATCACGGATCAGCCCGAACACGACACAAACACGAAATACATACCCAAGGACCCCCTATCAGACAACCCTATAGACGACAAAATCCAATCATGAGACAGAAGGAGAAGGTACAGGTGGATGATATGCTTAAACAAGGGATAGTAGTGGAATTATACAGTCCATGGTCGTCACCGGTAATCCTAGTAAAAAAAAAAATGGGTCTCCTCGGTTCTGTGTGGATTACAGAAAACTGAATGGTTTTACTATCAAAGATGCTCAACCCCTACCTCGCATTGATGACTCGTTGGAATCATTAAATGGATCAACGTGGTTTTCTACTCTAGACCTACAAAGTGGGTACTGGCAAGTACCGGTCAGGTCGGAGGACCAGGAGAAAACCGCGTTCGCCAAGAGCGAAGGTAAACTCTACCAGTTCACAGTTTTACCCTTTGGAGTTTGTAATGGACCAGCCAGTTTTACTCGAGTCATGGAAGAAGTACTGAGGGGCTTAACTTGGAAGACTTGCCTAGCTTACCTGGATAATATCATAATATTTTCGAACAGTTGGGAGGAACACATTAACCGACTACAAGAAGTATTAGAGAGAATTCAGAGGGCAGGACTAAAATTGAAGTCTTCCAAGTGCCAATTAGGGGCCCGCGAAGTAGCATACTTAGGACATGTGGTTTCCAAGAAAGGTATTCAACCTGACCCCCTAAAAGTAAAAGCTATCGCAGAGATTTCTCCTCCCACCACTGTTAAAGAAATCAGAGCATTTTTGGGAATGGCTTCCTATTATCGGAGGTTTATACCTAATTTTTAAAAAATTGCTCGACCTATGACTAAGAGATTTGAGAAAGGGAAAAATTTTGACTGGGATCAGAGCTGTCAAATGGCTTTCGATCACCTCAAACAAAAACTTACCCCCAACCCCATTGTTTGTCATCCTGATTTCACCAAACCTTTCCAATTGTACACGGATGCCTCTGACGAAGGGCTAGGGGCAGTCTTGGCCCAGAAGGTTGATGGGAAAGAAGGAATAATGGCATGCGCCAGCAGGACACTCAATAAGGGCGAGAAGAATTACAGTGTTACAAAAAAGGAATGTCTGGATTTAGTCTGGGCTGTACAATATTTTCGTTCTTACTTAGCCAGAGTTTCGAAGTAATCACGGATCACCATAGTTTACAGTGGCTCAGAAAAATTAAAACAGAAGACGGATTGTTTGCTAGGTGGAAAGGATCCTAGAGGAATATACTTTCGACGTTAGGCACCGACCAGGTAAATTACATACCAATGCCGATGGTTTATCCAGATTACTGGTAGCCCCAGTCCAACCCACTCGACCCAAAAAGCAAACAAAACTATCCGATACCAAACGGTGGGGATAAATTAAAATGTTCTGAAGGAGCCTGGAGGGACTCTAAGGATCGTGTGGTATTAGATTGTCTTGAGGCTAAAGACATGATTAAAATTCTCCACGGACAAGAAGGGAAGGGGGCTCATTTAGGTCAGTCCAGAGTTTTGAAACAGTTTAATGAAAGGTAGTGGACCTCACGAGCTGACAAAGTTGTTAAAGAAGTGATCCAAAGTTGTTTGGGGTGTCAGAGGAGGAAAGACGGACGAGGACCCAAACAAACCCCCGGACACATTATTGCCGGAAATCCGTGGGAAAAACTATCTGTGGACATTATGGGACCTCTGCCCAGACAGACGAACAAAAGGTACATCCTGACCTGTGTTGACGTCTTTTCAAAGTACACGGTTGCTTGTGCCATTCCGGACAAGAAAGCTGAGACCGTAGCTAAGATTATCCTTGAGAAAGCAATTTTTATGTATGGCACTCCCGATTGTATTCTGAGTGATAGGGGAAGGGAATTTAATAATGAAATCTGGCAACATATGGGGGATACCATTACCAGATTCAACATACCTCCCCGTATTATCCACAAAGGAACGCTGTATGTGAAAGGAATCATCGGTTACTAGCGAATTGCATACGAGCTAGCCTAAGTTCACAAGGGGAAGAAATATCCCGAGGGTGGCCGGAACTATTACCAGAAATTATATGGGGAATCAATACCACCATTTGTGGAACTACCGGGTATTCTCCCTATGAAATTATCTTTGGAATTACTCCGAAACTACCACAAGAACGACTACTACCCTATCCCATCCATTCCGCCAAATATTCTCGACCAGAACATTATTTTACAAGGTCAAAGGAAAAGACGGCAACAAGTTCATCATCACGTTACTTAACGGCAGCCTGAGAAATCTACCTTAAAGAATCCATTTTACCAGGGGGAATATATTCTGGTAAAGAGACATGATCCTACACGGGCCGGTAAACTGGAAGAGAAATATGAAGGTCCATTTAGGGTTGTGGAATTAAATGGACCATACCAAGTCCTATATATGCATCATGGGAGTATTGTTTCGGCTACGCATATTCGCCATACTAAACGGTACGAGGAAATTCTCCCCTCAGATATGAGCGAGTGGAGTAGCGAGGAAGAAAGTGAGGAAGATATAGAATCCGGGTCCGATAATTCTGATGACTTCTTGACTCGTTATTAGGCAGAAGATCACCTTCTGAGAGGGGATTTTACTGGGGTCTATCCGTTCTGGCGGTCGTACAGTAGGAACCAAAACGAGAGTTATTCTAGGTCAGAACGAGACAAAAGTGAAAAGGCCGAGGAAATTATAACAACTGAGGAGGGGGAATTCTGAGAGTATACCCAGGACCATAACTATACGGATCCTGAAAGCGAAGTTTCAGATCCCAAGAGAGATTTTAATGAGACTCTAAGTAGTGAGGTAGAATCTCCCAGAGAAGAAATTATCAAAAAAAGGGGTATTTCCTGAGGCTAAAAATATATTTAGTTCTTCTTCAACTAAAATAAATAATTCACAGGAAAACAGAGCAACTGGCTCCCCGGGGAAGAGCCCAGTAAAGTTACCAAAATCAACAGGCCCTGCTGAAACAGTTACACGAAGTGGTAGAGTTAGCCGTCCACCAATCAGGTATCCGGACGAGGTTATAAATAGAACCCCTGGGGCGCGTGCCTGTCAGTTCAATGAATACTTCAGTTCGGTAGGAGAAAACTTGAGCCGTAATATTAGGACAGACCCTTCAGACTTTGAAAAATACCTTCCTGCCCCAGTGAATTTTTCGTTCAGGTTAGCTCCAGTTTCGGAGAAGGAACTCCACTCGGTCATTACTAATTTAAAAAAACTCTTCATGTGGTTATGATGACATTCCTGTTACCATTGTTAAGGAATGTATAAACGAAATTGTTCCTTTTCTTAAACACATAATTAACAGATCCTTCAAATCAGGTATATTTCCTAATTACCTACAAATAGCTAAAGTAATTCCAATTTTTAAAAAAGGTGACAGATCCAACCCCCAAAACTATAGGCCAATTTCCCTACTCACAATATTTAGCAAAATATTTGAAAAAGTTGTCTGCTCCAGGCTAACACAATATTTAGAAACCAATGCTCTCCTAACGAAATGCCAGTTTGGTTTTCGTCCCAGGTCATCAACTGAGTGTGCCATTTACCAGCTCTCTAAAGAAATGTACAAGGTTTTAGACACAAAATCATACCAATTGACTGTCTTTTGTGATCTATCAAAAGCCTTTGACACCATACCCCATAATATTTTAATTAAAAAACTAGAGAATTACGGAATACGAGGCCAACCCCTTAACTGGTTTAAGAGTTATTTAAGTAACCGTAAACAATTTGTATTTTTCAATAACACTTGTTCAGAATACAGGAATATGAAGTATGGTGTCCCACAGGGTTCGGTACTTGGTCCAGTGTTGTTTAATTTGTTTATTAATGATATTATAAATTCAAGCACTAAAATAAAATTTCTACTTTATGCCGATGATACCAATATTTATCTACAGGGTAATAATATTCTCGAATTATCAAACCAAATGAATGAAGAAATTTTTTTTTTTTTAATTGGATTAAATCAAACAGTTTAACGCTCAATCTTGGTAAAACTCATTATTTAGTGACTCATTTTAGCTCGAATCAAATTCCCAATATTGTCATTAAAATCGATGAACACATTATTGAGCAGGTTAAGGAAGCTAAATTTCTTGGTGTTACCATCGACAGCGCAATGACCTGGAAAACACACGTACTGTACATATATGACATAAAATTGAAAATATCTAAAATTACTGGAATAGTTTATAAAACAAGAGATTCGTTCAACATCAACTTACTAAAACAAATGTATTTTGCTTTAATTTATCCTCATATTATTTATTGTGCTACTACCTGGGGAGGAGCCAATAAAACTTATTTAGACGCCATATTTCTAGCTCAGAAAAAGATATTACGAATTATTACCTATCAATCATATAACGCTCACACTGGACCTATATATAAAGATCTTGGTTTATTGAAATTAAATTATATTCTTTTTTCACAAGCAGTCAGTTTTGTATATAAAGATCTAAATCAACAATTACTCATGGATGGCAATTTTTACTTAACCCTTAACCAACGGCGCACGACATCTGTCGAGTTAAATAAATTTGGACTATGTGGCGGTGCACGACAGCTGTCGAGTGCCATTTTCAGCATGTAATGTTGCTGAGAGAGAAAGCTGAGCGGTGGGACGAGCGTAGTAACCTTATGACCGCTCCCCACGACCACCGTGGACGTACTGAACTGTATTCTACCCTCCTCCTCCCTCTCTCACTCGCTACACAGGGAATTATGTACGGAAATGACCTTATTTTAGGTTTTTTGCACTCGTGTTGCACGATCGTTGGAAGAGAACCAGTGGTCGTACAAAGGATGGTTCGGGTGTCATTGGAAAGCTCTGTTTACGCCCTTTCAGGGATAGATACTTGTTTTACGCTCTGGGTCTTATTTATGCATGAAAATGAGCACGGAAACAACCCTATTTAGGGTAAAAAATAAACGCTGGGCGGCACAGTGTAAAATACCCTACCACCTGCTCTTTGTGTGTTAATGACACACAATTTTAACACACGAGGAGTCGAGGAGTCATTACGACTACCTTATTATAGAACAACACATGGACAACGTAGCCTACATTACAGGGGCCCGAAATTGTGGAACACATTGAACGAATCTGTTAGACACTCCGAATCTTTATTTGCATTTAAAACTAAAATCAAACAAAGCTTCCTTAATCAATATTAGTACTTAATTGCAGTCTCTGAAAGCAAAAGTTTTGTTTATATGTATACTTACCTTATCTTTAATATATTTTAGCATACTGAGTAGGTCACATATCAATTGTATAATTTAGTAAGAACCACTACAAATTATTATAGCTTGAATATTGTTTATTACATCTAATAATTCTTGAGCAACTATGTGCTGTTTAGCTTCATATATTTTATTATGCCTATATAGCTAGCTAACATGAACTACTTCTTAGATAGCTGCACTTGCCACATTAATTACTATATGTATCATCATTCTTATTGTATATGTACCTTTTGGCAATAAAAAATATCAATCAATCAAAAAAAACAAAAACAAAATTGAAAGGCACCTTGCCTCTCCCAACTGACCCTCAGTACCGCCTTCGTCGTCTCATAGCTATTGTCGACGGAAAAGGGCAGAGAATACAGACCACAAGAACTTTAAAGCAACTCATCAACCAACTAGGTCAAGTTTTACTAGCCAAGACTGCGGTCGGGAACTAATATCCAGCAATCCAGTTACATAAGTGTATTTGTCAACACAGTGGACTGGTTGATTGGCAGAATGATGGCAGGGATTTTAAAGGGATAGTATTTCGGCGATCAGGAGCTTGCCTTAATTTAGCACGGGATGATGAAGTAAGAATCCTGCCAGCCAATCAACGCGCTGCAAATCACCATCCCTTTTAACCAGCTGAGTTCGACATTTCCCACCACTCTGCCACACCCGCCCAGGCAGCCAATCAGGAGCCTCGGTGAACCAGATGCACAAAATGAAGCTCGAATATCTCCCACGTTCATTACTACGGATCAGAGAAAATTAGTTCTGGCTAACTTCGGAGAGTCTACGATCAATTACCAAAAGGGAAGACTGTTAGGACAAGTTACACCCGCACAACCCACCACGGTTGGGACTAACGGACCAACTAGCTTACCTGAGACAAGCCGCTACTTTACATGAATTACTATGGGCATATAGACGTATTCGCCCAAAATGAAGGGGATCACGGATCAGCCCGAACATGACACAAACACGAAATACATGCCCAAGGACCCCCTATCAGACAACCCTATAGACGACAAAATCCAATCATGAGACAGAAGGAGAAGGTACAGGTGAATGATATGCTTAAACAAGGGATAATAGTGGAATTATACAGTCCATGGTCGTCACCGGTAGTCCTAGTTTTAAAAAAATGGGTCTCCTCGGTTCTGTGTGGATTACAGAAAAACTGAATGGTTTTACTATCAAAGATGCTCAACCCCTACCTCGCATTGATGATTCATTGGAATCACTAAATGGGTCAACGTGGTTTTCTACTCTAGACCTACAAAGTGGGTACTGGTAAGTACCGGTCAGGTCGGAGGACCAGGAGAAAACCGCGTTCGCCAAGAGCGAAGGTAAACTCTACCAGTTCACAGTTTTACCCTTTGGAGTTTGTAATTGACCAGCCAGTTTTACTCGAGTCATGGATGAAGTACTGAGGGGATTAACTTGGAAGACTTGCCTAGCTTACCTGGATAATATCATAATATTTTCGAACAGTTGGGAGGAACACATTAACCGACTACAAGAAGTATTAGAGAGAATTCAGAGGGCAGGACTAAAATTGAAATCTTCCAAGTGCCAATTAGGGGCCCGCGAAGTAGCATACTTAGGACATGTGGTTTCCAAGAAAGGTATTCAACCTGACCCCCTAAAAGTAAAAGCTATCGCAGAGATTTCTCCTCCCACCACTGTTAAAGAAATCAGAGCATTTTTGGGAATGGCTTCCTATTATCGGAGGTTTATACCTAATTTTTCAAAAATTGCTCGACCTATGACTAAGAGATTTGAGAAAGGGAGGAAATTTGACTGGGATCAGAGCTGTCAAATGGCTTTCGATCACCTCAAACAAAAACTTACCCCCAACCCCATTGTTTGTCATCCTGATTTCACCAAACCTTTCCAATTGTACACGGATGCCTCTGACGAAGGGCTAGGGGCAGTCTTGGCCCAGAAGGTTGATGGGAAAGAAGGAATAATGGCATGCACCAGCAGGACACTCAATAAAGGCGAGAAGAATTACAGTGTTACAAAAAGGAATGTCTGGATTTAGTCTGGGCTGTACAATATTTTCGTTCTTACTTAGCCAGAGTTCATTTCGAAGTAATCACGGATTACCATAGTTTACAGTGGCTCAGAAAAATGAAAACAGAAGACGGATTGTTTGCTAGGTGGAAAGGATCCTAGAGGAATATACTTTCGACGTTAGGCATCGACCAGGTAAATTACATACCAATGCTGATGGTTTATCCAGATTACCGGTAGCCCCAGTCCAACCCACTCGACCCAAAAAGAAAACAAATTATCCGATACCAAACGGTGGGGATAAATTACAATGTTCTGAAGGAGCCTGGAGGGACTCTAAGGATCGTGTGGTATTAGATTGTCTTGAGGCTAAAGACATGATTAAAATTCTCCACGGACAAGAAGGGACGGGTGCTCATTTAGGTCAGTCCAGAGTTTTGAAACAGTTTAATGAAAGGTAGTGGACCTCACGAGCTGACAAAGTTGTTAAAGAAGTGATCCAAAGTTCTTTGGGGTGTCAGAGGGGGAAAGACGGACGAGGACCCAAACAAACCCCCGGACACATTATTGCCGGAAAACCGTGGGAAAAACTATCTGTGGACATTATGGGACCTCTGCCCAGACAGACGAACAAAAGGTACATCCTGACCTGTGTTGACGTCTTTTCAAAGTACACGGTTGCTTGTGCCATTCCGGACAAGAAAGCTGAGACCGTAGCTAAGATTATCCTTGAGAAAGTAATTGTTAAGTATGGCACTCCCGATTGTATTCTGAGTGATAGGGGAAGGGAATTTAATAATGAAATCTGGCAACATATGGGGGATACCTTTACCAGATTCAACATACCTCCCCGTATTATCCACAAAGGAACGCTGTATGTGAAAGGAATCATCGGTTACTAGCGAATTGCATACGAGCTAGCCTAAGTTCACAAAGGGAAGAAATATCCCGAGGGTGGCCGGAACTATTACCAGAAATTACTCCGAAACTACCACAAGAACGACTACTACCCTATCCCATCCATTCCGCCAAATATTCTCGACCAGAACATTATTTTACAAGGTCAAAGGAAAAGACGGCAACAAGTTCATCATCATGTAACTTAACGGCAGCCTGAGAAATCTACCTTAAAGAATCCATTTTACCAGGGATTTTTTTTCTGGTAAAGAGACATGATCCCACACGGGCCGGTAAACTGGAAGAGAAATATGAAGGTCCATTTAGGGTTGTGGAATTAAATGGACCATACCAAGTCCTATATATGCATCATGGGAGTATTGTTTCGGCTACGCATATTCGCCATACTAAACGGTACGAGGAAATTCTCCCCTCAGATATGAGCGAGTGGAGTAGCGAGGAAGAAAGTGAGGAAGATATAGAATCCGGGTCCGATAATTCTGATGACTTCTTGACTCGTTATTAGGCAGAAGATCACCTTCTGAGAGGGAACGTCTATCCGTTCTGGCGGTCGTACAGTAGGAACCAAAACGAGAGTTATTCTAGGTCAGAACGAGACAAAAGTGAAAAGGCCGAGGAAATTATAACAACTGAGGAGGGGGAATTCTGAGAGTATACCCAGGACCATAACTATATGGATCCTGAAAGCGAAGTTTCAGATCCCAAGAGAGATTTTAATGAGACTCTAAGTAGTGAGGTAGAATCTCCCAGAGAAGAAATTATCAAAAAAAGGGGTATTTCCTGAGGCTAAAAATATATTTAGTTCTTCTTCAATTAAAATAAATAATTCACAGGAAAACAGAGCAACTGGCTCCCCAGGGAAGAGCCCAGTAAAGTTACCAAAATCAACAGGCCCTGCTGAAACAGTTACACGAAGTGGTAGAGTTAGCCGTCCACCAATCAGGTATCCGGACGAGGTTATAAATAGAATCCCTGGGGTGCGTACCTGTCAGTTCAATGAATACTTCAGTTCGGTAGGAGAAAACTTGAGCCGTAATATTAGGACAGACCCTTCAGACTTTGAAAAATACCTTCCTGCCCAGTGAATTTTTCGTTCAGGTTAGCTCCAGTTTCGGAGAAGGAACTCCACTCGGTCATTACTAATTTAAAAAAACTCTTCATGTGGTTATGATGACATTCCTGTTACCATTGTTAAGGAATGTATAAACGAAATTGTTCCTTTTCTTAAACACATAATTAACAGATCCTTCAAATCAAGTATATTTCCTAATTACCTACAAATAGCTAAAGTAATTCCAATGTTTAAAAAAGGTGACAGATCCAACCCCCAAAACTATAGGCCAATTTCCCTACTCACAATATTTAGCAAAATATTTGAAAAAGTTGTCTGCTCCAGGCTAACACAATAATTAGAAACCAATGCTCTCCTAACGAAATGCCAGTTTGGTTTTCGTCCCAGGTCATCAACTGAGTGTGCCATTTACCAGCTCTCTAAAGAAATGTACAAGGTTTTAGACACCAAATCATACCAATTGACTGTCTTTTGTGATCTATCAAAAGCCTTTGACACCATACCCCATAATATTTTAATTAAAAAACTAGAGAATTACGGAATACGAGGCCCACCCCTTAACTGGTTTAAGAGTTATTTAAGTAACCGTAAACAATTTGTATTTTTCAATAACACTTGTTCAGAATACAGGAATATGAAGTATGGTGTCCCACAGGGTTCGGTACTTGGTCCGGTGTTATTTAATTTGTTTATTAATGATATTATAAATTCAAGCACTAAAATAAAATTTCTACTTTATGCCGATGATACCAATATTTATCTACAGGGTAATAATATTCTCGAATTATCAAACCAAATGAATGAAGAAATTAACAAAGTTTCTAATTGGATTAAATCAAACAGTTTAACGCTCAATCTTGGTAAAACTCATTATTTAGTGACTAATTTTAGCTCGAATCAAATTCCCAATATTGTCATTAAAATCGATGAACACATTATTGAGCAGGTTAAGGAAGCTAAATTTCTTGGTGTTACCATCGACAGCGCAATGACCTGGAAAACACACGTACTGTACATATATGACATAAAATTGAAAAAATCTAAAATTACTGGAATAGTTTATAAAACAAGAGATTCGTTCAACATCAACTTACTAAAACAAATGTATTTTGCTTTAATTTATCCTCATATTATTTATTGTGCTACTACCTGGGGAGGAGCCAATAAAACTTATTTAGACGCTATATTTCTAGCTCAGAAAAAGATATTACGAATTATTACCTATCAATCATATAACGCTCACACTGGACCTATATATAAAGATCTTGGTTTATTGTAATTAAATTATATTCTTTTTTCACAAGCAGTCCGTTTTGTATATATAGATGTAAATCAACAATTACTCATGGATGGC
Organism: Paralithodes platypus; assembly: GCA_032716605.1. Taxonomy (NCBI): domain Eukaryota; kingdom Metazoa; phylum Arthropoda; class Malacostraca; order Decapoda; family Lithodidae; genus Paralithodes; species Paralithodes platypus. The sequence goes on from CM064495.1 coordinate 21,312,856, forward strand.
AATTTTGACTTACCCTTAACCAACGGCGCACGACATCTGTCGAGTTAAATAAATTTGGACTATGTGGCGGTGCACGACAGCTGTCGAGTGCCATTTTCAGCACGTAATGTTGCTGAGAGAGAGAGCTGTGCGGTGGGACGAGCGTAGTAACCTTATGACCGCTCCCCACGACCACCGTGGACGTACTGAACTGTATTCTACCCTCCTCCTCCCTCTCTCACTCGCTACACAGGGAATTATGTACAGAAATTACCTTATTTTAGGTTTTTTGCACTCGTGTTGCACGATCGTTGAAAGAGAACCAGTGGTCGTACAAGGATGGTTCGGGTGTCATTGGAAAGCTCTGTTTACGCCCTTTCAGGGATAGATCATTGTTTTACGCTCTGGGTCTTGTTTATGCATGAAAATGAGCACGGAAAAAAAACTGCTGGGCGGCGCAGTGTAAAATACCCTACCACCCGCTCTTTGTGTGTTAATGACACACAATTTTAACACACGAGGAGTCGTGGAGTCATTACGACTACCTCATTATAGAACAACACATGGACAACGTAGCCTACATTACAGGGGCCCGAAATTGTGGAACACGTTGAACAAATCTGTTAGACACTCCGAATCTTTATTTGCATTTAAAACTAAAATCAAACAAAGCTTCCTTAATCAATATTAGTACTTAATTGCAGTCTCTGAAAGCAAAAGTTTGTTTATAATATTATGTATACTTACCTTATCTTTAATATATTTTAGCATACTGAGTAGGTCACATATCAATTGTATAATTAATAAGAACCACTACAAATTATTATAGCTTGAATATTGTTTATTACATCTAATAATTGTTGAGCAACTATGTGCTGTTTAGCTTCATATATTTTATATGCCTATATACCTAGCTAACATGAACTACTTCTTAGCTAGCTGCACTTGCCACATTAATTACTATATGTATCATCATTCTTATTGTATATGTACCTTTTGGCAATACAAAATATCAATCAATCAACAAAATAAAACAAAATTGAAAGGCACCTTGCCTCTCCCAACTGACCCTCAGTACCGCCTTCGTCGTCTCATAGCTATTGTCGACGGAAAAGGGCAGAGAATACAGACCGCACGAACTTTAAAACTACTCATCAACCAACCAGGTCAAGTTTTACTAGCCAAGACTGCGGTCGGGAACTAATATCCAGCAATCCAGTTACATAAATGTATTTGTCAACACAGTGGACTGGTTGATTGGCAGAACGATGGCAGGGATTTTAAAGGGATAGTATTGCGGCAATCAGGAGCTTGCCTTAATTTAGCACGGGATGATGAAGTAAGATTCCTGCCAGCCAATCAACGCGCTGCAAATCACCATCCCTTTTAACCAGCTGAGTTCGACATTTCCCACCACTCTGCCACACCCGCCCGGGCAGCCAATCAGGATCCTCCATTGTTGGAGCACGTAAGGACCGAGCCAGCCGCGAACGCATCTCCACTTTTCAAATCGCTCTCGCTCCCTCCACCGGTCGTTTCTTCAAGTTGCAATAGGTCTATAAAATCAGTGCAAGCCCCATACTCCTGCAAGCCACTACGAGACCTTTGCAACCATCTCCATGGGACTTATTACGAAGAGAGAAGACCCGAGGAGGGAGAAAGAAACCATCAAAACGCACGGCTAGAGGAAGTACTGCCCGGGCGGCTGGCTCAACCAATCACAGCGTGCCAAATAGTGAGGCAGAGTTATAAAGGGATTGGGGAGGGGCTGCTGACGTGGCAACCCGGGCCTATGTTGTTGACAACGCTGGTTTCGATCAGTAGGGTTAAGCAATGTGGGATCTGGTCAGTAGTTAGATGGGTGACCTCCTGGTACCAGCACACAGCTGCTGGGTGGGTTAGGGGCCTTGTACCAGCAGGTAGAAGCTGGATGGGTGAACACCCAGTACCAACACAGATCAGATGTTGCCACACATACATGGGATGGGTGAAATTTCCCTGGCTTGCCACCAGGGTCATAGTAGCCCAGGAGTGTTGAACAAACTCCAATTCCTGTGTAGTTCCGTCTCACTCAGACGAAAATGAGTACCTGGAATCGTTGTGGCACAAATGAATCCAGGGACCTGATTGGTGGCTTCCTGCTACCAATCAAACACACGAGAATGAGAACTTGGCTAGCCACCAGGATTGCTCATAAGTCATTGGGCTGACTTGCTCTCGTGTTAGCCTTGTCCCACCCAGACATAAAAATGGGTACCTGGAGTGTAAAAACGGCATTGGCAAGGTCGTATCCTGGGGTAAATTTGATTACTTGTCTCACCATTTCTATATTTTCCCAATCCCTGCAGACGGCACTCACGTCACGGACTCCACTTGGCTCACCTGCCAGCAACTCTCTACCTCTCCCTCACCTGTACAGTGATGGGAGCTTGGCCAAACCTGCTCCAGCCTACCAGCTTGCTTACCACCCACCAATAACGTCCACTTCTGGCCTACAACAACTTTCCCCTGCTGACTAGATACACCATCAGTATCCTGGTGCTTGTTGTCATATTGCTAGCTTACACACTTATAGCCAAGCAATTCAAGAGGGGCGACAAGTAGTAGATGGGACTGAAGACTTCCAGAAGACATATTGGCCAGCTATGAGGTGGTGAAGACTGCTCCAGAAACAACCCAGACTTTTTAAAGGACCCTTAATGGGTCCGAAATAGATTAATGGAAAGAGAGAAAAATGCTTGACAAACCCAGTGGTTCCAACCAATTATAATTAGATGTGTTCTTATAGAACAAAATTAAAGAGAAAACGATAGACTCATGAATAAATAAAAGGATGCATTGTTGAGAGAGATAGCTGTTAATGTTAGAGAAGGCTCCATGCCATTTAGCTATAAATAGGATAGGATCTTATAGGGTAATAAGTAAAGGGGATTACTAAGAATCATACGGGAATCTGTTTATATAATGATTAATGATAACGGGGTTATGCCAATTGTTAAAGAATAGGAATTAATCATGTTTGTGATAGGTTAGACTTAGCTTGAGAAAAAGTCAGGAAGGACACAAGTCCGTTTGATGAAATATATTGTTTTTGTATAAAGGAAACATAGTTTTTCGATTAAAGAGACTATTGTACGAAATACGGTTCTCAGATTAAGCGACCTGCAATCATGACATAAGTAACAAATCGAGGCGACTATTACAAGGGGTGTTGTATTATTGAAAGTAGTCATTTTGTGTTGAATGAAATAGTGTTCTGATATACCAGGCGATCAAGTGTTAAATTGTTGTAATAAGCTAATGTTGACATATCGGATATATTGAAATATGTAATGATCTATATGAGTTGAAACTTGATTATAAGTTAAATAAAATAGGAGTTAAATTGTATTGTATAACTTCATTTGTGAGATAGGAATCAGGAGTGTGGGACACTCCGGAACAGAATTAGATTTAAGTAATTGCCTATGGGTACATATTTACGTGTTTTTGAGATATATGATATAAATAGATGAGATGTAAATATTGGAACGTCTAGATTAACGTGATTCAAGCCTAGGTCCTACGATTGGACAATCTGAGGCATAGTAAAACATATGATATATATATATATATATATATATATATATATATATACAGATAGGTTGTAAGTTTAGGGACGTTTAGATTAGATAGGTTAAAGCCTTGGTCTTACCATAGGACATATTGAGGCGCAGAAACGTTTTGTTAATTTATTTTGGAAATAGCGACGTGCCTTTGGATCGAAGTCAGAGTGAATCAATGCCTGAATAACGGGTATCCAAATAGGTGGTAACGGGCATTTAAGAGTTTCAACGTACAATCTATATTGGGTCAACGGTAATATTCAATTTATGGATTGAACTCATTCCGGCCCGAACAGAGAATCGATTGCTATGAGGATATATGCTATCAGGAAGTGTTGTTAAATAAAGGATACAAACTTCTTAACAACTGTCGAATTATTCCCACCTTAGTAGCAAACTTAGAATAAGTACTACAATTATTATTAATATTATTAAATACTGTAGGTTCATTATTGATATTATTATTTTCAGAATATAACAGAGACGAAAAGTAGCTATACACATTTCCTATCTCTGTTTCCTTATAACAACAGTACGTGAATTATCAAATATATATGATTACCTTTCAATATAATTGTTTGTAGGAAACATATCCATAATATTACTTTGAAAGGCTATGTTGAGTTTGTATTTGATATAACTAATGCAATCTATACATTGTATATATTATGGATAATAATAATGTATATTCTGTGGTCAATAAACTATTCACCTATCTGTCAATATTTCCATTGTTTTTACATTCCCGAAAAAGCGGTGCCGGGACGTCAAGTTTGCGAACGATTTGGAATATCATAATACACTAATACCCCCCAAAAAAAAAAATCACAACTCTTTAACACTATCTGGTGCAACACCCACGGATTATTATGATATTTATATATTATCATTGATCGTTTTGATTGCTGTTGTCATTTTCGACCAATGTCATTTTAGTTCCCATCTAAAGAAAAAATCACCTTAGACCCCCTTAGAAAGAAAACAAAATACATAATAACATAAATATTACGCCACACAAACCCCCTTAAAAATAAACATGTACATTTTTCGGAAGAAAACAAATCCTGGCCAAAGGCAGCAGGCTTCTTCTAAATTGTAAAGTTGCTATCGCTCTCCCAGAATAGATCGACAGCTGAATGGCGTGAAGTGTCTTATAATCTTCATACTAATGAGGTGAAACGTAATAAAATCTCCAACCAATGGAGTGAAACAGGGTTGTTAAAAAAAAACCCACCTGCACCAAATAGGGTTAAGCCTACGTAGTGTCATGCCCCTTCTGAATAGTAATAACAACCGTGTTTGACAGGTGTGGTTTGATATCTAAGAGCTAAATGTCTATGTTTGAAACCTAGCGTGGGACCAATAGTTTCAGGGAGAGTCCAGTCACACAAATATCATCATGTCGATATTATCTAGGCTTCGTTCAACTACGCCTGGCTGTGGGTGGCAAAGGTATGAGAATGCTACTTACTGTCTACCTCATCGTATCTACATTGTATCACACCTACCAACAACTTGTTATATGTATATCAATTGCAGTGTTTCATAATGCGATATTATATAAATGGAATTATACAGTAAATTACAGCAATCTATAAGGAATGAATCAATATTTTTCTTAGATTGATTAAAATTAAAATCAGACATTGGTATCTGTCAACATTAATTACTTGTCAATCAAGCAACTACATATTAAAAGGATATATTATAGTCCAAGACTCTGGAGTGTATGAAGCGCATTCCTTCGTTATTTACTTCCTCGAGTCACTTTTTATTTCGGCTCAAGTCACTGCTCACTGCTTTCATACATGGATTGGGACTACAGAGAATCAATACTTGATTGCTTTAGGGCCTCACTCAAGCACAAGTCAGCTAACTAACTGATTATGTCTGTTTGTTCTTGTGCGTTTCACAGACCGCCCACCAAAACAATAACACTTTCTCTAGCACAGTTGCATGCGGTTTTAAGCCATGAAATTGCCCTTAGGCTTAACGAAGGCCATCCAGGCCCCACAGGTATAGCTCGAAATGGCCTGTACAAAGACCATCCGGGCTCGGTGAGGTAAACTGCTTCAAAATCCGTGTTTCCAGGCATTTGTAATCTAATGTACCTTGAATTTGGCTCTGTCACTCTTTCAATTATGGGGAATCATTAAAGGCAGCTTTACCTGTTGTGTCCTTCAACAATTCTTACACATTGAAAAAGAAAAAGAAAAAATGTGAGAGGCCAACATGAAAGCATTACAGGAAACAAGAGCTTTTCACGTGACTGTTGAGGAAAGTGGAAAGTTCAGAGTGATAACAGGCCAGGAACGAGGATTGTGTACACATCAACACAAAGAGAGGAAGAGAAAAATAGGCCAATTGGTGAAGAAACCGGTTGACAAAGGTGAGGTCATACTGAAGGCTCAACTTTTAAGAGAGAACATAGTGATATAGTTAAATAGATATATATCTACCATATACAGTATGTATATATACTGTATATATATATATATATATATATATATATATATATATATATATATATATACTGTATATATATATATAATATATATATATATATATATATATATATATATATATTGAGAATATATCACAAATACACGTGAGCCACTAAATGTTTCTAGTCTCTCAGTGGGGATCGAACCATCGACCATCAGGATGATAGCCGACGCTTTAATCAAGACTGCCGTGGTGTAATTGATTAAAGCGTCGGCTATCATCCTGATGGTCGATGGTTCGATCCCCACTGAGAGACTAGAAACATATATATATATATATATATATATATATATATATATATATATATATATATATATATATAAAGAGTGAGTTTACAGATTGATATAAATGGTGTTATACCAGGACCTGAACAATACACCCTGGGAATCAAAGCCATACATTCAGTGAAAAGAACAAAGCAGTACCCCTTACCAGTACTACACTCTATAGACCAATGAGAGGACAAAGCACCACCCCTAGCTGTAAGGGCACAAGTCCAGCCCACCTGAGGAGCGGGTAGAGGGCCCTTATGCCTGCAGCCAGATAGCCTGCAGGTGGAACGAAAAGCTGAGATACCTCATTGGCGAGACAGAAGATGGCAGCTCACCTGACACAGGCCCAGCTCGCCTCTCTGAGCAATTTGATAAGACATAATTATTTGAGTAACTCTGTACTGCCACCTGGATAATCTGGTGAACCTCAGCCTGGACATTCCCGCAAAATACCATGACATTCCGGTTACCCTCTGCCTGAACATTCCGGCCAAATACCTGGACAATCCAGTCACCTAAAGTCTGGACAATTCGGTAAGCTTGAGCAACTCAGCAGCACTTCTTCTTGCCCTGGAAAATCCAGGCAAAGACAGACACCTTAGGAACTCGGACCTCATCAATCTAATAGAGATTTAGAAATTAAAAGTGAGAGAGAGAGAGAGAGAGAGCGCATGAGAGCATGAGAGCATCCCAAGGGAAGAAGAAAAAAAGGATGCGGATCGGTCAACCTTACCAAACCATCAGCAGAAGTGACTGAGGACTGGTACCAGAAGATCCCTATCATCCCAAAGACCCAGCAGGAGAAAATGGCCTTTACCCTAGACAGTAGACACCCACCAAGCCCATCCCGGACGGGTACAAAAGTTGGCTCAACCTGAACAAGAAGAAGAAATACAATCCAAACGACTATCCCTAAATTCTTAAATATGTGAAAATACAACTTCTTCACTCTAGAACGGCTCCGTTCCCGCAGTTCAAGTATATATTTACACACAGTAATGTTTGCCTCTGACAACACCCGCCTTGAAGACATTTGTTATATTAAATTCTATAACCATGCCCCATTGTAATTCAGACATTCATAAGTTTGCCTTCTTGGGGACATCATTTCCTTGTACATATGTATTGCAAATAATCTTATGTTCATTTACACTCAAGTCTTTATCAATTCTTCTTGCTCAGCCATTAGCCTTAAATAAATACTTTTACTAAAGTTTCCTCAGCACCACCTATGTAACGTTGCTTAATTGTGATTGTTTCAACTACTGCTATACTGTATATGCCAATTACCAATGCAAGTTATTAATACATTACAATCTTATTTACCAAGCCTGTGTAGGCCTATTCTGTTTAGTCTTACCTTCCCAGTCAATTAAGGACCTTCTAGTTCATACAATAAAGCTCACTTGACTCTAACAACGATACTGAGAGCCGGTATCTTAAAGCCATTTAACCCCTTCAATACCGGTGATGTACTTTTCATTACATTGTGGCAACTATTAGACGATTTTGTTCAGCTTAGGAAGGACGCCTACCCATTAAAATGCTACAGCCTATCTCAAATAATTCTTTTAGCTACCATATACTTTTCCTAAGCTTCATAAAATCGTCTAAATGTAGCTGATATAAAATAGAAAAGATGCAGCCGGTACAGAAAGGGTTAATAATAGCAAGAGCAAAGCTGATACATTATAGAAAGAGAGACAGAAATATTAACAAATATACTGTACAATTAATAATTAACAAATATACTGTACAATTAATAATTAACAAATATACTGTACAATTAATAATTAACAAATATACTGTACAATTAATAATTAACAAATACACTGTACAATTAAGAATTATACAGATAACTAGATAAATATGGAGAGAGAGAGAGAGAGAGAGAGAGAGTAAACACTTAAGGGGGGATGAGCCGATTTTCTGGACCACTTTCTCCCTCATGTTTAGCCCCATTAGTTTTCAGATGTTAAGATGTTTGCCCCATTAGTTAGTCGATTTTAAGACCTTTTGCCCCATTTCTCCGTCAATATTTAGACCTTTCGTGCTATTTAGGTGTCGATTTTTTCCCTGGCGAACGATAGTGAGCCTGTAATTTTGGAAGAACCGGCCTTCGGCCGGGACATTTTACTACCGAAAAATTTACAAATTAATCTAGAAAGGGGATCTAATGGATGTTTTTTTAATTTGATGGAGGTCTAGGGAGGAAACTAGAAAAATAATGAATACATGCAAAAATCGCCCAAAAAGTGAACCATCCCCCCTTAAGATCTTGAGGAACTGTGGCAGGAGGAAGGAATGAAACAGCAAGGTTTGAAGAAAATAAAGTGCGGAGAGTGAGAGAGGAGGGAGGAAAGGTAAAGTTGATGAAAATATTATACATTTGTCTAGCTATTTATCTATCTATAACTATCATTTATCCATTCTATGTCTCTATCTTTGTGTAGGTTTGTGTATCTGTCAATATATCTGTTAATCCATTTGTTCTATATCTTCTATCCATGCCATTAATTTCCATTTATCTATCTACCTGTTAATTTTTTTCTACTACTCCTTATCATAATTAATTTTAGTTCACATGGATGCAAAGGGTAAAGATTTGCTTTTAAAGTTTATAATAAGCTATTCTATCCGTATGTAGTGCTTAACCCCTTTTGTACCGGCGACGTCTTTTACATTGTATTACAAATATAATCAGACGATTTTGTGCAGTTTAAGAAGGATTGTGGTTGTAATTAAAATGGGTTATATAAGAGGGTTCGAAGCATATTAATTGTTGGAGGACTTGGATGACATCGTCTAATAGTAGCAAGGATAAAGTTAAAAGGACGTCGCCGGTACAAAAGGGGTTAAGGGGACATTGGCCGGTTTTCTGGACCACTTTCTCCCTCATGTTTAGCCCCATTAGTTTTCAGATGTTAAGATGTTTGCCCCATTAGTTAGTCGATTTTAAGACCTTTCGCCCCATTTCTTCGTCAATATTTAGACCTTTCGTACTATTTAGGTGTCAAGTGTTTTCCCTGGCGAACGATAGTGAGCCTGTAATGTTAGAAGAACCGGCCTTCGGCCGGGAAATTTTTCTTCCGAATTTTTTTCAAATTAATCTAGAAGTGGGATCAAATGGATGTTTTTTGTTTTAATTTGATGGAGATCTAGGGAGGAAACTAGAAAAACAATTAATACATGGAAAACTCGCCCAAAAAATGAACCATCCCCCCTTAAGCAAACATTAATACAAACAAATGTGTACTAGAAGATATGAGGAGAGATAAACAACTACGAGCATGTGAGCTAATACTGAAGGAGTTCCACAATGTTTATGAAAAAAAATCAGGAATTCAGTTATTGCAAGAGAACTTCAAGGTATTAACATTCAAACTTGGTGATATGGGAATGGAAAATACGAGGTGTGGAATGATGATATTCCTGAGCATATATACAGTATAACATAATGATGATATTCCTGAGCATATATACAGTATAACATAATGATGATATTCCTGAGCATATATACAGTATAACATAATGATGATATTCCTGAGCATATATACAGTATAACATAATGATGATATTCCTGAGCATATATACAGTATAACATAATTATGCGGATACAATAGGTGCATGGTTGTTGCCTGACTTTACATAGACTTTCAGCATTTAAACGCAATATCAATTAAGTGCATATGCACAACTTAATTTTCAAGCTGTTTGGATATGTGGTTCTATTAAATACTGCGAACTCTTTTTTCCATAAAACGTTCATATATAATATATATATATTCTATTCTATCTTTCCTGTTACCTATATCGAGCAGTCATATTCTTAAACTTTACGAAAGTCAAACCCAATGCTTTAACGAAGTTTATAGATTTGTCTTTTTTTTTTGTTAGCTTTCTAGAACTAAAGTATATGAAGATTCAATTCACATATTAACTTTCAGAGTCATCGTTCTATAATTATAGAGTAGAGATTTGTTTTCCAACATGTTAAAGTATACGGCCGTTTATTTCAAACTGATTTCTAGTTAATTTTACTGCGTCTCATCGTGTTAAATTTTCCACTTGACACTTATTTTACTACTTCATTTGCTTCCATGCCATATATTATATCCTGTCACAGTTCCATTCGTGTTCCGTCAGTTTTAGGGCTATAATTACTTTTGGTTGATAGCCGTTTACGTCTCGCATCTGCTTTCGGGACAGATTTGGTTTTGTATCACACCTGCTATCATGCCAGATCTATAGTTTCATATACTCACTGTTAGGTTTTATGTCATGTGACACCAGATTTCATGGAACATTAATTTTGCTTTCATACCGCATTATCTTGTATAGTATTAAGGGGGGTCATCGGCTTTTTTGTTTATCTTTCTCTCCTTTACTCTCTTTCCCTGGCTTGTATCCATTCGGCCCCATTCAGCCAACGTTTGTCCCCATCCAGGTGTCGATTTCTTCCTGCGAGCGATAGTGAGCCAGCGTTGTATGGAGAAATCCGGCTTCGCCGGAGAAATTTGTCTACATCTGCTTTGGTACCAAATTTACTTACGTATCACATTCACTTTTGGAACTATTTTGTCAGTTCAATCTCAACAAATTCGCCAATGAAAGACTGGAGAATTTACCTTTTTAACTGTCAATCGCCATATGCCTCACTCACCGAGGGGGAGCCCAGAACGAGATGACAGTGCACTAGTTGGCAGCACATTCTTTAAAGGGATGTTGTCATATTTATGTATGTATTTTCCATTACTGCCGGTATATATAATTGTTTTAGTTTGCTCCCTAGACCTCTATCAAGCTTTACAACAACAAAAACCACACATACCAATTCCCCCCCTTCAAGATAAATTTGACCATTTTTCGGTAGAAACATGTCCCAACCGAAGGCCTGTTCCTCATATTATTATAGGCTCGCTATCGCTCGCCAGGAATATATCGAAACCTAAATGGCACAAAAGGTATTAATATTGACAAGGAAATGGGCGAAACTCTTAAGATTTGGACACTAATGGGACTAAACATGAAGGAGAAGGGGTTTCAGAATGTAAACCGATCCTTCCCCTTAAATATACCACAACTCATGTGTGTTATTTAAGGTGTTGCCATACTGTTCTCGCAGATTATGAAATATTTGCTTTTTGATGAACAGAATACCCAGGTGAACATCGAGATCACCTCATTAAATCAAAGGCCGTTTCGCATAGAACTTAATCTGCTAACTTTTGATACGCCATCCGTAACGGTATACAATCCGGCACGTCTCCCCAACCAGAATATTAATATCATACACCAGCAAACTATAAAAACGAAATGTCAATCACTGGAAAATGAACATACAAGTATTTAATAAAGTGACCTTGCATTCTCTGTTGTTGACGTTTCTATCAGCCAGCTATAATGAACTTCGCTCTCGTGGCACGAAATTAAATCCTTCTCGTATAAAGCTCTTCTTAGAAGTCAAGTGGAGTTTTTATTTCGTAGAGAGAGAGAGAGAGAGAGTTACAAGGAGTTACAAGGAATAGTTAGTATCTCGGACACCTTACGGTTCATTCCGGGGAGATACTCGAAGTGAAAGGAGAGAGACTGTTTATTTGACTACACTCATTATAGAGTGTGCAAAATATTATCTACTCTCTCCTTGAACTGCTCTACTGAAGAACTGTTTACAACTTCTGAGGGCAGTTTGTTCCAGGTAGAACAGGTCTTATAAATGAACAAAGTTTCCTCAATTACTAGTGCTGATCCCTTTCAATTCTAATTTCCAGCCATGGTTGCGTGTTATATTTGTATTGAGGCTAAACATTTTTGCTATAATCCATTAAGTATTTTAAAAACTTCAATGAGCTGACCTCGTAGTCTGTGTGTCTCCAAAGGAAATAGATTAAGAGCTCTCAACCGGTCCTCATACCTCAGTCTTCTAAGCGATGGAATAAGTTTTGTAGCTCTAGCTTGTACTCTTTTCAGTCGCTCTATATCTTTCCTGAGTGCTGGAGAACATAATTGAACAGCATACTCCAGGAGAGGCCGTATCAGAGCGTTGTAAAGTGTGAGGACTATTTTCATATGTCTATACTTAAATTGTCTCTTAATATAGCCCAATAATTTCTGAGCTTTCTTTTCTACTTCAATGTACTGCTTGGAAAACTTTAGGTCACTGGTAATCAGAACACCCAAATCCTTGTCTAAGTCAGTCACTTCCAGTGGCATTCCCAATAGCGAATAGCCTGACTTGGAGTTTGCTTGGCCGATATCCATCACCTTGCATTCCAAGTTTAGAGGCACCTGCCATGTCTCCGACCCTTCACCCAATCTGTTGAGGTCCATCCTGAGCTGTTCAACCCCTTTGTGGTCCTTCACATTCGTTCCAAGCGTTACGTTGTCTCCAAACTTTGAGATAACACTCAACAGACCAATATCGATGTCATTGACATATATGATAAGTGGGCCAAGGACAGATACCTGTGGAACTCCAGAACTGACTAGCGTCCACTCAGAAGAAACACCATTGATTACCACTCGTTGTTGTCTACATGTTAGCCAACTTTCTATCTAATTTGTGACCTCTTTATTGATACCTAGCACACTCACTTTTGACATTAGCCTACAAGGCACTTTGTCAAAAGCATTTTGAAAATCTAAGTAAAGGATGCCTATGTCTCTACTTTTGTCATACTCACTCAGCATTTCATGGAAAATTCCAGCAAATTGGTAAGACCTGAGCGGTGTTGCCTGAATCCATGTTGGGAATCTGTAATTAAATTGTTGATTTCTAAGTAGTTAACTATCTTGTCTATTAGTATTCTTTCTAAGAGTTTTACTATAATAAAAGTCAAGCTAATTGGCTGATAATTCTTGGGACACTTGTGGTCCTCTTTCTTAATTATTGGGGTCGCATTGGCCAGTTTCCAGTTTTCCGGGACCTCTCCATTTTCTAGTGATTTATTGAAGATGTCTGCCATGAAAGGTACGATTTAATTTCGCACTTCTCACTTCTCGTATATATATATATATATATATATATATATATGTATAGAGAGAGAGAGAGAAAGAGAGAGATTGACTTTGATTTTTATTTTGCCCCAAGGGGTGAGTGTATTGAGCAGCTCCCCACATCCTGTGAGGGGACAACTACAGTGCTCGTACAGAAAAAGATACTGATCAAAGAGCAATTATTTCACTGACACATCAGCATTGTCATCTCGATACATACATACTTGTAATTAATGCAAAAATACAATCATGTGAAGACCACCGGTCATATGGTTAGCTTCATCCATGGATATTGAGGTCCAGGCGGCTGAGTATACAGTACACAGAGGACGAACATACATAATCATAATCAAATAATACATTTTAAAACCTAAGTAAGCTAACCCTCTCACTCTCGCTTAAGTTTCTTGGAAACTTATTACCACTACCTTTCACTCTCAAATGGTAATTGCACTACCACACGAAGATACACATATGTTATTGCTCTGTTTTAACCCACAATATTTGCCTCTGCATTCAATGTATCCAAAAATAGAGCAAGACCCACACTATTATAAAACCAGGAACAATCCCATACAATCAAATTATCACATTAAAAAATCAATATCTTGGAAATATAATTGTTTTTCCGAGTTTAATTTCATAATTGTGTTAATGATTACTGTATGTTAACATTGTATGTCAATATACTTTTTATATGAAATTAGAAGAGTTTCTAAGGTCATTCCAAATGTGTTATCAGAATTTACTTATCATCAATAGTTGTTTTCTTATGAATAACAAAATCTTTACGAATTTAATGTATTCATGCATAAAACAAAATATTCATTCTACATCTATCTAGGGCAACAAGAATTATGTTTAGTACAATCTATTACATTTTGATAGAAAGCAAAAAAGCCAATCGACAATAGTACATTAGCAAAGACCATACACAATTTAATAATCATCGATATAGGTGATCTGAACGAAAACAAATGTATGGTTTTCCAACATCTTTTGACTTTGCACCGTCATAAATCTAAATTTTCAGTTATGACATTAGGTTTGTATATATGAAGTGACAAGTATTTTTCACCTACTCCTTACAATAAAAATTCATCTATTGTCAATAGTATAGGTTTGAGTCCCGGAGGGAAGAATGAAAACCTAATATTTAGTAGTGGTCCCGAAATTATTGACGATATGCCTATTAAATAATAGCTCTCTTTCAAACACCCGTGGTCAGCCTGTTTGAAACACCCGCCGCAGGGGAAAGAGTACTAACATTGCAATGCTAATTCTCTTATGGAATCGTCTTTACGAAAAAACGTCGTAAAAAAGAAAAAAGAAAAATTATCTTAAGAATTGTATTAATAGAGCTTTCCAACTCGTGATTGTCTTTTGTGGATTCTATCCAAGACGCTGAACCAGGCAACGCCATTCCTCCTTCAATGGTATATCAAGATTAAACTCAAGACATCAACGAAAGGGAAGGGGATGGAAGGGAGGGCCCTACATTGTCAATGATTTCGGGGCCAATACTAAATATTAGGTTTTCATTCTTCCTTCCGGGACTCAAACCTATCATTTATTAGTGGCCCCTCCGTCATTGACGATATGCCTGATATCTCAAGACTGGAGGGGGACATTCGTGACAATATCTGAACCACTAATAAACTAATAAAGGTTGAGAAAAAACACCATATAACAATCTTAAATTTATTGTGTACATACAATAATAGACAAATTTGAAAGAAAAGCAGTGCGTTGCTTCGAAGAAATTCTGCTTATAAGTAACCATACAGGTACATATGTTAAAGAATATCACATTGAGATTCAATACAAAATTATTTTCCAAGAATGTATTTTATTCTTGTCCAAACATTTAAAGGAACAAATAAATAATTTGATCATATACTTTGTCCTTAAAATTAATTTGTACATAGGCTATTCCATATTTTGTACAAGTTATATTTAATATCCTATAGTGAAACTATTATAGATATCTTACAATTTTTTTTTTTTTTTTTTTAACTGTATAACCAGTTCGATTTATCAAGTATCACAGCTCGTGAACTTATGACATAGACCGGCGGAGGGTCTAGGGGTCTTTGGCTCTCCAGCACCCCCCCTCCCCCCTCCTTTTCTACATTAAGATTACTCTTAAACTTAGTAGCACACAGGCCAACTAGACCCGCTGGCCCAAGGCCACACAGGTGAATTTTGGTTTATCCAAAGCCACAGATAGGTAGCGCATCAGGAAAGTATTATTGGAAGCCCACAACTTAGTGTTGGCTATGTCATCAATGGAATAATTATGCAGGAAACGTAACAAAACTGCCCATTTCCTGATGTCGTGGGTCCTTCCCACTACACCGGGGTTACTTTCACGAATTACATCTACGAGTAAAGGAGCAAATTGTCTTCTTGTGATGCGCTTACCTGCACCATTGACCCATAAGGCCCTGCTGTTGGGGCTATGACTTCCTCAGAAACTTTATTAGAGCCTAAACCGGGCATAATACATGGTGTGTGTTTCCGTGCTTGAGCGCCGGGACTGTAAATTCAGAAAAAACATACTCGCTATATTCGTTCTTAGCAATAAAAGTGGGAGATGGAGCAATTTGTACATTCATATTGAGCCTCCCAAACTTGAGGCAATTAGGTTCGTTGCTCATTGCCGCCAGCTCAGACACCCTGTTATATGTGGCCAAAGCCATAAGGAACACAGCCTTCTTTAACAGTGAGTCAAAATCCAGCGAATGATTATACTTGCGCGAATGAAGCAAAGACAAAACTTTGTCAAGTGACCAGGTAGGCATGAGCTGACGGGGTGGTGGGCGAAGCTTGAAACATGCCGTCATGAACCCTTTCTCTTCCGCCTGCGGTAATATTTTAATAATAATAATAATATTATTTATTCAGTTAGCATTTTACAATGTTGGTACCACATAATATGTTACAAATGTGACATGTACCAGCTTTGCATAATTCCAACTATGGATAGCAGACAAATGATTCTTCAGTATAACTACAGAAAGGCGCTTTTGTTCAAAGAAATAGTCCAAATACTTGAATACCAAAGCTACTGATGCGTCAGTTTGCGCCGTTTCTACTATCCAGGTTGAAAAAGACTTCCAATGCGATTAATATTGTTACCTGGTAGAAAGAGTATACTGATTTAGACATTTATTAGTGATGCTCTCTCCATACGGAGTTAACCATTTGGCATTTTGAATGTCCAAAAGGCAAAAGGCAGCGAGGTCTTTAGGTTGCCAATTGTCTCCAAGTGGAAGTACGAGAGCGGGAGTGACACCGGGTTCTCGCACCACATTTTCAATTGGTGGTACCACACCTGAGCAGGCCATAGAGGCGCGATCATCGAGACTAAGCCCTGGTAAGCCCGTAGTTTGTGAACTACTTGACACATTGGTGAAGCGTCTGGAGGCGGAAATAGATAGATGGAATTCCACCTGTTCCAGTTCTCCAACAATGCGTCTGGACCCCCCGCCGAAGTCATTTCCCGGCGGATTAGGTAGAAAGGAAGCCTGTGGTTTTCCTTGGATGTGAAAGGATCCACTTGTGGACGGTATGGCTCTGCAATCATCTGGTTGAAGATGTTTTGCTTGATAGCCCATTCTACTTTGGTGCTCCGTCGCCGGGACAGAGCATCTGGCCAGACGTTCGCTACGCCTGGGAGGTATGATGCATGGAGATGTATGTTCAGCTCTTCGGCCAGAACAAAGATCTCTTCTGACAACTCTAGCAACTTGCGAGACCTCGTTGACCCTTGCTTTTGAATGCAGGATACCGCATTCAAATTGTCCATTCGAAACGCTATTGATTTCCCCCGCAAGGAAAAATAAAGGGAATAAGAGCTCTTGCTCGTTGATATGAAAATTCTCGGTTTTGGACCAGCATTTGTGTCTACCCTTACCGTAGGTGGGGGAGATGCCCACGTCATTATTGAGTGCAACGTTTCTCTCCTCGCCCAGACCGACAGTAAGTCGTGAATTAATGGAGGAATTTTCCACAGCTTTCCCGCTGGCAACAGCGGGAAATGTTTGTTTCCTTCCAAGATTAATCTCTTTACTTTCAATCGGCCCAACTTTACAGTTAGTTGAATCCAATTGAGAGAGCCGACCAGGGATTCCCATGGCCTTCTCGTGGTAGTCAGACTGTAGAGAAACAAAAACAATTTCTTTCGAAATCTGTTGCGGTTGTCCACACTCTGACTGAGAGTAAGATGTGCTGTGTCCCAGACCAGCCTTATCCACTGAATTACCTGTGTGGGAACAAGATGCGACTTTGCCTAGTTGACCTTGAACCCTAGGGATTGTACATGGTAAATAATTTGATTGACATGGATTTTACATAAAGTCTCTGACTCTGCCACCACCAGCCAGTCGTCTATGTACCACAACACCTTGATTCCCTGATTTAACATCGGCATGAGGGCCTGCCGGACTAATTTCGTGAATATTCTCGGTGCAAGGTTCAACCCGAATGGCATTCTTTGAAAGACATAAGTCTCTTGCCTGATCCTCAAGGCGAGGAATTTTTGGAACCTTTTGTTTACCGGGACGTGCCAGTCGGCTTCTGTCAGGTCTAACGAGCACATCCAACCTTGCGGCGGAAATGTAAGCCTGATGTGATTCACAGTGAGCATCCTGAACGATGTGTTGTGAATGTGTCGATTCAAACAAGACAGGTCTACGACTGGTCTCGTCTGAATACTGTTCCTCTTCGGTACGAGAAAAAGTCTGGACATGAAAACAGGGCAATTTGGATTGACCGGGACAATGATACGCTTGGTGATCATTTCCTGGACTAGTGACTCTACCTCTAAAGATACATGATTGACTTCTAGAGTTTGACGTAAACCAGGTCGCCGGAGCCACTGCCAAGTGATGCCCTTGCGTACCACTGTCTTTGCCCAAGTTCGCCGGGGCCAAGCCCGGTGACACGCCCGAAATGACCCAGTTACTTGACTGGGACTGTCCGGTGGAACTACCCTCGGATCCAACCCGCCCTCGATAGGCCCCGGGAGTGAGAGAGTTTGTACTGTGACTAGTTTGTTTATGGTGGTGGGGTTGGATTAGACAGCTGACTGGTTTTGGTAGAAGTCGATCCCTGACCTGATCTGTGTTGTGACTTATTCATATACCACTTTATTGACTGTTTTCCCTGTTTAGGCTTGAGCTGAGTACTTCCCTGTGCCGGGGAAGACTTTGGGCCCTGAAAGGGCTTAGCACCACTAGGCTGGGATTTCACACGGCTCTTAGGCTTGGAGTACGGTTTAGGAAACTTGAAGTGCTCCTTCCTAGCCTGGGAAGTACTCGGTGGCATGCTGTCTACCATATTGTATACAGTCTTCCAAGTATCAGGGCAAAGTAATATTATTTTTATTAATCTCACCACCACACCCCCAATGAAATTAATTAAAGTATATATGATCCACCGGGATTCGAACCCGGGTTATCACACACATATTTTTGCCACCTTAACCTAAAGAAGATGTTAACACAGGTGAAAGAATTACCCGGCGGCCAATGTCGTCCGGTAACTTTTTCACCATATAGACTCTCAGGTCCTGACGTGCCCAGACAGCCTCAAACAAGGCTATCCTTACGTCCCCCAAAGATTGGATAGAGTTCTGTAAAAGAAGCCTCCGGGATAACTCTGTGGCCTTCCGAACATCATGGTCATTAATAGCAGCAATAGTTCTCGTGAGGGACTGGGCTATTTGGCGACTTAGTATAAATTAGGAAATGAGTCTGAATGCTTTGTTTCTCAACTTACAATCTCTATCCAGATGTGCCGGAGGAGGAGTTGAAAAAGGCTCCTGCAGGTCCCATAGAACCAACTTTGGGGCGGAAAGGAACTCAGGCATAGCAGGTGGCACCCCTCCGGCTTGCTTGATCGGCAATGAAAACCAAATGTGATTATCTTGGGGAATTTGGTGGGAAGACTTAGAAGTTATTGTTGCCGCAAACTTTTGCGCCTCAATTTCCCAGTCCACCCACGGACCCGGACCTACCTGCCCCACCTGCAGGACTGGATTACCAGACTGATCAAGCACTGGGGTTGTATCCAACTCCGGCGTTAGCGTTTTAAGGACTTTGATGTTATTCACGCCGTCAGTCTTAGTCCAGTCAGAAAATAGTCGTGCAATGAGGCCGGAGGTAATGGTGAGGTGGGAGAATACACGAAAAACTCAAGATAATAAACATTAGGAATGGCTTTGACCGTTATGTCTAAAATCTGACTTTGTTTATCTTTTGCCTGTAACTTTTTACCCTTTTTCATCTGTATTACCCACTCACTAGGGACTGGGACCTCCCCCGATATGGTTGTTTGTGCCACGGTCGGATCTTGTGCTGTTAAATTAATCCATGAACAATCGGGTCCATACAAGATAGGCATAGGGCCTCTCTTGAGGGAAACTTTGTCTAAAGGAGGGGGAGTAATATCCGTGGTGACACGCACATTGGTGGTAGTTAAAGCGGCAGGCACTGTAATGCCACTCGCTGAGGCAGTTACATGAATTACGTTAGTGGGGGGAAGTGACACATTGGATGGAACAACAACTTTGGCTGGCTCTAAGGGCCGCACAACTGAACCAATCGGAGGAGCTCCCAGCGAAGCTGTGGGAGTTTCCTGATATTTCTTTGGTACATTATATTGTTTCATTAGCCTGTGTAAAATGTAATCTAAATCATCTGTAGTGATACATTTGCTATGTGAACCTTTTGATGACTCAGACCCTACTTCCGACCCTTCCTCCACGGGGTCAGGTTGAGCTGAAGACATGTCCAAGTCTTTCGGCTCTTCCGTAACCTCCATCACTTCCGGTTGTTGCCGGGTCTCAGAAATATACTGTTCATTATCTGGCCACCCTAAATCAGGGACGGATGAAGGGAGATTGTCAACATTATCACTTGCTCTGTTACCCTCCTGATATTGATTATTGGATTCTACACTCTCAGGCTCAGAGTGCCTCCACACACTACGCCCTTGTTCAACATTAGTTTGGGAATCTGGGATAACTTGACTTAACTGGGAACCGTCATAGTCCTGTGGCTCACTCGCCGTGTACCCACTGTATTGTTCAGCCAACACTCTCTGAGATACTATAGGAGGCCGGTTAAGTGGTAAGTTTAATTTGGGGATTGCAAAATTTACGTCCTTTGGTTCAAAGTATCCCTCACCAGACCCATCCCTGGGAGTTGACTCAGCTCCCTCTGTCCCTACCTCGGAACTGCCAGATTGGACGTTAGGCTTTGTAGAGGTAGAGGCGGAGGGCAGTGGCCGCGACTCCGGCAATTGCCGGTGCCGCGACTGCGTCTCCTCCTTACGGGAGCTTTTATGACCCTTTTCATCAGATTTACTACGAATTGACATCGCCGCGTCATCCTTACGTCTCTTGCTAGACCTTGAAGTCTCTGCTGAAGACTGAGAAGACCGCTTGAGGGGCGACCTCGGCCGGGACCTGGACTGGTCCTGTGGCAAAGTCGACCGCGCCCTCTTATGGCGGCCGGGGGAGGGTTGCCTTACTAGAGTCACTAGTAAGAGTCGGGACTTCGGTGAGACTTTTTCTATTGCACTAGACATATCGAAAGCCTTCGATAGAGTCTGGCATAAATCTTTAATTTCTAAACTACCCTCCTTCGGTTTCTATCCCTCCATCTGTGCCTTTGTCTCTAATTTCCTTTCCGGCCGTTCCATAGCTGCGGTTGTGGACGGCCATTGTTCACTTCCTCACCCTATAAACTCCGGTGTTCCTCAGGGCTCTGTCCTATCTCCTATTCTCTTTCTAATTTTTATAAATGATCTCCTTAACTGTACCTTAATTCCCATACATTCATACGCAGACGACTCAACCTTACACTACTCCATTAGTTTTTCAGAACGCCCCAGCCAGCAATCCCTCAACGACAAACGTAATGAAGCCATAGAACTCTTAAATTCTGATCTAAATACTATTTCCAATTGGGGCAGAGAAAACCTTGTTAACTTTAATGCTTCCAAAACCCAATTTCTCCATCTATCTACCCGTCAGAATCTCCCAGCGGACTATCCCTTATTCTTCAACAATACAAAAATCAACCCTTCATCTTCTCTCAATATTCTTGGTGTCTCTTTTTCTTCTGCTCTCATTTGGAAGGACCATATTACCAGTCTTGCTAAGGCAGCCTCCCAGAAGCTGGGTGTGCTCAACCGCCTTAGGGGTTCTTTTCCCCTGCACAGCTTCTTGCTCTGTACAGGGGCATAGTGCGGCCTTGTATTGAGTATTGTTCACATGTATGGGGAGGTTCCTCTCACACCGCTCTCCTAGACAAAGTTGAAAGGAAGGCCTTTCGTATCATTAACTCCCGTCCACTCACCAACTCTCTGCAATCTCTCTCTCTCCGCCGCAATGTTGCATCTCTCTCGCTATTCTATCGCTACTATAATAATCAGTGTTCCTCAGAGCTATCCCAGTGCATACCACCTCCTTTACGTAGGGCACGTGGTACCCGTCTTGCAACTCAATCCCACCCCTACTCTGTGCAACTCTCCAACCCAAGAGTGAAACGTTACTCTCAAACTTTCTTCTACTCAACATCTGAGCTCTGGAACTCTCTCCCAGAATCAGTCTTTCCCTCTTCCTATGACTTAAATTGCTTCAAACTCCGTGTGTCCAGGCATTTTGGCTCGAACGTCCCTTGATTTTGGCCCTGTCACTCTTTCAACTATGGGGGAGGCACTCGCTATAGGCAGTTATGCCTTTTGCCTCCCTCAATCACATAGAAAAAAAAAAAAGAAAAAAAAACTGTCACTCTACTATTCACCAACTCTTTCGAAAGAATTTTGGGTTTAGATTTAGCTTTGGAACTTGACTTAGAAGGAGGAGATTTAAGCACTGGAGACTTTATAACTAGATGGTCCCACAGAGACTCATCATCGCACTGCAATGCCTTATGGGCAACGTCTTTAGAATAAGCATTAAAAATAGTTTTAATCTCTTTTAATGCCACTAGGCATGATTGGTCCTTTTTGTTAAACAATTCATTCCTGAGGTCTGTGCAAATTGGACACCTTTTAGACACCCAAAGCCCCCGTGACCTATCTAGACATTTAACACACTTGACGCACAGCTTATGTGCAAAGACCGAAATAAGAGAGCAAGTGGGTGTAGCACAAAGAGTGACTAGAGGCATGATGGAGCTAACGAATCCCCCCCCCCCCCCCCCCCCCCGCCGGGATCGGCCCCCTCCCCTGCAGTCCTGTGCCGCTGTGTTGTGATCTAGAAATTAAAATTTCCAGGAATCAATGCTCATAAGGATAAACCGAGAGGTTCACACATCATAATACCCTCAAATACGCCGGAAAACTAGATGTAGGCCAACCGCTACTCTAATATTCCGTTTTACTTGTTTGTGAAAAGATCTTGAAGACCCTTTCGCATTGTGAACAGCTTACCTGTGACTAATTGTCACCGGCCCATATTTAACATTTAATTAACTAACTAATCATCTACAAGGACCTGAGTGATAGTTAATTACCTCACTAAACCTTTCCGCCGGGCGTTTATGGTCAATTCATGCCGCGTGAGGCTATCGATTTGGGCGAGTTCGCTCGGCCGGGCCGAAATCACTCCCTTAGGAATCTGCACTTCCGCCGGGAGTCTAGTGGTACACCACACCACGCAGGGTTTATTGGAATATTCCCTGCTCGCCTGCAAGGCGAGCTTCTGGCATCAATACCTGGTAAAGTTCGCCGGAAGGAATTTTTTTTTTTTTAAGGTACCGACTTGTCTGAGCAAGTCAGCCGCCAAAAAAAAAAAACCCACCAAATAAGTCAGAATGTCTCCTGACACCTTGCCAACATGTATAATATCACCACATGAAAGCGAAGGTCACTTCTTAGGGCTAACACACAGTATTAATTAAGCAATAAATAATACCCTTAGCCAACTAAGAATACCCCTAATGAGGCAGGCCACGAGGCTCAAGGATATTATTACGTTGAATACGATACCCTTACCTCCGATGATGACACAGCAGCAGCGAACGCATAACGCCCCACGCCAGAGGGGAAAATGAGCAAACTAGGATTCTGGAAAGTTCCACGCCACGTGGGGCAACTCTTAGAGCAGAACGTCTGCTATAACACACTAAAAATGCTACTACCTCATAGAGATGGCTAGTAGCATAGGTCCGCGGATAAATAACCTCCTACATAACTAGGTTATTGCAAAGCTAAGGCACATCACAAAAACAAATACACATGGTGCGCGTGTCCAATGCGGACCGACTGGGCGCCTACAGCCCTACACACAAGTACCATATTTTAACACTTCCCTGCGGACGTACCAATGGGGCCGCCAGTCCTAGCTAGTCTAAGCCTATTCTAGAACACCTAAGTTAGATACAAATGAGTAAAAGACTCACTAGAGATGAACGAATGTTGGATAAAGCGGAGGACAGGCTAGGCACCTCTACTCGGGACGGCCGCAGGGGAAGGAAGGAGTAATGGCGTTGCCTGGTTTAGCGTCTCGGATAGAATCCACAAAATACATCCACGAGTTGGAAAGCTCAATTATAACAATTCTTAAGTTAATTTTTATTTTTTATTTTTTATGAAGATTTTTCGTAGTGAGTACCTAATCAAAAAGACAATTCCATAAGAGAATTAGCGTTGCACTTATGATGTTAGTACTCTTTCCACTGCGGCGGCGGGTGTTTCAAACAGGCTGACCGCGGGTGTTTGAAAGAGAGCTATTATTTAATAGGCATATCGTCAATGATGGAGGAGCCACTAATAAATGTTATGTTATATATATATAACTGCACTAGTATATCTTCACAGTTCTAGCACTCATATGACTAGAGCATTCTTGGTTTATTGTGTTCTAAGGTGTTTTAGAGCTATAGATTATAGTGACACATACTGTATAGCTAAGTTTATGGGAACAATAATAAAACAAACCCAAGGTCCCTACTCTTAATATTTTATTATATTCGATTATTTATATACATGCATTCATCAGACATGAATTGTAGCAATCATGATGGTTTGAAATTCAAATAAGGTTTACGGTACACTGATATTAGTATATATGCTGTATATACAGGTATGTATATATTTATACATACAGTATATACTGTACATATACAGTATATATTTATATATACCGGTATATAATATTATATAATACAAAAAAACAAAAATTGATACAAAACCCTATCGTAGACCATTTTAAATACTCTTACCAGTTGTCGAGGCAGAATAACCGACCTGTTTAAAGAGACAGGCGAATGCACCTCACCGTTTGACTGCCAGGGACAAACTGAGGATTGAGCCTCTTTCCACCTCCCATGGTGAACTAGGTTGACTGACAGCAGTGTTGCCAAGGGTTTTATTCAGCATGCCACTACCATGACTTATCATAGCACAATCTATATGCAATTTTGATTAATCAGTTTTCAGTCAATTGATTTCTAAAGTATCAAACCGCTAATTTCTTATCCATGCATTTAGGGACACCCTTTCTGAATACGTGATTCACGGCTCCATGCGTTAGAGGGCTAAGTGTTTGTGACTGATATAATACAAAACTCTCATGAAAAACTTTAATGATGCAAAATGGGCCTATTTTACTTCTCAGGAGATCAATGCATAGTTTAATATCGAATAATGTAACTTACATTAATAACTCTCCCGCTTCAGGCTTAATGCGGGAATGACCCCATCCCTACGTGGGCTGGACCCATTGCCTTTCGCATGCTAGGCATATTTTAATTTCATTAGCCATATTATATATTCTATTTCCTACTATTAACCGAAAAGAGTTTATCATGATGATATGTATATATATTATATATATATATATATATATATATATATATATATATATATATATATATATATATATATTATATATACTGTATATACAGTATATATATTATATATACATATATATATATATATATATATATATATATATATATATATACATACATTATATACTGGTATATATATATTATATATATATACCGGTATATATATACGGTATATATATATATATTTTTTGTTTCTATATTCCAACTACACCCTCTTGGGCATAGGCTTGGGCATATATGTAACTTAGTAACATTCATTAATGTCACCATGTAACTTAATAGCTTTCTTCTGGTAGCTACTACTAATATTATACTTGAAATAACGGTAGCGGTTATCGCTTGCCACCACCCAATATTTTTAATGACCCAATGGGAAGTCAGAAAAAATACACAAGTCAATCAGCCTGGTATTTATTAATAATAGTAGTTATAGAATCAACAGCAACATAACAGGAGCAAACAGCAACAAGTGTTAATAATCATATCTTGAAATAAGCAGGAACAAATAGTAGATTCAGCATGAGTAGTGATCAATAGGTGTATATAGTGAGTGGTGAGTGAGTCTATCTAAGTCTCAATGTGTGGTTGAATGAAGTGCCCTAAAGCTCGGTTCACACATGCACGAATTAACGTCCCGTCCGGCCACGACCCAAAATATAGGCAGGACGCCATCAATCTGGAGGCCCCATGGTCCATCTGTCCCCGACCCCTTTTGCTCGGTTCACACATGCATGAATTAACATTCTGTCCGTCCCAGACCCCTTAATTCGCCTGCAAATGAGCAAGGATGCCGGCAAAATCGCCTATAATCGGTACACGGACGTGCGGTGTCACCAGCTCACGTGACGCGACGATGACACATCGCCGACTCTCCTTCCAACGTTTTTTTGCCGCCGTTCTCATCCCGTTCGTCGGCGTCTAGACGCTGCCAGTCGGCGTCTAGACACAGTGTATCGGCGTCTAGACTCCGAATGCTCCCGTGGGTGTCCCGGCCTGACACGTTTTGTGGCAGTTGCCCCGGCCCACGCCGACCATTTTATGCATGCATAAAATGTTCGCCGCCTCCCGCCCCGCGTCCCGTGTGCTGGCAACACCACACGTCTCTGTACCGACCATAGGCAATTTTGCCGGCGTCCTTGCCCATTTGCAGGCGAATTAAGAGGTCGGGGCCGGACGGGATGTTAATTCGTGTATGTGTGAACCGAGCTTAAGGAGTGGAGCGGGACACCTCTAGTTGTGGGAGCGGTATCTGGGAGAGTCTCCTGAATGCTCTCCAGTATTGTGGAAAAGACCGTGCCCTATTCAGGCGGCCGGTATGACTAGTGGCCAATATGGTCGGAACTGCCGTAGTTCCGTGACCGTTTCAGCTCAAGTGTGAATTTTGCAGAACATGCATTTTACAGGTGGTGTGTGTGAGGATATAGGGTTCAGCAGTACAGTAATCAGTAGAATATCGATAACTCAGATTAGAACGTCCTATTAAACCACTGCTAGTACCTCGGTATCTCTAGTACCTCCAAAAGTCTTGTTACCAATATAAACTAAGATAATAATATATCTGTATATAAAATAATGAAAGCACCACCATACAAATATATTGTATGTAACGCCCCCACTACGAGAGTTTTGCTCCCACTGCAAAATAATACAGTAGCAATAGAGCCTTAAACATTGAAATGAAAAATTTAAATTAAAAATGTAAATTTAATCTAAGGTGAATATAAACTAAATATATCCAAAATATTATAAAGGCTGAGCTTGTGCAGTTTGTTCTATGTAAAAATAGATGAGATGTGCTGAAAATTGTACATGCATATACAGTATATACAGTACATACATGACATTGTAAAATCAAATTATGTTTTCTATTAAACAAAAATACCAATAATATCCAAGTACATAGTCCTATATATAATACAACACTAAAACATTGAAAAATGTAGAACTACCAAATAAAATATATTCTGTTCTTCAGATCAGTAACTTCTCACATTAACAATTATTGTTTATAGTATGTATTTTCTAAAATATTTTATGAGTTTCCAAATAAGTGTATTTTCAAGGTAGAATATTTTCTAAAATTATGCATTTTCTAATCTATAGATATTTTCTAATAATTCGGTGTTCATAGTATTTATTCTTAGATATAAACTGTATTTTCTAAGTCTCATAGTGCAAAATATATTTTCTAGTGCAAATGTTTACAGTGAAAATCTCAATTGAACTAGTTTATTTGTGTTCTACATTTACCACGTTAGTGCACCTTCACAAGATTTTCAAATTCACTGATAAGTGATGCCATACGAGTGCTTGAACAATAACATAAAATAACAACAATGATCAAAAGTATCAGGAGGGCATACATAATATGGCTTGACAAAGTGGTAAATGAAAGAGAGTCCATTGATGAATTAATCAGTTTCAAAGTTTTAATATTATGTGAAATAATCTTAGGGAATGAAATATTTCCAGAAATATTTACGGGGGAGGAATGTCTACAAAGAGATGACTGTCAATAGTTATTGAACTCGGGTGAAGTGTTGAGGGATAAATAGTGAGGAGAGGACATATAATCATGCATGAATCCTTTATATAAATCAAACCTATGGCATGTCTGTAAATGTGTGAACGATCAGGACATGTGAATTATGTAGAACAGGCATTTTACAGGTGATGTGTTTGAGGATATAGGTTTAGCAGTACAGTAATCAGTAGAATACCGATAACTCAGCGTAGAACGTCCTGTTCAACCGCAGCTAGTACCTCTGTACAGTCGTATACCAATAGCCATGGTACCAATATAAACTAAGATATATCTTTATACAATATTATTATAGTAATGAAGGAACTTAAGCAACACCATACAAATATATTGTTTGATATATGTATATATATATATATATATCTATATATATATATATATATATATATATATATATATATATATATATATATATATTATTTTTGTTTTAAATGTTTCAACCTCGAGACTGTAGACTGTTCAGTAGCCTGTCACTCTTGCGAGGCCCCAAGATTATCGATTGAAACTTCAAGATTTTGGGTGCTTCATATGTATCTCACTAAATGATCACAGTGGAGCTTCAAGGTGTTGGCTACTTTCTTTCTGCCACACTAGATGTCGACACTTTATTAATACAAGTAACTTGATTTGGAAAGAGCAGCTATACGGTTGTTCAAAGCATCTTCGAATATGATTGGGCATCTTCTATGCGATTGGGCATCTTCTATGCTATGAATTGGTGGCGATATAGGAGGTATTCTCTTGACATATCAGTGTAGCCAGGATATTTGTAGAGCAGCAGGAATGATCAGGTCACCTCAGAAAAAACCCGGACGTTTGGCGTGGATTCCATCTGAGGCTCATTATATCTGTAGACCACAACACACATCCACTGAGATATTGATCTTACTCATATACATTGGTATGTAACTTGACCTTTGTAGTAAAAGATTTGTGTTAACTATCCATTATCTTGTAGTATTAATGTATTTATATTAAAGTTCAAGACGAATATTTCAATAATATTGGTTGTTAATTATTATCATTTACATCGCTCATTTTCATTGAAATTGATATGTAACAAGACCACATTAGCACAAGATGTGTGAATTATATCCATCATAATATAATATTGATATTTATGTCCAATGTTAAGGACTTAAATTTTTCCATAATATTTTAATGTTATTATATAATTAATAGTTATATTTATACATTTATATGAAGGTGTATAGCTCGTGTGTTAGGAGAGCGATGCCCTATGACTCAGAGACGTGGCCGGTTAAAGCAGAGGATATAAACTTAATAGAATGGAACGGAATGAGAAGAGAATGGTGAGATGGATATGTGGGGTTAACCTCAGGAACGGTGTATCGAGTGAGGAAATAAGAAGTGATGCGCACGAGCCCACTTGGTTGGTTTGGACATGTGGAGTACAAAGGAGTACAAAGGAAATCAAGCAACAACAGATCTAGTGACCCTTCTAGGTTGCTTGTCCTCCAAAACACTGAGGATCAAGTGTCCAAACAGTGGTTTAGAGTGGGTAAGGGAACATTGGAAAGGGAATTACTGCCCTGGAACTAATGTCCGTGGCAGGATTTGGAAGTTAGTAGAGGACAGATGGGTTAGTAACTGAGGGGGGGATAAAATAAAGTTATTCATTTACAAACGCAGTCAGTCGTGGGTTTGATGCGAGATATTTGTCTAGGCGGAGTTTAAATGAATCAACGGTGATGCAGTCTATAACGTTTCGGGGAAGCCCATTCCACAAGTTGACAACTCGATTGAAGAAGAAATTCTTAGATTCGTGCGAGTTAAAAGATTTACTAATAATTTTGCAACCGTTTCCCCTCGTGTAATTAGATTGGTCGATAGTGAAGTACTTACTACAGTTCATATTGTCGATGCCTTTGATGATTTTGAACACTTGAATTAAGTCACCTCTTAATCTGCGCTGGGTTAAAGGAAATATATTTAATTCTCTAAGACGCTCTTCGTATGGTTTGTTCTTTAGGCTAGGTATCATTTTGGTAACTCTACGTTGAACTCGTTCTAGCTTGTTTATATCTTTTTGGTAATAAGGGCACCAGGATTGAACGCAGTATTCCAGAAGAGGGCGGACTAAGGAATTGTAAAAGGTTAGGATAACTTCTTTGGATTTATGCTCAAATGACCTGCCTATATAGCCAATTATTTTGTTTGCCTTCTTAACAACTTCTGAACATTGTTGACTCGGTTTTAGGTTACTCGATATTGTTACTCCCAGATCGGTTTCTCTGTTTACATTCTCAAGCTGAGTGCCATTCATCGAATAGTTTGCTTTCTCATTTAGGTATCCGATATGTAGTACTTTACATTTATCCGCACTGAAACTCATTTGCCAAATTTGGGCCCAACATGACAATTTATCTAGATTGTGTTGCATATCGTCAACTTGTTCTTTTGAGAGTACGCTATTTGCAATTTTTGTATCGTCAGCAAATTTTGAGATTGTACAGGTGAGACCCTCATCTATGTCGTTGATGTAAATTAGAAAGAGAATTGGTCCTAGTACCGATCCCTGGGGTACCCCGCTACTTACATTGGTCCATTTAGATGCCTTACCGTTTATGACTACTCTTTGCTTTCTGTTGCTGAGCCAATTTTCTATCCATTTCAACACACCGTCTTGTATTCCATGCGCTTTTAGTTTTAGCAGTAAACGTTTGTGGGGAACTTTGTCAAAGGCCTTTTGAAAATCAAGGTATATAATATCTACAGCTTTACTCTCATTGTAGAGGTTGAGGATATCGTGGAAGAAGTCTAAGAGGTTTGTTAAACAGGAACGTTTTTTACGAAAGCCGTGTGGAGAGCATGGATGATCAGTGCTGGGTGAAGAAATGCCGGAATGTGAACGTGGGGGGAGCTGCGCATAGGGGTAGACCTAGAAAGACATGGGATCAGGTACTGCAGTCCATTCTCACAATAAAGAATTTGACAACAGAGGCACCCCTTGACATGGGTCGCCTGGAAAGCCGCCATTTGATGTGAGACTGTAACCACACTCTCTGTGGACAAACGGTATGTATGTTTGTATGTATCTTCTCGTATAAATTGGTATGTAACACTGCCATACTATAGGTAGCGCCAACGAACTTGACAATACTCTTGACCCCTTAACTTCTTATAACTCAAAATAAATGAAAGCAAACGGGCTGACATTTATATAATTTGGGAAGAGTCCACTATGAAATATGTGTGTATATTTACAGCCTGTTTGCTATAGGCCCTTTTGAGTTACGAAGAGGTCAGGGATCGTGATTTTTGTCAAGTTCGTTGGCGCTACCTACAGTACAAGATGTTTGATATATATCCATTATCTTGCTGATTTATTGATATAAATATTCAAAGTTCAAGACTTCTATGTTTCCATAAAAAAATATTTTTATAATAACATTAATATATATATATATATTGATCTTGCTCACGTAAATTGGTATGTAACACGACCATATTAGTAAAAGATGAGTAATATATATCTATTATCTCGTGGTATTAATATGAATATTCGAAGTTCAGGACTTCGATTTTTCCTTAATATTTATCTCTGTACAAAACTACTGCCACTCATAATGGTGATGGCAGCCCCTGCCCCCACCCCTACCCCTTTGTTTTTTGCTGATCTCTTTCAATTTTAGTCGCTGTAATTTTTCAATTTAGACTTGGGTATTAATGAATCATGGCTAATTTATAGAATGTTGTTCTCCTTCTAAGAGGGAAATTAATAATCTGAATATAGATTGAATTATGCTAATTACAATAATAAGTTTCATCTGATTAAGGTGTTCAATCTTTACAGCTTACTATGATGCAATATTATTGATTCGACAGTTATTTGTTGTGTGTGCTTTATCCCGTGATTTCAAACGATAGTCAACTCAACGTCTTGCCAATAATAAGTTGCTAGCTGAAGTACCCGACGCTGCCCGGGGGAAAATTGAAGTATGGGCTGTATATCTGGGTATATCTTGGGTGTAAGGGGACAAAAATAAAAATAGCATAAAACCCCCTTAGTATGCATGCCAAGTATGGGCTTTCCATCTTGAAAACTGAGGGAGTTGGGGGGTGCGGCCCCCCCCCCCCCCCGCCTATTATGGCACTCTCTTAGTATGCATGCCAAGTATGGGCTCTCCATCTTGAAAACTGAGGGAGTGCCCCCCCGTCTCCCCCCTGGCATAAAACCTATTTGTGCACTCCCTTTGTATGCATGCCAGGTATGGGCTTTCCATCTAAGAAACTGAGGGAGTGGAGGGGAGGGGGCTCCACCCCCTCCCCCACCCCTTACCCTGGTTTAAAACCTATGCAGGCACCACCTTAGTATGTATGCCAAGTATGGACTCTCCATCTTGAAAACTAATGGAGTGCCCCCTCACCCACCCCCTTCCCCGTTTATAGCCTTTTCAGGTATTCCCTTAGTATGCATGCCAACATGGGCTCTCCATCTTTATAATGAGGCAGTGGGGTGGGGCTGCCCCCCCCCCCCCTCCTCTCCCTCCCCCCACCCTGGCTTAAAATTTATTTGGGCACCCTCTTAGTAGGCTATGCATGGCAAGTATGGGCTCTCCATATTTGAAAACTGAGGGAGTGGAGGGGAGGTTCCACCTCTGGCTTACAACCTATGTGAGCACCCCCTTAGTATACATGCCAAGTATGGGCTGTCTGTCTTTAAAACTAAGGGAGTAGTTTGTGAATAAACAGACAGAAAGTGCCCTTTAAATAGTAGATGCTATAATTATGTGCCCCAGATTACAAGTACCTTTCTCTTGTACTTAGCTGCAAGTGTTTGTGTGTGAGGTGTATATACTGTATGTGTGTATGGCATCAAACTTTGTGACCACGAGTCGGAGCGGGTGATGTTGGATGGAATTTGATTCCAAATGAAGGCACTACTTTCAAGCTCCTTGGTGGCCTAGTGGTTAAGGTGCTCGAGTGCTGCACTACTGGCCTAGGTTCGAGCCCTGGCTGGGTCATATGACACAAATATTTAATGCTATGTCATAGTCGGATTTTGTAGCTAAGCTAAACTGGGAGAGGTTAGACTTTATTAGGTTAACCCTTTCAATATTAAGCCGTCTTCATTCAATCATTCATGTTAACATTAGACGATTGTACTTTGTCTGTCGCAGGCTCTCTGGGAAGGAATGGGGGTAAAGCATATATTAATTACACCTATGACTTTAAACAAATCCTTACTGATCTGAATAACACTGACCAATGTTAGCCAGAATATAAGGAAGAATTGTGTCCTCAAATACTAAAAGTTTGAAGTTAGAATAGCAAAGTTTATCTAATGTAGGTTACTTATGATCTGTGGTTGATATGACCGAAGGTTGAACAATCATGGAACAAAATCCGTCTGCGGTGAAATGTATTAACACCTTATGAGCGGCCTATGCGGTTTATTTATATGTACCGCCCAGCGGGGTGTTTTTAGCCAAAATAGGGCTGTTTACGTGATCATTTTCATGCCTAAATAAGACCCAGAACGTAAAACAAGTATCTATCCCTGAAAGGGCATAAACAGAGTTTTCGAATGACACCATAACGATCCTTTTATGATGGCTAGTTTTCTTGCAATAACCGTGCAACGCGAGTGCAAAAAGCATGTAATTAGGCACTTTCCCCATACAATTCCTTATATAGCGAGTGAGAGAGGTAGGAGGGAGGTGAGATTCGTGTCAGTAGGTTCGCCGCGGTGGTCTGGAGCAGTCATACGCTCGCTACTCTCCTGCCACCACTTGTCTCTCTCTCTCTCAGCAACATTACGTGCTGAAATTGCCACTCGACCTATGTCGAGCACCGCCACATAGTCCAGCTTTATTTAACTCGACTTATGTTGCTCGCCGCTAATTAAGGGTTAATGTCTAATTGTATCTTCTACGAGTGAAAACATGTTAAGTAATTTGTATTAAACACACAGTATATATAATAATTCGATTACTCGACATTATGAACTACAGGATTCAAACCTATCAATATTAGAGGAAGATTTGTATATATGTGTTCACTTATTTGGTTGTTTATTATTATTATTTAGTGTCCCGCCAAGACATCCATCAAACATTTAAAAAGTAGACCGAAGACCCCCTTGGGAGTTGAATTTATACATTTTTCGGTAGAGAGATCTTCCGGCCGATTCCTCCTAAATTACAGGCTCGCTATCACTAGCCAGGAAATAATCAGCACCTAAATGGCACAAAAGGTCTTAAAATTG
This sequence comes from Paralithodes platypus, assembly GCA_032716605.1. Taxonomy (NCBI): domain Eukaryota; kingdom Metazoa; phylum Arthropoda; class Malacostraca; order Decapoda; family Lithodidae; genus Paralithodes; species Paralithodes platypus. The sequence goes on from CM064495.1 coordinate 21,346,857, forward strand.
CCAAACTTTAGCGAACAATCTCCATACTAATAGGGCTAATTATGAGAGCAAGATGGGCCTAGAAAAATCCAATACCCACGTGCCGGAAGAAGTGTTATTAAAGACTTTTCAATTTAGCCAACTTTCTATGGAGCTGAAGTTGAAGTATCCTAACAGTAAGTAAATCTTCCATCATGCGTCATTATACATAGGGTAATCATCGGATAGTTAGTCGACTTCACTGCAAACTATGTTTTTACTCTTATTCAGTGACTAATACTGGAAATCAGCCTTTTAAAGTACTCGTGTGATACCGCCTTAAGACAGAATTCCTATTTTTACTGGACACAATCTGGCCAAATCGTACTGGGAATTGGTCAGTATTTAATTTCATGAGCTGGTGATTTATTCAACATGCTAACCCCATGTAATACTAGTGTAGGCACATTTGTCATTTAAAAAAGGATTCGTGTATTTTTTTTTGTTAAAAGCAAAAACTCACTTGATTTTGTTAGATGATACTATAAACATGAAACAAAATTAGGGTGGCATTTTTTCTGAGCATTCTAACGGCCTGAAATCCAAGATGGCCGCCACCGTAGCAAAACGCCCTAAATTTGACGCTAAAATTAAATTAATGTGGTTTAAATATTTGTTTTCCAGCATGAACTGCTTGGAACTTGTATATAGAGGTGACTATAATAACAATAACTTCCACCTGACTACTAATCTTTTTATTTTGCACAATTTCAGATAGAGGCTGCCTTTTTTATGTCAATATGGCGGCCGGAAATCGTTACTTTTGATTTTGATTAATTATCTGGTAACACCGATGTTAGTTGTCTCCTCGCATCTTTGCGTGCACCTTGTTTATTCTGTGAGTATTTATATACAAACCTGCTCACCAAATCACATATGAATGAAACTAATACCAACGACATCCTTCGGCGTGATGAGATTGGGCAACAGATGTTTGAAGGTTTCGTCACTGAACGCCTAACGGAAGGAAAACTTTCTGTGTGGGACAAAATTACCAAAAAGAAACTGGGTACCTTCAAAAGTGCCAATGCAACGGCAGAAATCCGAATGGGAGAAAAGGTGGTCAAAATCAAAGAAGAGCGAGGACTGTTGCAACGGTTCATTGTTATTTCAAGAAGTTGACCAGAGCTGAATCTCAAGGAATGCATCGGAACTTATGAGTTTGGTGTGGTGCCTCGATCACTATTTGCTTCAGATGGATCCCTCCTGCTGGCATACGATAAGGCATCAATACTTCATCATCTTGAGAAGCTGGACAGTAACACACAAGAGGTTCAAGCTGACAGAAATGAGGCAACTGGAAGTGAGCCATCTGATAACCAAGCAATCCAAGTACCCTTGCAGGTGGCAGACACAGCAGTGGAACATACAAATGTTGACCCAACAGATGAATCGTCAGCACACCGAGTGATCATTATTGATGGGATGGCTGTGGTAAATTCAGTTAGCAAAACGGAACAAATGAAAACATGCCAAGACTTTGCAGATGCCCTTCTCCAGATAATCTGTAACATGGCAGCACAATATGATGAGGTCAGATTGGTGTTCGACCGGTACATCAAAACATCGCTCAAGGAACAGATGAGGACAAAGAGGACCAAGGGAAAGTCAACATATTACCACGTGAAAGACAACACTTTAATCCAAAATATTTCCCTGAAGGACTTCTTATCAGATATCCGCACCAAAGGAGAACTGACCGAGTATTTGGCTGACAAAGTTGTATGTCACAGCAAGAGCTCCAACAACAGACTGAAAAACCTTATGGTGACCTCAGGAACACAAACCAAGGGCAATGTTGATATCCCAGACTCGCTCCTCACTCACAGCCAAGAAGAGGCAGACACTTTGCTTGTACTGCATGCTCTAACTGTTCTCAATGAAGCAGAACTTGTTGTCAGTTCCCCAGACACAGACGTCTTGTTGTTGCTAGTCTACATGTATCCAAACTTACCAACGTCTACAACCTTCCTTACGGGATAGGGCAGGCTGAAGAGGCACATTTCTGTGCGGAGCATATACAACAACTTAGGACCAAAGCGCGCTTCTGCACTGTTAGGTTTTCATGCTCTGACAGGTTCCGATATGTCTGGTAGATTTGCTGGCAGAACCAAAGACTCGTGCTTCAATGCATTTATGTCTTGTGATGATGAGATCCTGGATGCACTAGCAATGCTCTGGAATGACATTGATCTGCCCGCTGATGTATGCTCTCAATTGGAACGCTTTGTCTGTATTTTGTATCGATCCAAAATCTACACTAAAGTGAATGAGCTCCGTTGGTTCCTCTTCTCAAATCGTGCAGCCGAAGGAGAAAACCTCCCACCAACTTCTGGTTCACTGGACTTACACATTCGTCGGGCACATTACATATCCATGATTTGGAGAAAAGCTTGTGAAACTCACCCGTGCCTCCCAGCACCAGCTGCATTTGGTTGGACATTTGATGCAGGTTCTCCAGTTCGCTGTTTGAATCCACCAGCTCCTGAAGCAGTATTGCACCTCATAAAGTGCGGGTGCAAACGTGGATGCGAAGGAAGGTGCAGCTGTCGCAAGAACAATATCCCATGTACGGAAGTTTGTGGATGCTGGGTTTTCAGCTGCAACAACAAAACTGTCCAACCAGGGATAAATGAAGACTGTGAAGATTGAGGTGTTACTTTCTATGACATTCACAAAATAATAATTCACTTGATATCCATTGTTAAAACTACTAAATGAAAAACGATTTAAGAGATTGAACAGTAATTCAAGTATTTCATTTTATTTAGATCTGTTTGTTGGCTTGTTAATTATGTATTCTTTGTGCAAAATACATGTCTTTAAATAGATACTTGGTTTGTAATTACAAAATCCTGTTGGCTTGGTAATGCATGCAAAGGGAGAAGGTATAACTTACATTGCGGGTGTGCGGTGGCCATTTTGGAATTTGGCATGTAGATCATACATATAACATAAATTTGATGATTCCATTAGATTCCTGGTCTCAGAAAACATATATTTAGACACTTTATTTGTAATTGTATCACGTGTACTCGCGAAGATATCGCATTATTAGTGTTCGGCGGCCATTTTGGACGCCATCTTCGATTTCATACCCTTAGAATGTTCCGAAAAAATGCCACCCTAATTTTGTTTAAAGCTTATGATACCTTCTTACAAAATCAGGTGAGTTTTTTATTTAAAAAAAAAAAATACACGAAATTGCAAATATGCCTACACTATACCGGTGGCGTCGTTTTCATCATATTCTGGACACTCTTCGACCATTTTATTCAGCTTAGACAGGATCTGTGATAGCTAAGAGGATTAACTGAGATAGTCTGTAACTTTTAATTGTTAGAGGTCCTTCCTAAGCTGAATAGAATAATATAATTGTTTCCAGAATATAATGTAAAGAATGTAACCGGTACTGTATGGGTTAATGCCATGACTCAATTCACAAATTAGAAATAAGTAACATGCAATGAATGGTCAATACACGTAACCCTCTGTGAGTGAATCTGTTTTGAATACTGTAATTTAATTTAAAACATAACTTGATCATGTGTAAATGTATTTAATATATTGCATAATAAAGTATATAATTATGAGAGGCAATATGGTATTGTTTATCATACGAGTACATAGAAATGTTAATGATGTTCCTTTCATAATAATTGTAGGCATATTCCACGGCCACGTTTTTCAAGGCCCCCTTTTTTGCTTCACAATTATTTCTTTTTAGTCCCTCCTTCCTCTCAATTCTTTCTAATCCCCTTCATTTTCTCTCACTCTCCCGATTGTTTTCGTTCCGTTTCGCTTTTACGCTTATGTTCTTAAAATGTTGATACAGTTTATACATTCCTAAAATAGGTTAAGTTCTCAAGTCTTATAGATCAATTTACCTAATACTTCCTTAGCGTCTACGAAGTTAACAGTGTTACTGATTTTAAATAGCAATAACTGAATTATATTTATGTAAAAAGGAAAAACTAATGGCAAGACTTTCCTGACGTTAGTGTATCTTTTAATTGTAAGCATGACAGATATCCGAAGCCAAGGTATGTTTATTTTCCATCATCTACTTTTGGACATTATTTTTGGCCACGCGTTACTCTTTTCTTGTAAGGAGGTTAATCACCTTTTTTCCAATCTAAATATGTCGAGTTTGTTTTTTGTCTTGAAGTAAATATTGTTTATATATTTATGTGAAAATTAAATATGATGTACTTAATGACAATACACATGTTTTTAACTGAATTAAATTGAATTGAAATGATCATCTTTACCATTAGTGTTTTATTTGTATGGCATTATATTTTATGAATTTACCATTACTATGAACATTTACTCGGAATAATTGTGTTGCATATATTTTTCTCAATGAATAACAAACATGGTTTACTATATATTATAATATTGTTATTTTCTAGGGCATAGGGTGATTTCGCAGTTGACCAATAAAGACTGGTGAAAACAAGACAAAATGCAATTAACCCCTTGAAAATAATGACGCATTTGATAGTTCATCATGACTATTATTAGACGATTTTATTAAGTTTAGAATGTACTTGTGGGAAATAGAAAGTTGATTAAGATACTCTTTACCTCTTTGATTCCTGGAAATCCTTCCTATATTACACAAAATCGTCCAATGATAACCAGAATATAGTGTACAAATGCCTCCTCAAATAAAACAAGAGCGAATAAATGTATGCACAGTTGCCCACATAATTTCTGTTCCTCTCAGTGATCTTAGGCATAGAAATATAATGTTCATGATTGAATTTCTAGTGAAGTTTCTTATGCAGTGGTTAAGTCATCTGACTAGTCAACTGATAATTAAATGAAACCACACTTGCATTTCACTCGTATAATATGTTACTGTCATAATGTCCCTGTATGGTATCCTGAAATATGGATCGTACGACATTTGTATGAATTGAAATATATTCTCCAAGGAGGATTTCCCTTTTCCTTGATATAAATAAGACAAAGTTAAGTTTCCTTTACTACGCCCTGATGTAGTGGATTATTGCTTGGATATTCGTCCTGACTGTCGGAGGTTCGAGTCCAGCTGGGAGTATATAAACATTTAGTAGCTCACGTGTATTTGTGAGCTATACTTGATATTAATGACTCGTGTTTGGCTGGGCGAAAATTAAAATTAAAATCTCTATAACCCGAGTTGTGTGGGGAAACTTGTAAAAATCCCTGTATGGTATCAAGGAATATGGATCATACAACTTGGGTATGAATTGAAATATATTCTCAAAGTAGGATTTCCCTTCTCCTTAACCTCTCAGCTGCGCAGCCCCTGTAATATACACCATACCCCTGTGTGTAGGTATTTAGATACATTCCTCACTAAAATCGTTAATTTACCATAAATATAATTAATACTTATCCATATGCGCCTATTTTACGTTTAATATGAAGATAGTAACATGTAACAACAATAAAACTTGTGGGAATAGTGTTTAGATGGTCAAAATCGTGAATAAATACGGAGCGGTCCAGTCATGAAATGTGGAGCAGAGCGAGGCTACCCCACCTCTCGCGAGGTCTAGTGAGAGACTGGAGGTAGCTGGGCTACTACTCTTTGACAGATGTGGAGAAGTGATATGAGGTATGGAGGGAAAAAAAAAAAAAATCAAATGCTACTGGGGCCTTTTAAAAGTTCTTTTAGGCCTAGGATCTTAAGAGTCTCCCCGCAGTCACCCAGTAAAACCTCTTAAGAGTCTCCCCGCAGCTGCCGGGTTAATATAAATAGGAAAAGGCTAAGTTTTCTTTATCACGCCATGGTGTAGTGGATCAAAGCTTGGACATTTGTCCTGACTGCCGGAGGTTCGAGTCCAGCTGGGAATATACTGTATATATATGTATGTATATATATATATATACTGTATATACTGTATATATATATATATATATATATATATATATATATATATTTTTTTTTTTTTTTTTTTTTTTTTTCTTCTAATTATACCAGTGTTATAAATAATAGTTAACCTCTTCCTACTTATGTTACTTTGAGAAAGTATTCCATTTCATACACAAGTCGTAGAATCCCTATTCCAGAGTACCATACAGAGATTATTACAAGTATTCGCACGCAACTCGGGTTCAACTGATTTAATTTAATTCTTGCCCAGCAAAGCACGAGAGTTAATAATATAAATATATGCCATAAATACACGTGATGTACTAAATGTTTTTACTCTCAACCGGGACTTGAACCACAAACAGTCAAGACAGGAGTACATGATTTAATCAACTAAACCACGGCGTGATAAAGATTGGTCAATCTTTTCCTATTTATAATAAGGTGGTGTAGTCGGTGTGGTGTGTCTCATCGCCACATCACCACATACACTACACACAAGCTGAGAACGCACATGTCTTATGGTTATATAATGGCTAGCTGCTCATAAATGAAGAGTTTACGAACACGGTAAAGGAGCCCAAGAGAGAGAGAGAGAGAGAGAGAGAGAGAGAGAGAGGGGGGGGGAGGTTAATTGGAGAGAATGAGTGACAAGAGAGGAGGGAAACCAGTTGATAGGAAAACGAAAGATGGGGAGAGGGAGAGGGAGGATACTGCACAGTCGGGTACAATAGTTCGTCCAACCCTCTATAATATTGATGGCATTAATTTTGTATTTGCTAATTATTTACTCAATCAAGCCACTGGTAAAAGTACGGGTATGTAATGGGTACTTAGAGTGTCCATAATTATATACCCTTATATAATTATGTATAATAAGTAACACCCCATTCTTAACCCTTACTGTACCGGAGGATACAGTAATATAAGTCCCCCCAAGTCCCAAGCAATGTGGCCAAAATGGCAAGCTAGAACAACCTTCCACCTCAAGAGATGAAGGAATACTGGCTCTCCCAGCCTTCAGAGGGTTGGATATAAGCTGAGAAGTGTTGCCATATCGAGAGCAGTGCTCAAAAGGTCGTGGTACCAGGCACAGCCTGATACAGGCAGTTTAAAGGAAAGTACATAACTGACGGCTCCCAGCCGTCGCTGGGACTGGGGAGTGACTTATCTACTGACGGTTCCCAGCCGTCGCTGGTATTGGACGGGTTAACATTAATCATCAATTACAAACCCCAACGTAGGCCTACTTGAATAAACTAATGAAAGCATATGGCCCTCCCGGATATAATAATATTAACCCCTTGAGGATTATGAAGCGCTGTAGCAGTTTATTTTGGATATCATAGGACAATTGTATTCAACTTAGGAATGATATGTAGGATTAAGAGGCATAATTGAGTTGGTTTTGACCCCTTGGATTACTAAGGATCCTTTCTAAACTTATTATAATCGTCTAATGATAGCCAAAATACACCGTCAGAATGGGTCATAATCCTAAAGGGGTACATTAACCTAGCTGACGTAAGGAGAGAAAGATAAAACTGCTGTATATATACAGGGTGTCCCAGGAGGAAAGGGCATAACTTTGGGAATTAATAAAACAAAATATTCTAAGCATAACATTTGATATAACAAAAAGCCCAAATCTCAACCGTTAAAAATATATTGAAGGTTTTATGTAGTGTCCTCCCCCGCATCACTGTCATGGACACTTCAATGTTAAAGATTTTCCATCTGGTCCAAAGTGAGCTTATATATCTATAATCATTTTGTAACTTACAAAATTATAATATCTTTATAATACCATGGTAAAATGATTGCAGTTAGATGGAGGTATGGTCGGCACTATTACAGCTAGGCTAGCCTATCAAAATATATAGGAAAATACCATTTTCAAAATGCAATAGCTCCATACTTTTATATATTTCTTATAGAACATTTTAAGTTATGCCCTTTCCTCTTATGACACCTTGTGTATAAATATATATATATATATATATATATATATATATATATATATATACTAGGAGGGGTACTCGGCGTTGCCCGGGTTTAAATTCTACTACCATAATCACCATCATCAATCACTACTACCACAATCATCACAATACTACTACTACCATAATCACCGGCCTCGACCTCCCTGTGCCTCATTAAACGGCGACCTCGATTTCGGCCGCTAAATGACCTCCGATTTTGGATCTGACCTCATCCGTACCCCCATTTTGGGGAGCTGCGAACAACTTTCGTTCCATACACCTTTTCGATCGGAGGCCTCCTTCTGCCCCAATCGGCCATTTTTTTCGATTTTTTTTCGCTCCCGTATACTACATAAGTTCTGCCGAAAATATTATTAAACAAAAGTGTCTCTGATTTCCACTAAACTCGCCAAAAACCATCTCCAAAGCCTGGGCTTTCCAACGGTGCCACACACTCCCACCTGGCACCAAAACTGAGGGAGGAGTTTTGTAACAAAGATCGGGTAACTGACAAACAGACAAACATTGACCTTTATTTATTAAGATAATAGCAATCAACCGGGACATCTTTCTATCACAAAATATACACATTTAGTTGGAGTGGAGAGTCTGGAGTGGAGTGTAATTGTAGCCTAAGAGGCAATGAAGTGTTCGTTGATGGCAAAACCTATAATAGAGTGCATTGCCAATTTATAACATTTATCATTGATTGTAGAAATGCGTGCTTTGTCTTTATCAACCATTGTAGATAAAAATAATCAACTGCTAAGGGATGCAATTCCTCACCAGATAAAAGGAATTATCAATAGACTAACTTAGAAACATAGAAGTGATACGGTTTTTATGGTGAAGGATGAGGACACTTGACCAGGGACATTCACGCCTGTATGATGAAGACTATTTTCACTTTCTCCTGGCTATCATTAGGTAAATATTTATTGTTTCACAAGAACATGTGTGGGCGGAAGTTTCAATCGAATATTTGTTGGTTCTTTGATATCTAGAAGTCTTTCGTAGCTGAATACAACCTAAAATCAGTCAAAGTGCAATGAACTTGATATCGTATCAAAGAGGTTAACACTGTATACAGTACATGTACATTTTCCACTCATAGACGTCGTAATTTTTGATGAGAAGTTTACTTCTGTTTTATTTAGGTAAATTGACTACAATATAATAAGCTATACAATGTATAGTATTTATCTTTCCGTAAATAAATCAAGTTGAAGTTTATTTCTTCGCATACAAAAATGAATACCCATATACGGTATATATACTGTATATCCTCTACCCTGGACCGTTTTGTAGATCGGCTCAACATTCTTCACTTGTTTATATCTTCTAACCCTTCCGCTTATACTGTCGATCTGTTCTCTCCTTTGGGCTCCTCCGACCATAAACATATCTCTGTCACCTTTCCTATTTCTCCAGTACGGCCACCCGATCCTCCCAGGCGGCGGCGCTTGTGGCACTTTGGCGCTGCCGACTGGGAAGCTCTTCGGCAATACTTCTTTGATTTCTCATGGAATGATTTTTGCTTCTGTGGTTCGGGACCCTCGGAGAGTGCTGAACGCATTACCGAGGTATACTCCTCTCGGGCATGGAGGCATACTTTCCATTATCTCTCTCTCGCTTGTTCTACTGCTGTCCGCAGTAAGGAGGAAGCATTCAAATGGTACTGTTGCCTTCAAACTCCAGAATCTCATTCTTCCCATGTTTCTGCCCAAAATAAAGCCCTATTTGTTCTTCAACTTGCCAAAAAGTCTTTTATCAATAATAAATACTATGAACTATCCAACTTTAGCTTTCCCCGAGCTTTCTGGCATCTAGCCAAAAACACTCCAAGAATACCAATCTCTTCTAACTTGATATCGTAGATGTACTTTCTATCCTCTCTGGGATACCTGTTGTACTAAAAAACTATGCTTCCGTGCTGACTCCTTGCTTAGGCAAACTCTTTCGTCTCTGTCCTTCCTCTAAAGTCTTTCCTTCTTACTGGAAGTTTGTTCTCATTCAATCTGTCCCAGAGAAAGGTGACCACTCGCAACCCTCCAACTGCTCTCATATGCTCTCATTTCTTGCATTTCCAAAGTTTTTGAAACTCTTCTTAATTCAAAATGTCTTAAGCATTTCTCTTCTCATAATCTACTCTCCGATTGCCAGTTTGGCTTCCATACAGGTCACTCTACTAGTGATATTTTGTATTATCTTACTACCTCGGTCATCCTCCTTTTGGGACTTCAGTGAGACTTTTTTCTATTGCACTAGACATATTGAAGGCCTTCGAGAGAGTCTGGCACAAATTTCTAATTTCTAAACTACCCTCCTTCGGTATTTATCCCTAAATTTGTGCCTTTATCTCTAATTTACTTTCAGGCAGTTCCATAGCTGCGGTTTTGGAAGGCTATCGCTCTCTTTCTCAAGCTATCAATTCTGGTGTTCCTCAGGGGTCTCCAGTGTTTTTCTAATATTCATTAATGATCTCAAATGTACCTCCCTCTAATCCCATCCACTCATATACAGATAACTCTACCTTACACTATTCAACTAGTTTTTCACAACAACCCAGCAAGCCATCACCCCAAAACTCAAGTAACAGGGCCTTGGCACACCTATCTCCTGATCTTTGTACTATCTCTGATTGTGGCAGAGAAAACCTTGTTGCATTCAATGCTTCCAAGACTCAATTTCTCCATCTGTTCACTCGTCACAACCCTCCACAAGACTATCACTTACTCTTCAATAACATACAAATTAACCCTTCATCTTCTCTTAAAATTCTCGGTGTCTCTTTTTCTTCTGATCTCTCTTGGAAAGACCATATTACCCCTCTTGCTAAAACAGCTTCCCTGAAGCTGGGTGTGCTCGACTGCCTCCGAGGGTTCTTTACCCTTACACAGCTTCTTGCTCTGTACGGGGGCACAGTGCGTCCATGTATTGAGTATTGTTCGCATGTGTCGGGAGGTTTCTCTTACACAGAAAATCCACACAAAGTAGAAAAGAAAGCCTTTTGTCTCATTAACTCACGTCCACTCACCGATTCTCTGCAATCTCTCTCTTATTCTTTGCAATCTCTATCTCTCTCTTCGCTGTAATGTTGCATGTTGCAAGAAGTCTACAGTTACATCAGGAAGAAGAAAGTGGTGACTTCAACGATTGGACCCTTGGTAGACGAAAATTAAGATTTTACCAATGAAATTCCAAAATGAGTAATACTCTCAACAACTTTGCATCAGTCTTTACATCGGAAGACCTAAGTGACATCCTTACAGTACCGCCAGTACAGACAAACAATTGGGAAGTTCTTAGATATATCAGCATTACTGAGGCAGAGGTACTGAGATGTTTAGATAAGCTCAATGAAAGCAAATCACCTGGACCCGATACGATTTCTCCTAGAGTTCTTAAAGAAGCTAAATGCAAGCTCTCCAAACACCTGACGCTGATCTTTAACAAATCCTTGGAAACCGGCGAAATACCTAATGAGTGGAAGCTTGCGAACGTAACACCAATTTTTAACCTATTAAACGCGAAAATACCCTAGGGGCAAGGGTACTTATTTGTGAATTTCTAGCCTTGGATTCTGACAGAATTAGTTATATTTACAATATAGAGCATTATTTGTTTTCAATATGCTTTTATTTTACATATATGATGTATATATGAACCTTCAAGAGTGCTAAAATAAGTTGGAAAAGCATTTGGGTGGTGAAAAACGTAAATATTTGCCACCCGGTCATATTCTCAGGCGAGAGTGAGCCAGTCGCAATCCTCCCCTCTTGCTGTCTGTGAGGTAACTGAGGCGAGCGGGGCGATGTCTCGGTGTTATATAACGATCTTTTATGCAACCCACTTGTGCTACATTACCGCGGGAGAGAAAAATAACCGATAAATGATGAAAATAAGATGAAAAATAGGTGATAATTGAGGAGGGGGGAATAAGGTGGAGAAAGGGGGGGGGGGGGGGGTGAGAAACATATGGATGAGTGGTAAGAAGTACTAGAGGGGCATTATCTCACCTAATGACATATCCTTTGTTTTGAGAGCCCCCGGGGTTTTTATGAAGTTTTTGTTTATGGTCTTGCTTCCGTGAGGCCTATCGCGTTCGCTATGGTGACCCTTCCGTGAGGCCTATTGCGCTTCATGGGTTAATAAAGGTAGTCTTTGCCTAGCAATTATTGTCCAATCACCTTGACCTCAGTAGTATGCAAAATACTAGAAACAATAATAAGAAACAGACTCGTTAATCAGTTGGAGGAAAATAATATACTAAAAGACACACAACATGGTTTTCGCAAAAAACGGTCGTGCTTAACAAACTTTTAGACTTCCTCCATGACATCCGAAATCTATATGACGAAAGTAAAGCTGTAGATATTATATAGTGATGAAATTAAAAGCACATGGAATACAAGGTGGCGTTCTCCAGTGGATAGAAAATTGGCTTAGTGAAAGGAAACAAAGAGTAATTATTAATGGGGAAACATCAACGTGGGCCAATGTAACTAGTGGTGTACCTTAAGGATCAGTGCTGGGGCCAGTCCTTTTCCTAATTTACATTAACGGCATAGATGAGGGTCACACCCGTACAATCATAAAGTTTGTAGATGACAAAAAAATCGCAAATACCGTACTTACAAATAAACATGTTGAATATATGCACAACAATCTAAACAAGCTTTCACAATGGGCTAAAATCTGGCAAATGTGCTTCAATGAAGATAAGTGTAAAGTACTTTGTATCGGATACCGCAATTGAAAAGCAGACTACTCTATGAATGGCACCCAGCTAAAGAGTGTAGACAGAGAAACCGTTTTAGGAGTAACAATATCCAGTAACTTTAAACCAAGTCAATATTGTGCTGAAGTTGTTAAGAAGGCAAACAAAATTATAGGTTTCATATTTAGATCATTTGAACATAAATCAAAAGACATTATCCTCACCCTTTACAATTCATTAGTCCACCCACTTTTGGAATACTGCGTTCAGTTCTGGTGCCCTTACTATTAAAAAGATATACTGTAGACAAATTGGAACGAGTTCAACGTAGAGTTACCAAGATGATAACCTGGCTTCGGAACAAACCATGCGAGGAGCGTCTTAAAGAACTAAATTTATATCCATTAGCCAAGCGCAGATTGAGAGGTGACATTATTCAAGTTTTCAAGATCATTAAAGGCATCGACAACATGAACTGTAATAAATATTTCACGATTGACCGATCAAACTACACGTGGGGAAATGGCTGCAAAATGATTGGTAAATCATTCAACTGTAACGAATCCAAGAATTTCTTCTTCAATCGAGTCGTCAACTTGTGGAATGGGCTTCCCCGAGATGTTCGCCTAGACAAGCACCTTGCCCTGAACCCAAGGTTGACTGCATTTTTGTAATTGAATAAATATTTTCTTTAGTAGTGTTTGTTCAATAACCTAATAGATCTTAATATAATTTACTCTGCCATGAACTAAGCCCCAGGGCAGTACTTCCTCTCACATCTTTCCCACATTCTCTCCGAAATACTGTTGCAACACTTGGAACAGCAGTGTTTTGGAGGGCAAGTAACCTCGAGGGGTCGCATGATCTGTTGTTGCTTGTTTTCCTTTGTACTCCTTTGTACTCTCGCTATTCTACCGCTATCACAAAAATCAGTGTTCCTCAGCGCTCTCTCAGTAGAGCACATAACACTCAACTTGCAACACAATCCTACCCCAACTCTGTGCAATTCTCCAACAACCCAGGAGTGAAACGATATTTCCAATCTTTCTTCTATTCAACAGCTGAGCTCTGGAACTCTCTCCCTCAATCCATCTTTCCCTCATCCTATGACATAAATTGCTTCAATCTCCGTGAGTCGAGGTATTTTAGCTTGTACAGTCGAGCTAATAACTGATGTCTTGGCACCAATTAAATATGTTTTGATCAATAATTGGTATCAGCAATATCTAACCTAAATTTCTTCATATCGAGTGATATATACAAACATGTTGCTACACTTACCCACCCTATTCAACATATGACAGACATTAATACAGCACAGAGCAAGCCAAACGTAATGACATTAGCGCGACCGTACATTCCTTGATTTTGGCTTGTTCAGTCTTTCAACTCAGGGGGAGGCACTCGTCACAGATAGTTTTGCCTTTTGTCTCCCTCATCCACCTAAAAAGAAGAAAAACAAATATATATATATATATATACTGTATATATACCGTATATATAATTTATATATATATATATATATATATATATATATATATATTATATATATATATATACTGTATATACTGTATATATATATATATATATATATATATATATATATATATATATATACTGTATAAGTGTATATATATACCTTATATACAGTATATTGTTGTTGTATGAAATATACAATTCTTATGCCTAGGGGGTTGGAAAAATTCGACAGTTAATCGTAAACTTTGCCTTTGCCATAAACCTTTTTATTCAGGAATTTCTCTCTTTTTTTATTTGTATATCGCTACTTCTAACTAAGATAAATTCAAATGATCTACCAGGTTATCAATATTACGACCACAGTGTGTATCTCTGTCCCTTGGAATTGTGTATTCCCACGACAACATATCACAATGAGCGTTATTCACTGTTTGACTTATTTTTGCGACAAACTTAGGAACTCAAAGGACACTATATCTGATGACTTACTTCCTTGTGATTCTGTGTGGAAATACATTCTCTCTACGTTAGCATCTTAATCGTTTCATATTTCCAGGATAATTAGGTTTCCTTTTAGCAACATTTTTAAGTTCTGTGTAACGGTAATGTTGCCTTTCCTAACTAACTATTCCTAAATAATCTAACAGCAAGTCCTAGGATATTCTGTATTTCACTCTAATTATTGGTATTGCACCAGACTGCCGTGCCATAACATTTATCAATATTATTCACTCCCTCAATCGGCGGAATAATACCTTCTACAGTCTTGAGACAGACTGACGGAGAGAATTCCAGAGCTTACTTCTTGAACAGAAGAAATACTGTGTAAATTGGTTCATTCTTGGGTTATAAAGTTGGACAGAATAGGAGTGGGAATATGTTGAAAGGCTGGTGCCACCCACACTCTGTAATGCCCCTTTCCCACTGGTGAAACAACTCACGATTTTCGTCGCCGATGACTTCTTTTTGACAAATTCGCAAGAATACATGCGACGTTCACGATTTTGACCGTTTCGAACAGATGACAAATTATACTCGGCGGCGACGCAATCGCCGTTATCGGGGAAGTGAGCGATGTTTCGCCGATGAACCTCTGCGAGGCATGTCACATTTTCAAAAATCTCTTGCGAGATCATGCAAGGATGAAAGAATACTCGACGCCGTATGTTCTGCGACATCTTCGGCGATCCAAGCGATGGTTCGGCGTTTACTTCGGCGAGGTGATAAGAGTATTTTTTAAGGCACAAATTCTTAATCTCGATCGGCGTTTTATCGCACATAGTCGGCGAGATCGGCGAGGTGTGCGCAGCTGAGCGAATGTAACGTAAATGTGCTAATTGCAGAGTGGAATTATCATATCAGCCAAACTAATGGGCCGAACGTCATAAAATATGAAAACTAATGGGGTTAACCATGAGGAAGAAAGGGGACCAGAAAAACAACCCATCTCCCCTTAATTCGGAGGTTGGCAAAGCTTCGCCAGAGATATTTTTCTATCAAATAATGTACAAATTTAGCTTGCTCTCAAAACAAAAAATATATATGTTGGCTCGCTACCACTCACCAGGAAAATATTGAAACCTGGATGGGGGTAAACTTCTTAAAACAGTAGGCTGAACGGGGCCGAACGGATACAAGGCAAAGAGAGAGGGAGAGAAATAGAAAAAAAAAAAACGAGGAGAGAGAGAGAGAAAGAGTAAACTAAAAAAAGCGAGGTGGGCTCAATTGTTAAGCCGTAACGCAAACATTGAGTCCACCTGCTGTTTGTTGTTTTCTCTTTCTCTCCCTCTCTCCTCGTTTTTTATTTTATTTTCTATTTCTCTCCCTCTCTCTTTGCCTTGTATCCGTTCGGCCCCGTTCA
Organism: Paralithodes platypus; assembly: GCA_032716605.1. Classification (NCBI taxonomy): domain Eukaryota; kingdom Metazoa; phylum Arthropoda; class Malacostraca; order Decapoda; family Lithodidae; genus Paralithodes; species Paralithodes platypus. Next base: position 21,362,786 of record CM064495.1, read on the forward strand.
GCCTACTGTTTTAAGACGTTTATCCCCATCCAGGTGTCGATTTCTTCCTGGCGAGCGATAGGGAGCCAGCATTGTATGGAGAAATCCGGCTTCGCCGGAGAAATTTTTCTATCGAAAAATATACAAATTTAGCTTACTCTCAAAACAAAATATATATATATATATGTCCGCTGAACATGATGGCGGTGTTTAGATTATTCTATCATCATTATTGGATTTTATAGAAATATATCTATAACGATAGTTTTTCGCTCTTCTAGAATCCATTCCGCAGCAAAATATTAACTCTCAGTCTGTTTTCACCAATAATAAGTGTTTTTTATATTTGTGTTGTTTTCATGAACGGCAGGAGGAAAGGTTATTCTATAAGATTTCATCAACAACAACAACAAAAATAACAATATGTGGAATTTCACCGTAGGTGAAGGCATATCATCAGTCCGTCCGTATTTGCCCTAACTCTCAGTCGGTTTTCACCCATAATAATTGTTTTTTATATTGTTTTTTGTTTTCATGAACGGCAAGAGGAAAGGTTATTCTATAAGATTTCATCAACAACAACAACAAAAATAATAATATGTGAAATTTCACCGTAGGTGAAAGATATCTCACTATAGGCCTAATCATATTTTTTTACCCACCTCTCCGAAGTTGCTCTTTGGCCTCGGCAGGTGTGTCTTGGGCATTCCGCGACGTCGCAAGGCCCTTCGCATGCCTTCGTGGGAGCATACCCCTGGCGGGTATACTCTCGGCGAGTATTCGTGCGCACGTCGACGACTAATCGACGAGGAAATCGCCGATGATCGTCGATCGGAACATCCGAGAGCATCGGCGATCAGTCGTGCGACGTTTTGGAAAATTTCAACGATTTTTTTCGTGCGACTAACTCGGCGATGTCTCGCCGATGTCTCAGATGATCGCAGAAAATCTCGCAGTTCCTTCGGCGATGCTCGACGATGCTACCAACCCTCGTGAGTCCTAGTCCAAAATGTTGAACTGTCCGAACATTTGCGACGACCCGCGAGGGCCCTTTCGAGGCCTTGAGAGGCCTTGAGAGTCAAACGATTTTTCATGAGAGGTGTTGAGACATGTCACGAATGTAACAATTTATCGGTATCGGCGACGAAAATCGTGAGTTGTCTCACCAGTGGGAAAGGGGCATAAGGGAGGAGCTATACACTGAGAAATCTCTGGAAAAGAGTGCTTATTGTAATAGCGGTAGAAAGGTGAGAGAGATGCAACATTGTGGCATGTAAAGAGAGATTATAGGAAAATAGTAAGAGGAGGTGAATTGATGAAACAAAATACTTTTATCTCAACTCTATCGAGAAATGTGGTATGGTATGAACTTCCCCACACATGCGAATAATATGCAATACATGGGCGCACTGTGCCCCTGTACAGACCAAGAGGCTATATGAAGGTGAAGAACCCACGGAGATGGTTGAACACACCTAACTTCTGGGAAGCTGTTTGATCAAGAGTGGTAATATTATCTTTCCAAGAAAGGTCAGAAGAGAAAGACACACCAGGAAAATTGAGAAAAGATGAAGGGTTGATTAGTATAATGTTGAAGAGTGAGGGATATTCATGTGGAAAATTGCTACGGGTAGTGACAGCAATGCAAGTATCAAGATTATCTTTGCCCCAATTGGAAATAGTTGATATATCAGAAGATAGGCCTCATTATGTGTGTTTTAGAGTAAGTGCGTGATGGCTCATTGTGGAAAACTAGTTGAACGGTGTAAGGTAGAATCATCAGTATATAAGTGGATAGGATTAGAGGGACAGTCGAGAAGATCATCAATGAACTGGAGACTGGACAGAGCCTTGTGGAACACCAGAGTTGATAGGTTGAGACAATGAGTGATGGCTGTCCACAATTGCAGCGTTGGAATGCCCAGAAAATAAATTTGTGAATATGGTTCAGATAGAGGGATAGAAACCAAAGGAGCGTAGTTTAGAAATCAACGATTTGTGCCACACTCTATTAAAAGCTTTCGATATGTCTGTCTAGCGCAATAGAAAAGGTCTCACCAAAGTCCCGAAAGGAGGATGACGAAGAGTTAGTAGGAAAAGTAAGATCACCAGCAGAGTGAGGAAGCCATACTGGCGATCAGAAAGTAGATTATGGGGGGACAAATGTTTTATGAAATTTTGAAATACGAATAGATTAAAAAATGTTTGAGCTGCAAGAAATAAGAGCAATTGGACGATAGTTGGAGGGCTGAAAGTAGTCACCCTTCTTTGAGACATTTTGAATGAGAGCAAACTTCCAGCAAGAAGGGAAGATGTTAGAGGAAAGACAGAGACAAAAGAGTTTGGCTAGGCAGGTAGTCGGCACGGAAGCACAGTTTTTGAGTACAAGAGGAGGGACACCATCTTTTCCATACACCATCTTAATATTAAGCCCAGAGAGAACAGAGAATACACCCTTAGCAGAGATAAGTATATTAGGCATAAATTAGAGAGAGGGGGATGGAGAGGGAGGAATAGCACCTGAATCATCTAAGGTGGAGTTTGAGCGAAGTGTTCAGCTTTGTCTGAGGAAGACAGTGGTGCCATCGGAGTTGGCAAGATTTGGAAAGTTCAGAGCATATATTTTTATGAAAGAGTTTTTGGCGAGTCGAAGAACCGATTTGGCTTGATTCCGGGCAGAAACATAGAAAGTATGAGATTCATGAGGTTGAAGGCAACGGTACTGTTTGAATGCTTCCTCCTTATTGCAGACAGCAGTAGAACAAAAGAGAGAAAGCCAAACAAAATTTGCATTAGTCTGAGAGAAGAAAAAAATTGAATGTATGCTTCCATGCCCAGATGATTAGCTCTGTAATGCATTCAGCATATTCCGAGGGTCCTTGGCCATGAAAACAATAATAGTTCCACGGGAAATCAAAGAAGTACTGCCGAAGAGTCTCCCAGTTGGCAACGTCAAAGTGCCACAAGCGCCACCAGCTGGGAAGATTGGATGACCATACTGGAAAAAAAGGACATGTAAAAAAAGATAACCTTATGATCGGAGGAGCCCAATGGAGAGAACAAGTTTACAGTGAAAGGGGAAGGATTAGAGGTTAGAAATATGTCAAAGAGTTGGGCCGATCAGAGATATGAGTAGGATGCTGGACTAACTGCTCTCGATCATTTAGGATAGAAAAAATGTAGGCTTATCACCAGGATGGATATAGGAGAGCCATTGATGATAGTGAATGTTGAAATTGCCCAAGATGGAGATTTCAGAAAAGAGAGAAATGGATAAAATGTGCTCCATTTAAGAGGTAAGATAGTCAAAGAATTTAGGAAAGTCAGAAGAGTTAGGTATTTAATTTGAGAGTGACAGGAAAGTTTGCGCCAGAGAGTTGATAATTCAGAAGAGTCAAAGTCAGGAACACAAGAGCAAGTGAGTTTGGTGTGCACATATACACAACATGTGCCTTTTGCTTTGAAGCTAGGATAGAGAAAGTAGGAGGAGACAGAGAAGGGGTTGCTGGAACTTGCTTCAGACACCTGAGTCTCTGTGAGAAAAAAGAATATCAGGTTTGTTGTAGGAGAGATGACATTTGACTGAGTGAAAGTTAAAGGAAAGGCCATGAATGTTGCAGACGTTTTTAGTTAGCGGTTCAGTACATTTTGAGCCTTTGTCACACCCAAGAAGATAATGAGTTTTGGAGGGCAAACTGGAGTTGTCCTCTATGTTTCTGAGGCTCAGAATAGGTCAATATAGAATGCAAGGCAGTGAAACAGGAGTTCCTGCTATCTTTATCACCCACCTATAGCGCTCCCTGGGAGTATCGCCCTGTTCAGCTGGTGCCTGCAACTTCCTCCTAGGAGGAGGGCCTCGCAATGTGATTGGCCCACTTAGGAGGAACAGAAAGGCCCATTGATCCAGGACAGGGCCATATAAAGCCTAGATTTCACTTGTACTTGTAGCAGACAGCAACAAGGTCTTACGGGACCTTCTGCATAATAATACTAGACTATGGGCTGACCATCCTACCCAAGAACATACAAATGTACAGATAATAGTGCCAATCCACAGCCAACTCTGCCACAGGTTTCCCTCCCGGAGAACGACCTACTTCACCCCAAACCATTACCGAATCCAACCCCACGTGGACCACTTCCCTTTGTTGCCTAAGAAAATAGGCACTGCTGTGAGGAGTCCACGTGAACCTACCCACTCACTCCCTTTACCTGGCCAGCAGTGCCAGCCGCTTTGAGATACTGCGTCTGGCCCAAATCAACCTGTCCTGTTAGCCTTCATAAAAACCTAATTACTCTCTCACTGTCGCCAGCTAGCTCCCGCTTTACCAACATCCCCTCTCCCGCACACACATGTATTCTCCCTCAAAGGTTCCTTTGAAATGATAAAATCATAACAAGGCCCTGGAGAGAGACAACATCTACCTGCTGCCATAATGTATCTATATGTGGTGTATACATTTGTGTTTGTGTATCATTGTGTTTCTAGTTTTGTATTTTTATGTATTTTGTACACATTGTATTTAGTGTATTTGTTACCCTCTTGTATAAATAAACAATATCTGTGTGAATTGTTCGTATTCCTACATCCAGTCAAGCTCCCTGGTGTATGACTTAATAATATTGGCACTTTAAGGAGAAAAATGGGTTGCAAAGAAACATAAATAAATGTTCAGATTTATTTTGTTGACGCTTCGACTTAGCAACGTCGTCGTCAGAATTCTACTGTATTTCTATGAAGTTATCGGTGAAATTTTGAACCTTACTGTACTGACCGTGGGAAGAGAACCAGGGAAAGAAATTGAGAGTGGGAGGGAGACAAGGGAGAGGGTTGGAGAACAACAGGAAACACGGGGAAGAGGTGAGGGAGAAGAGATAGGGAGGACAACAAAGGAGTAGAAGAGAAAGTAAAAAGGAGTGCAAAGGAAGTCAAGCAATAACAGGTCTAGCGACCCCACGAGGTTGCTTGCCCTCTAAATCACTGTTCAAAGTGTCCAACAGTGGTTCAGAGTGGGTAAGGGACAATTGCAAAGGGAAGCACTGCCTTTAAGACCAATGTCCTTGGCAGGGTTATTAGGAGATGTTAGTAGGGAACAATAACATAACAGGATGTATCTGAGAAAAAGTTAATTCATTTACAAATGCAATCAGTCGCGGGTTTAAGGTGAGGTGCTTCTCTGGGCGATGTTTAAAGGAATCAACGGTACTGCAGTCTATAACGTTTCGAGGAAGCCCATTCCACAAGTTCACAAGAAGAAGATTTTCTTAGACCATTTCCTTGTGTGTAGTTTGATTGGTCGATCATAAAGTACTTATTACTGTTCGTATTGTCGATGCCTTTGATGACTTTGAAGATTTGAATTAGGTCATCTCTTGATCTGCGCTGGGATAAAGGAAATAAACTTAATTCTCCAAGACGCTACTCGTATGTTTTTTTTCTTAGATTAGGTATAATTTTGGTAACTCTACGTTGAACTCGTCCATGTTTATTGATATTTTTTTGGTAGTAGGGGCACCAGTATTGAATGAATATTCCAGAAAAGTAGTAGGGGCACCAGTATTGAACGCAATATTCCAGAAGAGGACGGGCTAGGGAATTGTAAAGTTTAAGGATTACATCTTTGGATTTATGCTCGAATGACCTGCCTATCTATCTATTGCCTGACGCCGTGATCCCCGAGGGGGTGGCCACGAACGAACTGCCCCCATGCACCTGTCTCCAGTCAGTCGACGCCCTTCCTCCCAACCAACACAGCCTTCATTCATATACTTCTTCACTCCATCCTTCCAACTCTCTGTCGGTCTACCTCTCCCTCTCTGTCCTTCCACCTCGCTCTCGTACATCTTCTTAGTCATTCTCTCGCTTCCCATACGTTCCATATGGCCGAACCATCTCAAGGTGTTTCTTTTCACACTTTCCAGCACATCTACCTCTACACCACACCTCCTTCTTACTTCCTCATTCGTCTGTCTATCCCTCCATGTAACTCCACACGCACTTCTCAAGTAACTCATTTCCACCCCTCTCACTCTTGGCCTGAGTCTATTCTCAAACGTCCATGCTTCCCTTCCGTAAGTCAGTGTCAGGATTACCACACTGTCATGCAAGGACTTCTTCACTTCCATACTGACCACCTTATTTCTTGTTACTGCTTTCAGCTTTCCTACAACCCTCTTCCCCTGTTGTACCCTCTCCCACACTTCTTCAACCATAGTCCCATCTTTACTCAACACACTGCCCAGATACTTAAAAGAGCTGACGATCTCCGTAGCCTGACCGTTCAACTTCACCTCGCACTCTGTGACTTCACCCCTATCGACTATAACCTTGCTCTTCCGCGCATTTACCTTCAAATTCCATTTTTCGCACACTGTTCCAAACATATTTACCAGACCCTGCAACTCCCATTCATTATCTCTCATCAGAACTGTATCATCCGCATACAGCAGTGTAGGCAGCTTCCACTCATTTCCCTCCCTTTTCAGCGATACACCAACATCCACTGCTCTTCCTAGTATTTCTTTCATGACTATCCATATATACAGTAAACAACCACGGGTACATCACACACCCCTGTTTCAACCCAACATTTAGGTCAAAGAACTTGCTCTGTTCATTCTCCACACATACTGCTGCCTTTGCACCCTCATACATGCTCTTCACTGCATTCAACAACTTGCCATCTACTCCGTATATTCTACAGTAAGTACTCTCCACATACCTTCTCTATCCACTCTGTCATAGGTCTTCTCCAAGTCCATGAAGGCAACATACAGATTGTGTTGCTTCTCCAGATATTTCTCCAAAACACAATTCAGGGTAAAAATCTGATCTACACATCCTCTTCCCTTCCTAAAACCTCCCTGCTTGTCGCCTATCCATTTTTCCATTCCCACTCTCACTATCTCAATCACTACCCTCCTGTACACCTTCCCTACTACACTTAGAAGACATATTCCTCGGTGGTTACCACACATTCCTCTTTCCCCTTAGCCCTTATATAGGGGGACTATTATGCCAGTCTTCCAGTCATCGGGTGCACTCCCCTTCTCCAATGCTAGTTTGCACATTTTCCATACCCATTCGATCACTATCTCACCACTGTGACGCCTCCAGGCGCTAGCAGAATGGTTGCGTGGGGCATTGCAGCTCGCTAGCGCTCGCCAGGATGGGGGGATGGGCTACAGTTGTCCTAGAATGATCTGCTTTATTTCGTTAGTGTCGTGTTGCCACAGACAGTCTAGAAGTGATCTTTGTTTTGGTCTGTGACCGCGCCTTATATTTTATATTCGTTATAATATAAATGTTGCTTGTGTGGGAGGCGAGCGAGAGCGGGTGAGGGAGTACACCTGGCAGCGGGGGGTGGGCTGTGACGCGGCTCGCTTGAGCGCTGACGGCGTTGGCGGCCGGGTGGTCAAGTAGTCCCTTCCCGTCGCGGCCTCATGGTTTTTTACCAAGCTCAGAGCTGGCCTGACACGCGTATCGTCTACATCCTTTGCAATTCTGTCCCCCATACTCGCCACTTTGCATACTATTTCTCTCTCTCGACTTCTCCTTTCTCATTCTCTAATCTTTATTAAACTCAACATCCCTTCTGGTTTCAGCATAGACGTTCACCGTCGGCCAGTCGTATTGTACGTGAAGCTCTCAGATATTTCTATGTATTAGGCTTTAATGAGGTTTGGAGAGACGGACTTTTCCGTGTGTGTCCTCTCTCGGGAAGGTTGTAGACCGGTATATGTCTCCCTGGCAGGGTGTTGAGTGATTCTGCTTAGTTATTTAAAGCTAGACTGGGGGGTAAGGTTACTGTGTCGTTGTCTCCGATGTGTGCAGTGTTAGCTAAGCCCTGCACGACATCGACAGGTACTATGGGAGCCTAGGTTGTCTTCGGGTGGGTTTACTTTGCGAGCACAGCACTGTGGTGTGAGAGGGCCATAGCCTATCCCTCACAACATAGTGCTGCCTCTTTGTGTTGACTTCTGAGGGATTGCCAGGATAGAACTAGGTACTAGAGACCTAGATTTTATCAAGAGAGCATCCCCGTCATATAATGTAATCTTCATTATACCACCTTCGGACAACGTTAGGCTACGAGCCGCATGCTCGCCCATTGTTGCCCTGCCTTGATACCCCAGCTAGACTTTATTAACCGAGCAGACACTGGTTAGAGATAAGCCCCCATTATTATATGTATGCCACATTATTATTCACTGCACTTTTGAGCCGAGCTTGTTGTTGAGTTGCACAACCCTAGTAGGCTGTTGCGTTGTGTCACGAAGCATTTCTTTAGTTGTCGAGCATTACTACCTTTGCGCAGTCTTTATTATTCGCCTGCCTAGTATTACTATATGTCCTAGTATTTATTGTGACCCGTATTCTGCATTATAATTGTTCAAGATTCTTTACGAACATCTTCCCAGCATCAGACTTATTTCAGAAGTTTCCAGTTGATGTTGCAGGACTAGCATTGCACTTTCTTTAATACAGGAGTGCCAGTTATTTGAGTATCTACCGTAACGTTAATTAATCACGTTAACTATCTTTTCTTTGTGTAACCTAATCGAGTAATCTTTTACTGTTTGAGAATAGGCTGTTTCATCGAGCGTCAGCCTAGTGTGTGTGCACCAGTTACCGAGTCATAGGATACCTCGTTGTCCAGGCACGACTCAGGGCGGTAATGGTGTTTTGTTTTCCAGTGTTTAAGGCAGGGGTTGGATCTAGTGTTACCGTTGTTGCATTTTGCCATTATCTAGTCCAATGTTGAAGAGCCCTGTGTCTTTGAGAACCTGGATCGTAACACCACCATACCTCAACATTTCCCCACACACTCCATCTGTTCCTGGTGCTTTCCCCAACTTCACTCTTTTCATGGCTTCACACACTTCTGACCTCCTGATTCCCACCTCCTCCTCCACTACTTCTCTTCTTCTCCCTCCCATACCATATCCAACTATGTTTGCTGGCTCTTCATTCCTTACACTTAGCAACTCGTTGAAGTACTCCCTCCATCTTTCGACTCTCTCTTGCTTCTCGGCTAGCATTCTCCCATTCTTATCTTTCATACCCTTACTGTTTCCTTTGCTACCTTCCCTAACTTTCTTGACTTCCTTCCAGAACAGTTTCTTACACTCCCTCCATTTTACACTAAGATTCCTTCCAAATTCCTCATCTACTCTTCTCTTACTTTCCTTCACTACTCTCTTCACCACTCTCTTTCTCTCCACGTACCTCGCTCGTTTCTGCCTCTCCCAATCTTCATTCTCTGCAGCCAAGAGTGAGAGAGGTGGAAATGAGTTACTTGAGAAGTGCATGCGGAGTTACATGGAGGGATAGATAGACAAATGAGAAAGTACGAGAAAGGTTTGGTGTAGATGTAGATGTGCTGGAAAGTGTGAAAAGGAACACCTTGAGATAGTCCGGCCATGTGGAATGTATGGGAAGCGAGAGGATGACTAAGAGAGTGTACGAGTTTGAGGTGGAAGGACAGAGAGGGAGAGGTAGACCGAGTGAGAGGTGGAAGAATGGAGTTGAGAAGTATATGAGTGAAGGCGGTGCTGGATGGGAGGAGGGGCGTCGACTGACTGGGGACAGAGGTGCATGGGGCCATTTCGTTCGTGGCCACCACTTCGGCGTCCGGCAATAGATAGATAGATAGAAACATGGAGGGTTGAAGTTAAATATTTGTCAATGCTAAGTTTAGCAATTTATACTGTACTACATTTGACAATATTCCTAGGTAATGTCTTCAGTAAGATCATAATCCTGGTATAAAAATATCGTTTCACATCACAAGTTTGATTACAAACAAACCTAAGATCATTACCTCCAAGAAACTCGAATGGTCAGTCGTAGTATTTAGTTACAGCCATATTGTATTATAATTTAAATATTCTTCATACTCTATATTTCCGTTTTGCCATACATGCACGTTTCCTTGGGTACCTTAAGGCTTTACCTTGGCCATCAGTCTTTGATAGAATACCTTATTAAATGGAATTGTAAATAAACTTCGTTGGTATCCTTATTCTATGTGCTGCTCCAACATAGGGTTTCTATAGCCTGTAGATTCGATCGATGAACTCGATGACGAGCTTATTCCAGGGGTCGAGTTAGACGATGATTTGCCATTATTGAATATGGCATTACAAAAGGTTACGAGGGATGGCAGACGTGAACAAGTTCTACAAACATAGACATGTGAATCCTTACTATATTGTCTTCATCATATAATAACATCTTTGTCCCTGATTGTCTTTCAAATAGTTTATATATTACATACTACAAACTTATCAGGTGATCATTGCTGAGTTGTAATTTATTCGAGATTAATAGCAGTCATTTGCCTTGATAATTCATTTCGTCAGACACTTTGCCAGACACGAGAAAGTTATATAAAAACGAGTTAATGAATTTATAGATTCATATATACCGGTACATCTCAGGATTTTAAGTTTACTTCTGGTGATAGCTAACCAGTGGGCTTCGGCCGGGAAAATGTTCTACCATGTATTGTGTTTTACAAATTTAGCTTAACAAGGGGTCGGAGGGTACGTTTTGTTTAACCTCGAAAGGGGCCTAGGGAGGAATTTGTTTTTATTCTAGGGTGGGAGCTAAATGAAAGTCCTCGACCATGGCAACAATAACCAGAACCGTCAGTTATAAACATTAAATACAAAACAAACAAACACCACCAAAACAACTCTCCTTCCACAAAGATGTTAATGTTGGCTGAGCTAGTATTAAGGGGAGACTGGCCGTTTGTTTGGTCTATTAATTCAGATATTCTTATATTATTTTAGCTTACTCCCTAGACCTCATTCAAGCTTATAAAAACACCCTCTAGACCCCCCCTTCAAGATAAATTTGTAAATTTTTCGGTAGAAAAAATCCCGACCGAAGGCCGGTTCCTCTTAAAATTGCAGGCTCGCTATCGGTCGCCAGGAAAAAATCGACACCTAAATGGCACGAAAGGTCTTAAAATTGACAACGAAATGGAGCGAAAGGTGTTAAAATCGCCAAACTAATGGGCCGAACGTCTTATAATATCAAAACTAGTGGGGCTAAACATTAGGGAGAAGGGGGTCCAGAAAAACGGTCTGCCTCCCCTTAAGAGCATAGGGCATAGGGCATGGGCGAACAGAATATACAGTACTTGCTAGGACCTATTGCATGCATTATATATACAGTACTTGCTAGGACCTATTGCATGCATTATATATACAGTACTTGCTAGGACCTATTGCATGCATTATATATACAGTACTTGCTAGGACCTATTGCATGCATTATATATACAGTACTTGCTAGGACCTATTGCATGCATTATATATACAGTACTTGCTAGGACCTATTGCATGCATTATATATACAGTACTTGCTAGGACCTATTGCATGCATTATATATACAGTACTTGCTAGGACCTATTGCATGCATTATATATACAGTACTTGCTAGGACCTATTGCATGCATTATATATACAGTACTTGCTAGGACCTATTGCATGCATTATATATACAGTACTTGCTAGGACCTATTGCATGCATTATATATACAGTACTTGCTAGGACCTATTGCAAGCATTATTCCAAATGATGTTAAACTGCAATGTATGGCAGTCTTAATTAAGGGAGCCCACCTTGCTTTTTGTCTTCTCTTTCTCTCCCTCTCTCTTTGGCTTGTATCCATTCGGCCCCATTCAGCCTACTGTTTTAAGACGTTTACCCCCATCCAGGTGTCAATATTTTCTTGGCGAGCGGTAGCGAGCCAGCACATATATATATATATATATATATATATATGTATATATGTATATTGTTTCGACAGCAAGCTAAATTTGTACATTTTTCGATAGAAAAATTTCTCCAGCGAAGCAGGACTTCTCCATATAATGCTGGCTCGCTATCGCTCGCCAGGAAGAAATCGACACCTGGATGGGGATAAACGTCTTAAAACAGTTGGCTGAATGAGGCCGAATGGATACAAGCTAGGGAAAGAGAGAAGAGGAGAGAAAGAAAAAAAAAATCCGGTGACCCCCTCATAAACAAGTTTCACACACAATCTACTACTCTCAATATTTGCATAATTATGGCCGACAAATATAATATCATTTTGGTAACAAGAAGATTTATAACGCCCCCCCCTCCCCCCCCCTCCCCCAGGCTTCCCAAGACTAACCCTCCAGAGCCTAGCACACATTCATTAGGCTTAAAGGGGGATGGTTCACTTTTGGTAGATTTTTTCATTTATCTATTATTTTCTTTAGTTTCCTCCCTAGACCTCCATCAAACTTAAAAAAAACATCCATCAGATCCCCATTCTAGATTAATTTGTACATTTTTCGGTAGAAAAATTTCCCGGCCGAAGGCCGGTTACTCTTAAGATTACAAGCTCGCTATCTGTTGCCAGGAAAAAATGACACCTAAATGGCAGGAAAGGTCTTAAAATTTGCAACGAAATGGGGCAAAATGTATTAAAATCGCCAAACTAATGGGCCGATCGTCATAAAATCTAAAAACTATTGGGGGTAAGCATGAGGAAGAAGGGTGACCAAAAAAACAGCCCAATAATTAAGGGGAGGTATTTGTTTTTTTCTGGACCCCTTTCTCCCTCATGCGTAGTCCTAATACTTATGAGATTTTAAGACGTTCACCCTATTAGTTTGACGATTTTAAGAACTTTCACCTCATTTCTTTGTCAATATTAAAACCTTTCGTGCCATTTAGGTGTATTTTTTTTCCTGGCGAGCCTGTAATTTAGTAGGGACTGGGACATTTTTCTACCGAAAAATGTACACATTTATTTTGAATGGGGGTCTTGGGGGTGTATTTTTAAGCTTGATAGAAGTCTAGGGAGCAAACTAGAAGAAACTATATAATAATAAGAAACTATAAAGAGAAAAGATAATAACCTCCCCTTAAGGCTAATAATACTGCAGGCGAGATATGATATGTACTGGGCCAGTTTGGGTATTGTCAACCCCTTCAGCATGATGACACATTTTTATAACTCGTATTCTGGCTAACATTAGACGAATGTATGCAGTATAAGAATAACTTATGTTGTTCAACTGGTATAATGAGATAGTATTTACCCCTTTGAGTCCTAGATGTAGATTATAAACTAAACACAATCGTCTAATGATACTCTCCCTAAGATTGTTGGCGGTGTTGGTGGTTTCTCCGGGCTACTTGAAGGTGAAGACTCTAGAGTGGTAGGGGGCCAATTGCAAACGTAGCCTACCTTATCTGATGTTATTGAAATGATAGATTAGAGACGAGAGAGTTGTAGGTTGAAAGCCAGTTTTGAAATCGGCTGGGCTGCCAGTTGTTAACTTGGTCAGCTGTTCACTGGTTGCTAATTCAGTGTGAGGGTATCAGATGGAATCTCGATTATGGCCGTTGTAAGTTTGGCTGCGCTAATTGTAAACTCAGCTCACGAGTGCCCTAATGTTTTTGTTTTGTTTAAAGCTTGAGCAAAGCTGGGGATGTTGGTGACATGATGCTGTTTACCTTGGATAATTATAATTATTCAGTCAAATTCCCCGGGAAGAAAGTTGTGGGAAAAACAGTAGGCTTTTAACCAGTAGGTGCATGCCGGGTCCCTCTGATTCTCAGGAGGCTTTCTGTTCTCTTAATGTCTATAGTTGGGGCAGCACTGGTTAAGACAGACTTGTTTAAATCATATTGATGTTGCATAACATAATATAATGCTACAACATTTATCCTTAACACTGGTCTGGCAGCTCATAAGGTAAGCATTTAATATTTTTATATTACCTAACTTCATCTACCATCAGTCTAGTTTCCAATACCAGTGCAAAATATTCCAGTAATTTTGCCAGAAAGATGTTGATTATCGAATGTTGACTATAAAAGCTCTCGTGTGATACCAGCTTAATGCATAAGTGCGCGGAATTTCGATGTGAGTATCCTAGGTTTGAGTCCTTGGAGTGCCACATGTATTTGTTGATTTCATTAATTGAGTTTAGATGTGAAGTTGGTTGGTGTAAAACACATACTAATTATATATAACAAAGCCTGACTGTCTCTAATGTGTGGATCAATATCTGGTACTCCATCACTGTCATTGATCCTGTCTTCACCAGGCTCAGTCATCTATCACTCCCTGTCACCACCAGCTTTATCACTCTTCCACACATTCTTCACTCAAAGGTACAATTATTCTAGCACATTTTTATCAAGCTATATGACATCAGATAGTATTGGAGGACTTGTGGTAGTTACCTAGCTTTACTTAAGGGGAGACTGGCCGTTTCTTTGGTCTATTAATTCATGTATTCATATATTTTTTTTAGTGTCCTCCCTAGACCTCCATCAAGCTTAGACACCCCTTCAAGATAAATCTGTACATTTTTCGGTAGAAAATGCCCCGGCCGAAGGCCGGTTCCTCTTAAAATTTCTGGCTCGCTATCGGTCGCCAGGAAATAATCAACACCTAAATGGCACGAAAGGTCTTAAAATTGACAACGAAATGGGGCAAAAGGTGTTAAAATCACCAAACTAATGGGCCGAACATCTTATAATCTCAAAACTAGTGGGGCTAAACATGAGGGAGAAGGGGGTCTAAAAAACGGTCTGCCTCCCTTTAACTGTAGTATGTTCCCGGTAATGAACTACATGATTTAATATTCCGTCGAGATGAAAGTGAAACATATCGGTAACTGATTTAAACAACTGGGTATAACGTTACTCACTTTATTTCACTTCACTCTTGTTAAGGTAATTTCAAGTTAATTGTGTCGTATTTAGTTTAGAATAGTTAGTCCAGGTTATTAATTTTCCTTTAGATGATTACAGTTTAGGTAAGTTTATGGATTATGACGACTGATTGTTTAGTATGGCCATTACTAAAGTATTTTGTTAAGTAAAGGAGAAATCTGCTTAGATAAAAAGGTTAATTTAGATCGACTTAACCCCCCTGGGGGTTAGGGAATAGAATATGCCCCACGTGCCTTCTGCGTGTCGTAAGAGGCGACTAAAGAGGTTGGGTCGGTGGGCTTGCGACCCCCACCCAGAAAAAATATCTAAGCAAAGAAAAATAAACGAACAGCCTCGGATGCGGACGGAACCTACGTTGACGAACCACGACCGACTAAGGACATACCTTCGGACATTCTGAGAATGGCTACGTGGAATGTTAGTGGCATGAATGATGGCACAAAAGAGAGAGAGGTTCTGGAAGTGTTAGTGAATGCCAGGCTGGATGTATGTGGAATGACAGAGACCAAATGGAAAGGTTCAGATGTGAGAGAGTGGGAGTGTGGAATGGGTGTGTGTGCTGGAGCGAGTGAAGGAACAGCGAGAGAAGGTGCATGTTTGCTTGTAAGTAGCAAATGGAAGGAATGTGTAAGAGAGTATGGGTCTGTGGGTTCAAGGATTGTGTGGGTGAAAATGAAAGTAGGAATACAAACGTGGGTGATTGTATGCGTGTATGCCCCGACAGAGGATATACTTGAAAGAAAGAAAGAGGAGTTCTGGATGAATGTGGAGGCGTGCCTGGAGAAGTTTGACAAGAACGAAAGAATATTTCTGATTGGGGATATGAATGGTAAGGTGGGTGATAGGAAAGTTGAGGGAGTGGTGGGAGGGTGGGGGGTACCATCAGAGGTGAATGGGATTGGTAGTGCACTTGTGGACGTATGTGTGGGGAGGAGGCTGTGGATAGCCAACACCTTCTTCCGACACAGAATGATCTACAGGTACACGTGGAAACGGATGTTGACGATGAAGGATAAGACAGTGGTGGAACGAAAGTCATTGATTGATTATGTATGTGTGGATACACGAATGAAGAAATCTGGGATGGATGGTAGGGTGTATAGGGGTATTGGAGGGGGTCTGTCTGATCATTATGTAGTGGTAGCTAAGGTTAGGATACAAAAGAATTGGGTGAGGAGAGCTGGAGGGAGGCGAGAGGAGGGTGGAATGGTGAGGAGGGTGGAGAGGTTGCAGGAGGAGGAAGTCAGGGAGGAGTACAGGAGAGCAGTGGAAAGACGACTAGGTGGGTTCGACCTGGAAGTTATGGAGGAAGTGGAGCAGATGAGCAAGGGGTTTAAGGATGAGATCTGTGCAGCATGTGAGGAGGTGTGTGGAGTGAGGAGAAGAGGGAGGGGAGTGAAAAGTACAGCATGGTGGACAGAAGAGGTAAGAATAGCTGTGGAAGAAAATAAGAAAGCATATAGAGAGTGGTTGGGTAGTAGAGGGAATGAAGATTCCGAGAGACAGAAACGAGCGATGTACGTGGAGAGTAAGAGGGTGGTGAAGAGAGTAGTGAAGGAAAGTAAGAGAAGAGTAGATGAGGAATTTGGAAGGAATCTGAGTGTAAAATGGAGGGAGAGTAAGAAACTGTTCGGGAAAGAAGTCAAGAAAGTTAGGGAAGGTAGCAAGGGAAACAGTAAGGGTGTGAAAGATAAGAATGGGAGAATGCTAGCCGAGAAGCAAGAGAGAGTCGAAAGATGGAGGGAGTACTTCAGTGAGTTGCTAAATGTAAGGAATGAAGAGCCAGCAAACATAGCTGGATATGGCATGGGAGGGAGAAGAAGAGAAGTAGTGGAGGAGGAGGTGGGGATCAGGAGGTCAGAAGTGTGGGAAGCCATGAAAAGAGTGAAGTTGGGGAAAGCACCAGGAACAGATGGAGTGTGTGGGGAAATGTTGAGGTATGGTGGTGAGATAGTGATAGAATGGGTATGGAAAATGTGCAAACTAGCATGGGAGAAGGGGAGTGCACCCGATGCCTGGAAGACTGGCATAATAGTCCCCCTATATAAGGGCAAAGGGGAAAGAGGAGTATGTGGTAACCACCGAGGAATATGTCTTCTAAGCATAGTAGGGAAGGTATACAGTAGGCTAGTGATTGAGAGAGTGAGAGTGAGAATGGAGAAATGGATAGGCGATGAGCAGGGAGGTTTTAGGAAGGGAAGAGGATGTGTAGATCAGATTTTTACCCTGAATTGTGTTGTGGAGAAGTATCTGGAGAAGAAACAAAAGGTGTATGTTGCCTTTATGGACTTGGAGAAGGCCTATGACAGAGTGGATAGAGAAGGTTTGTGGAAAGTATTTAGAATATACGGAGTAGAGGGCAAGTTGCTGAAAGCAGTGAAGAGCATGTATGAGGGTGCAAAGGCGACAGTACGTGTGGAGAGTGAGCAGAGCGAGTTCTTTGACCTGAATGTTGGTTTGAAACAGGGGTGTGTGATGTCCCTGTGGTTGTTTACTGTATATATGGATGGAGTCATGAAAGAAATACTATCAAGAGCAGTGGATGTTGGTGTATCGCTGAAAAGGGAGGGAATTGAGTGGAAGCTACCTATACTGCTGTTTGCGGATGATACAGTTCTGATGAGTGATAATGAATGGGAGTTGCAGGGTCTGGCAAATGAGTTTGGAACAGTGTGCGAATAACGGAATTCGAAGGTAAATGCGGGGAAGAGCAAGGTTATGGTCTTCGAAAGGGGTGAAGTCACAGAGTGTGAGGTGAAGCTGAACGGTCAGGCTATGGAGATCGTCAACTCTTTTAAGTATCTGGGCAGTGTGTTGAGTAAAGATGGGACTATGGATGAAGAAGTGCGGGAGAGCGTACAACAGGGGAAGAGGGTTGTAGGAACGCTAAAATCAGTAACAAGAAATAGGGTGGTCAGTATGGAAGTGAAGAAGTCCTTGCATGACAGTGTGGTAATCCCGACACTGACTTACGGAAGCGAAGCATGGACGTTGGTTGAGAGACTCAGACCAAGAGTGAGAGCAGTGGAAATGAAAATAAGGAGTGCGTGCGGAGTTACATGGAGGGATAGACAGACTAATGAGGAAGTAGGAAGGAGGTGTGGTGTGGAGGTAGATGTGCTGGAAAGTGTGAAAAGGAACAACTTGAGATGGTTCGGCCATATGGAACGTATGGTAAGTGAGAGAATGACTAAGAGGGTGTACGAGAGCGAGGTGGAGGGAGAGAGAGGGAGAGGTAGACCGAATGAGAGGTGGAAGGATGGAGTGAGGAAGTACATGAACGAAGGCGGTGCTGGTTGGGGGGAGGGGCGTAGACGGACTGGGGACAGAGGTGCATGGGGGCGGTTCGTTCGTGGCCACCCCTTCGGGGATCACGGCGTCAGGCAATAGATAGATAGATAGAACCCTTCTGATTGCTAGAGATCTTTCCTAAGCTATATAACATCGTCTAATAATAACCAGAACAAACTGCTAAAATACGTCATGGTCCTCAAAGGGTTAATATAGTTAAGTTCAGTACATTTCAAGTCAGGTCAGGTCATTTCAGTTCATCTTAGTTTATTACTTTACTTTCGCTTTAGTACACCTTAGCTATATCTTTTATTTATCTATATATTTATTTATTTATTTAGTTATTTAGTTATTTATTTATTAATTCTAGAGTATTGAATAGGATAAGGGTGACAACAGGCGTGATGGATGATGATCGGAGATGAACGCCAGGATCAACGAAATCACCGTGGTACCAGTACTTTTATATCGATGGCATCAGCGAGTGCAAATGTTCTTGCCTGTCTTAACCTCGGGATTGTATGCTGTTCGGTAACCTGTAACTCTAGTGACGTCCCGAGATTATCGGATTAAAATGTTGGTTGTTGAATTTTCCTCGTACTGGATGGTGTCACCATGTGAGCACGAGTATCTCCGAGGTAATATTCAGTGTCACACGATCAATATTAGCAGCGAACATGTACCGCACTCTGGGTTTCACTACGTATCATTTTTCAATCTTGAATGATAGGTGCTAATATCAATCTATCTATTGCCTGACGCCGTGATCCCCGAAGGGGTGGCCACGAACGAAACGCCCCCATGCACCTCTGTCCCCCGTCAGTAGACGCCCCTCCTCCCAACCATCCATATACTTCTTCACTCCATCTTTCCACCTCTCTTTCGGTTTAACTCTCCCTCTCTGTCCTTCCATCTCGCTCTCGTACACCCTCTTAGTCATTCTCTCACTTCCCATATGTTCCATATGGCCGATCCATCTCAAGGTGTTCCTATTCACACTTTCCAGCACATCTACCTCCACACCACACCTCCTTCTTACTTCCTCATTTGTCAGTCTATCCCTTCATGTAACTCTGCACGCACTTCTCAAGTAACTCATTTCCACCCCTCTCACTCTTGGTCTGAGTCTCTCCACCAACGTCCATGCTTCGCTTCCTTAAGTCAGTGTCGGGATTACCACACTGTCATGCAAAGGCTTCTTCACTTCCATAATGACCACCCAATTTCTTGTTACTGCTTTCAGCGTTCCTGCAACCTCTTCCCCTGTTGCACCCTCTCCCGCACTTCTTCATCCATAGTCCCATCTTTACTCAACACACTGCCCACATACTTATATGAGCTGACAATCTCCATAGCTTGACCTTTCAACTTCACCTCACACTCTGTGGCTTCACCCCTTTCGAAGACCATAACCTTGCTCTTCCCCGCATTTACCTTCAAATTCCGTTTTTCGCACACTGCTCCAAACTCATTTACCAGACCCTACAACTCCCATTCATTATTGCTCATCAGAACTGTATCATCAGCAAACAGCAGTACATGTAGCTTCCACTCATTTCCCTCCCTTATCAGCGATACACCAACATCCACTGCTCTTCCTTGTATTTCTTTCATGACTCTATCTATATATACAGTAAACAACCACGGGGTCATCACACACCCCTGTTTCAACCCAATATTCAGATCAAAGAACTCGCTTTACTCATTCTCCACACGTACTGCCACCTTTGCACCCTCATACATGCTCTTCACTGCTTTCAGTAACTTGCCATCTACTCCGTATATTCTAAGTACTTTTCACATACCTTCTCTATCAACTCTGTCATAGGCCTTCTCCAAATTCATAAAGGCAACATACAGCTTTTGTTACTTCTCCAGATATTTCTTCACAACACATTTCAGGGTAAAAATCTGATCTACACATCCTCTTCCCTTCCTAAAACCGCCCTGCTCGTCACTTATCCATTTCTCTGTTCTCGCTATCACTCTCTCAATCATTACCCTACTGTACACCTTCCCTACTACGCTTAGAAGACATATTCCTCGGTGGTTACCACACACTCCTCTTTCCCCTTTACCCTTATATAGGGGGACCATTATGCCAGTCTTCCAGTCATCAGGTGCACTCACCTTCTCCCATGCTTGATTGCATATTTTCCATACCCATTCGATTAATATATCTCACTCCATCTGTTCTTGGTGCTTTCCCCAACTTCACTCTTTTCATGGCTTCGTACACTTCTGACCTCCTGATCCTCACCTCCTCCTCCACTACTTCTCTTTGTCTCCCTCCCATACCCCATCCAACTATGTTTGCTGGCGTTTCATTCCTTAAATTTGGCAATTCGTTGAAGTACTCCCTCCATCTTTCGACTCTCGCTTGCTTCTCGGCTAGCACTCGCCCATTCTTATTATTCACACCCTTATTGTTTCCCTTGCTACCTTCCCTAGCTTTCTTGACTTCTTTCCAGAACAGTTTCTTACACTCCCTCCATTTTACACTCAGATTCCTTCAAAATTCCTCATCTACTCTCTTACTTTCCTTCACTACTCTCTTCACCACTCTCTTGTTCTCCAGGTATCTCGCTCGTTTCTGTCTCTCCAAATATTCCTTCCCTCTACTACCCAACAACTCTCTATATGCTTTCTTCTTGTCTTCCACAGCTATTTTTACCTTTTCTGTCCACCATGCTGTACCTTCACTCCTTTCATTCTTCTCCTTACTCCACACACCTCCTCACATGCTGCACAAATCTCTTCCTTAAACACTTTGCTCATCTCCTCCACCTCCTCCATGCCTTCCAGGTCAAACCTACCTAGTCGTCTTTCTACTGCTCTCCTGTACTCTTCCCTGATTTCCTCCTCCTGTAGCCTCTCCACACTACTCGCCATTCCACCTTCCTCTCGCCTCCCTCTAGCTCTCCTCACCCACTTCTTTTGTGTCTTAGATTAAGCTACTACATAATGGTCAGACAGACCCCCTCCAATACACCCTAGCATCCAGCACAGATTTCTTCATTCGTTCATTCACACATACAGTATATAATCAATCAGTGCCTTTCTCTCCACCACCATCTTATTCTTATCCTTCTTCCTCCACACCACTTTCCATGTGTACCTGTGTATCATTCTGTGTCGGAAGACGGTGTTAGCTATCCACAGCCTCCTCCCCGTACATACGTCCACAAGTTTACTACCATTTTCATTCACTTCTGACGGTAGCCCCCACCCTCCCACCACTCCATCAACTATATACATATCTATATGCATATCCCCAATCAGAAATATTCTTTCGTTCTTGCCAAACTTATCCAGGCACGCCGCCACATTCACCCAGAACTCCTCTTTCTCTCTTACAGATTTATTCTCGGTCGGAGCATAGACACACACAATCACCCACACACTCCTTGAACCCACAGACCCATAGTCTCTTACACGCTCCTTCCATTTGTTACTTACAAACAAACACGCACCTTCTCTCGCTACTCCCTCACTCACTCCAGCACACACACCCATTCCAAACTCCCACTCTCTCACATCTGTACACCTCTATTTGGTCTCAGTCATTCCACATTCATCCAGCCTGGCATTCACTAACACTTCTATGCAGGACCTCTCTCTCTTTTGTGTCATCATTTACGCCTCTCACATTCCAAGGCGCTATTCTAAGATTGTCCATAGTCGGTCGGGGTTTGTTAACATTAGGTCCGTCCACATCCGAGGCTGTTCGTTCGTTCTTCGTTGTAGTAAGTATTTTTCACGGGTGGGGGGTCGCAAGCCCACCGACTGAACCTCTTTAGTCGCCTGTTACGACATGCAGGAGGCACGTGGGGCATATTCTATCCCCTTACCCCAAGGAGCTGCTAATAACCTTGACTTAAATTGAATATGCAAGATAATTGGCTACCACCGCAATCTCAAAACAAAGTTGAAAATTATCGAAAATACAGTAGTAATTTAGCATTAGACATGCATACTAAGAACCAATACATTCTCAACAAGAGGAATCCATAGCACAGTGGATAGCATTTTGTTTATACATTTGTATTTCTCAGTGTACGGAGACAAAAGGCAAAGCTGCCTGTAACAAATGTCTTCCTCAAAGTTGAAATAGTAACAGACAGATAATTTCATGGTACGTTGGAGCCAAAATATTTGAACACATGGAGCTTGAAGCAATTTAAGTTATAGGATCAGGGAAAGAGAGATTGAGGGAGAGAGTTCCAAAGCTTGTTGAGTAGAAGAAAGACTGGAAATATCGGATCACTCTTGAGCTAGAGAGTTGGACAGAATAGGGGTGGGAATGTGTTGAAAGGCGGGTTACCCTCATTCTCTATGAGGGAGGAGGTATACATAGAGAAGCTTCTGAAGAACACTGATTATTGAAAAATTGGTAGTAGAGTTAAAGAGATGTAACATTGTGGCATGTAGAGAGAGGTTGTAGGGCATTAGTAATAGAAAGTTAGTTGATGAGTTGAACAGTTTTTGACTCTACCCTTTCGAGAAATGCGCTATGGGTGGAACATACATACATACATACATAAAATGTTAAGACTGAGTGCTCCACACATACGTGCAGTTTCAGTCTCTTGTCCTAATGGTGGCATTCCAGGTAACCCTGTTAAGGGCTGCTTCACTTGTCAAGTTTTTTAATTTGAGATCGGCACGTATAGTCTGATCCCAGGTCTTCCTCGATCCACCCCTTGGTGCAGCTCCCTCCACAATCACAGACCTGCATTTTTTCACCCAATTTTGTTCATCCATTCTCTCCATTTGTCCATACCATCCCAGTCTACTTGTACGCATCACCTCGCATAATACTCTTTATACCTAAGCGTCTCCTCAGCTCATCATTTGTTATTCTATCCTGCAGCCTGGCCCCACACATCCATCTCACCATTCTCATCTCACTACGTTCCATTCTGTTGACATCCTCTACTTTAACGGCCCATGTTTCTGAGGCATACATCATTGCACTTCTAATACATGAGGCATACACCTTTCCCTTCAGGGTGAGAGGCATTCTTTTCATGGTCAGAATTGGCAGCAGTTCTCTGAACATCCCCCAGCCACATCTAATTCTAGCAACAGTGGTAGCCTCGGCCCCACCACTGGCAGAGATGGTATCTCCTAGGTAACAAAACTTGTCCATCAGCTCCAATGACTCATTTCCAAAATTCACAGCCATAGGATCATCACTTAACACAAGCTCGCCTTTGCACACTTCGCACTCAAATTTAACTATTTCTGACTTATCCTTTGGCAGGGGTCCTTTTATTCTACTACAGCGCTTACTCCCATGGTGCACCCAACATCGACAGATGCTACATCGAATTGAGTTAGCGCCCACACCCTTTCCACACACTGCACATGGGTATGCACCGCTCTTTTCCACATTGCCTCGTCTCAATCTACAGTGCATAACCTTGGTTGTGTTAATATTGACTCTTAAACCCTTGCTCGCCATGCCCTCTCTCCATCTTCTGAATTTGGCCTCAGCATCTTGCATATTGTCAGCTATTAGGACTAAAATCGTCTGCATAAAACAGTTCCAACAGGAGTCCGCCTCTAAAAACTCTAGACAGTACCTCCAGGACCATAATGAAGAGGAGGGGGCTTAACACTGAACCCTGATGAACTCCAACACGGACTGTGAACTTATCACTCAGTACACATTTCACCCTCACCGGAGTTCGCAAATCCTCATACATCTTCATTATCACACACACCAGCCACTCTTCCACACCAAGTTTCCTCATAGCCCACTGCACAACATCTCTAGGCACCCTGTCAAAGGGTCCCTACACATGCAAGTAATACTCGATGCATGGGTGCACTGTGCACCCTATACAGAGCAAGAAGCTGTGCGGGGGTGAAGAACCCACGGGGATGGTTGAGCACACCTAACTTCTGGTAAGCTATTGTAGCAAGAGTGGTAATAAGATCTTTCCAAGAAAGGGCAGGAGAAAAAGAAACCCAAAGAACACTGAGAGAAGATGGAGGGTTGAATTGTGTATTGGTGAAGAGATAGGGATAGTCGTGTGGAGGATTGTGATGGGTAGATAGATGGAGAAATTGGGTTTTGGAAGCATTGAAAGTAAGGAGATTTTCTCTTCCTCGATTGAAATTAGTTAATAGATCAGAACATAGGTGTGCTATGGCCTTATCATGTGAATTTTGGAGTAATTGCATTGTGGATCATTGTGGAAAACTAGTTGAATAGTGTAAGGTATAATCAGCATATGAGTGAATAGGATTAGAGGTACAATTGAGAAAATCATTAATGAGTATTAGAAAGAGAACAGGATACAGGACAGAATCCTGAAGAACACCAGAGCTGAAAGGTTGAGGAAGTGAGCGATGGCCGTGCACAACCGCAGATATGGAATGGCCAGAAAGGAAAAACAGATAAAGGCACAGGTGGAGGGATACAAACTGAAGGAGGGTAGTTTAGAAATTTGAGATTTTTGTCAGACTCAATTGAATGCTTTCAATATGTCTAGAACAATAGAAAAGGTTTCACCAAAGTCCCGAAAGGAGCATGACCAAGAGTTAGTAAGATAAGAAAGATCACCAGTAGAACGGCTCTTAGGGAAACTGTATCTCCTGTATCTCCTGTATCCTGTATCTCCATACAGGTGATCTGAAATCAGATTATGGGAAGA
Organism: Paralithodes platypus; assembly: GCA_032716605.1. Lineage (NCBI taxonomy): Eukaryota > Metazoa > Arthropoda > Malacostraca > Decapoda > Lithodidae > Paralithodes > Paralithodes platypus. The sequence goes on from CM064495.1 coordinate 21,387,462, forward strand.
CAAATACTTAAGAAATTTTGAATTAAGAATAGATTTATATACTTTAGAGATACAAGGAATGAGAGTAATTAGACAATAGTTTGAGGTTGGAGAGCGGTCTCCCTTCTTTAGGACAGGTTGAATGAGAGCAAACTTCCAGCAAGAAGTGAAGATGTTAGAGGAAAGACAGAGATGAAAAACTTTGCCTAGGTAGGGAGTCAACACGGAAGAACAGTTTTTGAGTACAACAGGAGGAACACTATCCGGTATGAATGCCTTCTTGCTATAAAGCCCAGAGAAGGGAGAAAGTACATCCTAAGAAGCGATTAGGATATTAGGCATAAGCAAGAGAGAGATGGGTGGAGAGGGAGGAATTGCATCGGAATCATCGAAGGTGGCGGTTTTAGCAAAACATTTAGTGAAGAGTTCATCTTTATCAAAGGAAGAAGTGACGGTGTTGCCATTAGAGTGAAAAAGTGGAGGGAAAGACGATGAAGTAAAATTATTTAAGAGGTTTTTGGCTAGGTGTCAGAAAGCTTAGGAAGAACTAGAGTTGAAAAATTCAGAGCATTTATTATTGATGAAAGGGTTTATGGCGAGTCGAAAAACAGATATGGCTTGATTCTGGGCAGAAACAATAGAAAGTACGAGATTCGTGAGTTTAAAGGGGATGATGCCATTTGCATGCTTCCTCCAGTAGTAGTAACAAACGTGAGTAAACCAAGATATTTTTGCATTAGACTGAGATAAATAAATAGGAATGTATGTCTCCATCCCCGAGATTATTACCTCAGTAATGCGTTCAGCACACTTCGAGGGTGCCTGGCTATGGAAGCAAAAAACATTCCATCGGAAATCAAACAAGTACTGCCGAAGAGCCTCCCAGTCAGCAGCGGCAAAATTCTACAAGCACCGGCAGCTGGGAGGATTGGATGGCCATACTGGAGAGATAGAACAGGTAACAGAGATAAGGTTATGATCTGAGGAGCTCAATGTAAGCAGAAGGTTTAAAAGGTAGAAATAAGTCAAGGATGTTGGGCTGATCTCCATGGCAGTCAGGGACACAAGTAGGGGGCTCTAGGTCATTTTGGATAGACAAGATGTAGGCTAGTTCACCAGGTTGGTTAGTGAATTGATAGGACAGCAGTTGGCGGTGGTGAATATTGAAATCTCCAAAGATGAAGATTTCAGAGAAAGGGGAGGTTGATAGGATGTGTTCCTTTTTAGAGTTTAGATAGTCAAACATTTGAGGAAATTCAGTCAAGTTAGGGGATAGATAGACAGCACAGAAATAATTAGCTTAAGATTGACAGGAAAATTTGAGCCAGAGAGTTGAGAATTCAGACGAATTTGAGTCGGAAACACGAGAGCAGGTAAATTTGTTGTGCACATGTACACACCATCTACCTTTGGCTTGGAATCTAAGATATATAAAGTAGGAGAGAAGGGGCTGCTGGCAGTTGCTTCAGACAACTGAGTCTCGGTGAGGAAAAGAAGATCAGGTTTATTGGAGGAGTGGTGGTGTTCAACAGAGGGAAAATTAGAGGAAAAGCCGCGGATATTGCAAAAGTTGAAAGTAAGTGTGCCACGCCGTGGTCCAGAGCATTTCTAGGCGTTGTTTGGGGAAGGACGAGTGAATGTTAGGGGCATTTATGGTCTCCCTCCTGGGGGTTCTATGAAGGCCTATTTAACACCATTATAAGCGTGGCAGATTACGGAATAGAAGATCGTCAGCTTGAGTCTTTCTCAATCTCTAAGGGTTATTTTGAAGTAATCTAAACGTCCCAATACTTCTACAGTATCCTAAGTGCACCGACATTTATAATGATTACCCCCAATATCATTATCAAATGGCAACAGAGCAGATGCCTGGCCAAATATTAAAATGATCTGGTTACTCTCATCCAAATTATGTGTCGTGTATAAAAAAAGGTTTCGCCATCTAGTACAGGGAAAATGAAACAACTAACAGCTTAATTTGATTATCTCATGACCTAGCAAGAGTTACAGAATACTGAATATGGTATGGTCCCGAGGTTGAGAAATACTGTAAATAAAACACACGCTGCTAAAATTGTTCATGTACTATCGGTATAAAAATACTGGTGTCATGGTGATGTTATTGATCCAGGTGTTCATCAGCCTGACGCCTGTCGTCACTATAATCCTTCTCACTACTCTACGGATTGCTCACTACATTTCAGTAACATTTAGCCAAGTTCACTTTAAGTTCATTTAGGTTTGTTTTGCTAAGATTAGTTTAGTTCAAATGATTTGTGTTTTGTCTTGCTTAGATTAGTTCAGTTTAAATTAGTTTAATATAGTTTAGTTCAGTTCATTTCAAGTCAGTTCAAGTCACTTCAGGGCCGCACTTCCTTCAGTCCATCAACTTAAATTGGATTTGACATCTTCTTATGTATGTTTTGATGTCATTGCTAATGAGGCAGACACTAAATATCACTTAAGCTCAGATTCCAATATCCCATATTTTAATTTTGAGTAGATGTGCCATTCTTATCTATAAATTGCATTATACTGTATTACGGCGGAGAGGGATTATGGGTGTGTAACTTGTAAAATTAATCAAAACAAGAATAGTCTTATATTGTATTCAAGTTACTAGTGACTATACATTGTATTTAATATAAAGATTATTTATAAAAAAACAAAATTACGGAAAAGGTAGCTTAACTCATAGTTAGAAATAATGACCTCTCCTAGCTCTGACAATAGCTGGTGTTTTGTGAGGCATATCTTGACTAATACACTAAAATTATGTTGTGCATTCAGTATTTCCACTTGTTATCACATTAAAAATAAACAAATGCGTCCATTTCTTATAACAGTGTGAGATTAATATAGAAGAGTTCCCTGGAGCCTTCCTTACCAGATGTTGTCATTACTCTGATAGTGACGTCCCTATTTGACCACAAGTCGAAAACCAAAGGACCGCCGTTTAACAAAATTAATATAAACACCATGTGAGGAGGAGCACTTTCTTGAAAACGTTTCGCATATAGCTTCATTAGGCCAATGACATACACCAGAATATTTTACAACTAAATGGGAGGGAGGTAGGGGGGAGGAGATTAGAGTTGGCGAGTATATTCATGAAGAAGTCACTGATTGGTGCGGTCAGTAATATAAGTAATAAGCTACCAACACAGTCAGTTCTCCGATATGTTAGTAATCTTCTTTAACCCTTAATTAGCGGCGAGCAACATAAGTCGAGTTAAATAAAGCTGGACTATTTGGCGGTGCTCGACATATATCGTGTGGCAATTTCAGCACGTAATGTTGCTGAGAGAGAGAGACAAGTGGTGGTAGGAGAGTAGCGAGCGTATGACTGCTCCAGACCACCGCGGCGAACCTACTGACACGAATCCCACCTCCTCCCTCCCTCTCTCACTCGCTATATACGGAATTGTATGGGGAAAGTGCCTAATTACATGCTTTTTGCACTCGCGTTGCACGGTTATTGCAAGAAAACTAGCCATCATAAAAGGATCGTTATGGTGTCATTCGAAAGCTCTGTTTATGCCCTTTCAGGGATAGATACTTGTTTTACGTTCTGGGTCTTATTTAGGCATGAAAATGATCACGTAAACAGCCCTATTTTGGCTAAAAACACCCCGCTGGGCGGTACATATAAATAAACCGCATAGGCCGCTCGTAAGGTGTTAATTAATATTATTAGTTGACCTTTGACCTTGACCTGTTACCTTAACCTTTATGCGTTTTATTTTGTTTTATTTTTTTGCATTGACGTTGTCCTGACAAATCATATAAGCTTGCCGAATTAGATTAAAACTCATCAGTTCGTTTCAGATATATTAACCCGGCAAAGACTAGACTATGGTATTGGAAACATCCCGCCATGCGGAGGTATTTTGTTTCATTCCCGACGAAAATTGTCATTTTACCATAAATATCGTTATTACTTATTCATATACGCATATGTAGGATTGGTAGCAAGTAATGGAGGGGAATTATCTCACCTAATCACATATTGCTTTGTTTTAAGTGTCACTGGGGTGTTAACACATTTTTTTTTTAGGCCTTGGATCTTATGAGGACCTTTGCCCACCAAACCTCTTATGAGGATTTTTGCCTTTCTCGGGTTAATAGAATAGTTGACCATGACCTGTGATCTTCATTTTATCTTGAACTTTATATGTCTCAAAATTAACTTTATATTTTTAATTTAAAGTGCAACTATATCTCAGGAAAATTTGTTAAGTTTGCATGAATAATAAAGTCATTAGCATATTGACCATATATAACCTTGCCCTGTGACCTTGACCTTTCAAATTAAATTTTAGATTATTTTGTATGACCTTAGCCTAGGTATTCCAAATATACATGATAAGCCTAGTGATAATAAAATAATTAGTAAAAGAAATACTAGTAAAAATCACATTTTGACCTTGACCTTACCCTTTAGAATATTTATCTAAAATTTGGTTAAAATTATAGCAATGTTATTAGTAATTTTTGTAGAAAAATTAAGAAATTTGAGTTAAATAATATACATATGCAAATTTGACCATATATTTAACCTTGACCTTTGACCTTAACCTCTAAGTAAAATTTACATTTTCCTTTTCGACTGACCATAGAATTAACCAAATGGATAGACTTGTGAAATGTTGTGAAAATCCCAAGAACGGTCTAGGAGGAGTTTACAGAGAGACAGGCGGACGACGAACAAGATGACTGGTGGTGCACAGTATACAGGCGGGATTTGTGTGCCCGATAATACTCTGCATAACCCCTTCTGTACCAGCGACGTCTTTGTAATAATAGTTTAGCTATATTTAGACGACTTTGTGCAGTTTAGGAAGGATATAGGATAGCTAAAAGGATAAATTGAGATAGTCTGTAGCTTTTTAATTGGTAGACCCCCTGGATATGGTGTCTTTGGGGCTTGTTTTATACCTTACCCAGATGTGATGGCTCCGTCTGGGTCGACCTGTTTATATCCATCTTTATGTATTTGTATATGGATTGCTTTCAACTTTTTCTGTTTTTGTTTCTACTTTTGTCCGGTGATATAGAAGTTAATCCCGGTCCTCACAGACAACTTGCTACAAGTTGTCGTGTATTTTATTCCAATATTCGTGGTCTCTATAAGAACATCAAGGATCTTACATTGGTATCTGTTGATTATGATATTGTCTTTTGTTCTGAAACCCTTGTCTCTGGTTATAGAGATTATTCTGAACTTCTTATACCTAACTTCGGTAAACCAGTTCTTATTCAGCGTGATTCTATTCCTCGTGCTCGTGGAATGAGCTTGTATATTAGATCTGGGTATAATGCTCAGCACTTAACTAAGCATATTTGTAAATGCCATGAGATGCAGTTAGTTAAAGTTTCCAGCAAGTATCATAGTCATTACATTTTTAGCCTGTACAGAAATCCTGATGTTAACAATGACATATATGACTGCCTTTTAACAGCCATGGCTTCAATACAGTCTGTAGATGTCAAATCATCTTTTATTTTTGTTGGTGATGTCAATGCGCATCATCAAGAGTGGTTGAACTCGGTCTCTCCAACTAATAGAAATGGTCATGCTGCATTGGATTTTGCAAACTTATCTGGTTGTGAACAGCTAATCCAAGGACCTACTCATATGTCTGGAAATTGTCGTGATCTAGTACTAACAGACATTCCTGGCGTTGTAGAAACCTCCGTTCTTGTACCTGTTGGCACTTCCGACCACAATGCCATCATGTGTAAAATTAATCTTGATTTTTCTGTTCCTGATATTACTCTCTCACGTAAAGTCTACCTTAAATCCCGGGTTAACTGGGACAACGTTTGTAATGATGTTTGTAATATTGAGTGGAATCACATACTAAGATCTCATGACCCGGTTTCAGCTCTCAACAATTCCCTTCTTGGTATCCTTCGCAAAAGAGTTCCATCAAAGACAATTAAGTCTCGTATCAGGGATAAAGCATGGTTTAATGATGACTGCAAGCGTGCATTTGATGACAAACAGGCTGCATATCGTCTATGGAGGCGTAATGAAACCCCCTTGCATTGGGAAAATTATGTTTTTAAAAGGGCAGCTGCGCAGAGAGTTTATGATGGTGCTGAGAGGGATTATAACTCCCATCTTCAGGATGTTCTGGCAGGAGCTACACAGCCTCATAAATGGTGGTCCGCTTTGAAATCCTCTTTATTTGGAATAGATTCCTCCATGCCTCCTCTTTGTGATTCTGATGGCTCCATCTCTTTTTATCCATTATCGAAGGCCAATATTCTATCTAATATTTTTATTAATAAGCAGAGTAATCAGGAATTGTCTTTGCCATTGACATGTTTCCCTAGACCCAACCTCAATTCAATGGCATTCAAATCAGCTGAACTGAAAAGGTACTTGCTGGATCTTGATACCTATGGTGGCACAGACCCGGATGGGTTTTTCCCTCTCTTTTTTAAAAAGGTTGCAGTGGTCTTGGCACCTAAATTGGCAGTGGTGTTTAGGTTGCTTTTGAAATCAGGTAGTTTTCCTCTTTGCTGGCGTAAGGCTATTATCACTCCTATTCCAAAGGGAAATACTGCCTCATCATCTCCTAATGACTATCGCCCTATCTCCATTACACCTATCCTATCCAAGCTCTATGAGAGGCTTTTGTCCAGACGCCTTTCCTCTTATTGTAATAGTCATAATTTGATACCAAACTCACAGTTTGGTTTTCGTAAGGGACTGGGTACATGTGATGCACTTCTGACACTCACCCATGACTTGCAATCTTCATTGGACCAGGGACATGAGTCTCGCGTCGTGGCTATTGACTTTAGTTCTGCTTTTGATTTAGTCAACCATAAAGCACTTCTGTTTAAGTTACAGCTCATTGGTATTGGTGGCAATTTTTTAAGGATCTTTGAAGATTTTTTGATGAAAAGATCTCAGTCTGTGGTCATTGATGGGTGTCATTCCCCTTCTGTTACTGTTGTTTCTGGTGTTCCACAAGGCAGTGTCCTTGGGCCTTTGCTTTTTATTATTTTTACTGCTGACCTGTGTTCCGAGCTTGAAAATAAACTACTCTCCTATGCTGATGATACAACTTTATATGCGTCAATTGCATCACCAATAGATCGACACGTAATTGCTACTGCTCTGAATAGGGATTTAGCCAAAATAACATCATGGTGTGAACTTTGGGGCATGAAACTTAATGCTAGTAAAACACACTCCATTATCATCAGCAGATCTCGTACCTTGGATCCTCCCCATCCTTATCTACAAGTTTCTGGCGAGCAAATTGAGAATGTGGATACTCTGCGTTTGTTTGGAGTTACTCTTGATCCCAAACTTACTTTTGAAAAGCATATTCGTTCTTTCTCCTCTTCCATTTCCCAAAAAATTGGTCTGCTTCGCAAGGTTTATAAAACATTTGCTTGTGACGCCACAGTTATCAAGTCTTTTTATGCTTTTATTTTGCCACATTTCGAGTACTGCTCACCTGTCTGGTTGTCAGCAGCTGACTGCCATCTCAAGTTGCTTGACAGGTCGCTAAATTCCATCAGTTTTATTCTACCTAATTTGTCTCTTGATCTGTTTCATCGACGTAAAGTTGGTGCTCTTAGTCTTTTATTTAAAGTTTTTAACAATCCTCAGCATCCCTTACATGGGGTTCTGCCTGGGCCCTATGTCCGGGCTCGTGCAACTAGATTCACAAGCAAACTTAATTATCTTGCCATGAGCCGTGTTAATTTTTCTACTACACAGTTTTCACGGTGTTTTGTGCCGGCCATGGTTGACTTGTGGAATAAGTTGCCAAATGAGCTAGTCAATTCAGCTAATATCTCCATTTTTAAGTCTAGAGTTAATGCTTTTTTTCAGCATTAATTCTAATTTTTAAACTTATTTTATTCTATTTTATTGTATTATATTTAAGCTTGATATCCTCCACTGCATAATATGTTATCTGTGTTTAATATGTGTATATGTACAGTACAGTATACAGTGTATGTTTTTATGTTTTCCTAAGTTGCCATAGTCTCTCTCCAGTGCCTCCGGGTGTTTTGTGTGGATTGATCTTGATGGTGTTTCTGCACCCTGGTTGGAGACTTCGGCATCTCATATAATAATAATAATAATAATAGACGTCCTCCCTTAGCTGAATATAATCGTCTAATTGTGTCCAGAATATGATGACATACATGTCACCGGCACTGATTGGGTTACACAGAGTTGATAAGGGTCATCGGTCATTTAGTTCGCCCATTCGAAACAGTCCTAAATGATTGCGCCCTAAATGTTGTCATATATCGAGTCCAATTGACCTAATTTTTCCCAACATGAAGTGTTAGGTTGTTTAACCCTTTCAGTATGGGCGAATATATTTTAAATTTTATTCCTGCTATCATTAGACGATTTTACTCTGTTGAGGAAGGATTTATGGTAGTCAATGAATAGATGAAGATATAATACACCTATCTGATTACTAGACGTCCTTCCTAAGTGGCATAAAATCGTTTATTAATAGACAATATTAGGAATAAAGGCGTCACCCGTACTGAAGTGATTAATAAAACTACAGTAAGTATGGAAGAATATGTAAGAGGAGATGGATAAAGAAGGAGCAAGAGATATAAATATGGTAAAATTACGAAAAGAGTGAAGTTGGGGAAAGCACCAGGAACAGATGGAGTGTGTGGGGAAATGTTGAGGTATGGTGGTGAGATAGTGATCGAATGGGTATGGAAAATGTGCAAACTAGCATGGGAGAAGGGGAGTGCACCCGATGACTGGAAGACTGGCATAATAGTCCCCCTATAAAAGGGGAAAGGGGAAAGAGGAGTTTGTGGTAACCACCGAGGAATATGTCTTCTAAGCGTAGTAAGGAAGGTATACAGTAGGGTAGTGATTGAGAGAGTGAGAGTGAGAACGGAGAAATGGATAGGCGACGAGCAGGGAGGTTTTAGGAAGGGAAGAGGATGTGTAGATCAGATTTTTACCCTGAATTGTGTTGTGGAGAAGTATTTGGAGAAGAAACAAAAGGTGTATGTTGCCTTTATGGACTTGGAGAAGGCCTATGACAGAGTGGATAGAGAAGGTTTGTGGAAAGTACTTAGAATATATGGAGTAGATGGCAAGTTGTTGAAAGCAGTGAAGAGCATGTATCAGGGTGCAAAGGCGGCAGTATGTGTGGAGAGTGAGCAGAGCGAGTTCTTTGACCTGAATGTTGGTTTGAAACAGGGGTGTGTGATGTCCCCATGGTTGTTTACTGTATATATGGATGAAGTCATGAAAGAAATACTATCAAGAGCAGTGGATGTTGGTGTATCGCTGAAAAGGGAGGCATATGAGTGGAAGCTACCTATACTGCTGTTTGTGGATGATACAGTTCTGATGAGTGATAATGAATGGGAGTTGCAGGGTCTGGTAAATGAGTTTGGAACATTGTGCGAAAAATTGAATTTGAAGGTAAATGCGGGGAAGAGCAAGGTTATGGTCTTCGAAAGGGGTGAAGTCACAGAGTGTGAGGTGAAGCTGAACGGTCAGGCTATGGAGATCATCAACTCTTTTAAGTATGTGGGCAGTGTGTTGAGTAAAGATGGGACTATGGATGAAGAAGTGCGGCAGAGGGTACAACAGGGGAAGAGGGTTGTAGGAACGCTGAAAGCAGTAACAAGAAATAGGGTGGTCAGTATGGAAGTGAAGAAGTCCTTGCATGACAGTGTGGTAATCCCGACACTGACTTACGGAAGCGAAGCATGGACGTTGGTTGAGAGACTCAGACCAATAGTGAGAGCAGTGGAAATGAATTACTTAAGAAGTGCGTGCGGAGTTACATGGAGGGATAGACAGACTAATGAAGAAGTAAGAAGGAGGTGTGGTGTGGAGGTAGATGTGCTGGAAAGTGTGAAAAGGAACAACTTGAGATGGTTCGGCCATATGGAACGTATGGAAAGCGAGAGAATGAATAAGAGGGTGTACGAGAGCGAGGTGGAGGGACAGAGAGGGAGAGGTAGACCGAATGAGAGGTGGAAGGATGGAGTGAGGAAGTATATGAACAAGGCGGTGGTGGTTGGGGGGAGGGGCGTCGACTGACTGGGGACAGAGGTGCATGGGGGCGGTTTGTTTGTGGCCACCCCTTCGGGGATCGCGGCGTCAGGCAATAGATAGATAGATAGACGAACTTACACACAAGGAAACTTTGCAAGTTGCTTAACCCTTTCACGCATATGACGCGATTTTGAGCCTATTGGGGTTACTTTACAGTCTTTGTTTCCATCAGGGGTATTTAGAAACATTAAGTTTAGTTACTTCAACCTCTGCAGTTGTCTTTGAGTTAGCTGTGGGCAGAAAACTAATTTTGGAGAGGTAGTTATAAGAGTGAGAGAACTCTATTTCTTATTGCTAATCAGGCAACCTCTGCGTCATAAATGCGTGATAGGGTTAAGGGAGCCCACCTCGCTTTTGTTCTCTTTCTCTCTCTCTCTCTCTTTTGCTTGTATCCATTCGGCCCCATTCAGCCTACTGTTTTAAGACGTTTACCCCCATTCAGCGGTAGCGTGCCAGCATATACAGTATATATATTTTTGTTTTGACAGCAAGCTAAATTTGTAATTTTTTTGATAAAAAATGTCTCCGGCGAAGCCAGATTTCTTCATACAATGCTGGCTCGCTATCGCTCGCCAGGAAGAAATCGACGCTTGGATGTGGATAACGTCTTAAAACAGTTGGCTGAATAGGGCCGAAAGGATACAAGACAGGTAAAGAGAAAAAAGAGAGAAAGATAACAAAAAAGCTGGTGACCCCCCTTAAAGATCAGATAAGGTTTAAGTACCGGTACTGTACTTAAAGTACTTACATTTATTGAATGCAATTTAGTACATATTTCTAGAACATTCTTCTAGGCATACGCCAAGGAAAATATATGGTATATTCCAAAATGTGATCATACCGTAATTTTTATCATATTAGTATTTATCACTTATGCTTCATGGTATAAATGTTGTGTTCACACACAAACATCATAATACATGATTAGTTATTATATTTTCACTCAGTAGCGCACAGGATCTCATTCATATACTGGTAAAATGCACACACACACAAACATACACATACACAATCACCTTAGAATTTTCTTAATAACGTACATGATTACATTTACACAGAAACACACACAAATACACTCTGACACGCATACACACATCAATATCTCTACTCTCGCTTTGCTCAAGAACGCACATGGTCTCATCTACACATTGTTACTAGAGGGAGGCCAGAATCCAGCCTTTGTCTCGACCAAAGAGGATAGATAGAAAGAGTGGAAAGAGTTGAGTTCCGCGCGTGTCCTAGGGGTAGCACCACTTTCGTGGGGCATAATATTATAATCAAAATACCTCAGTGATTAATCCGTATTAGATACTCCTTGATATCTGAGTGCCTGGCCTGTCTGCAGTGTTACGATAGTTAGGGAAACTTCCGCATAATGAGGGAGCGTTAGATCAAAGAGGGAACGTCTTTGAGAGTGAATAAATATGGGTAAAAACATGTAAATTATTTAGAATATAATAAACAAATACAACCAAGAGAGAAAGAAGTAAATATACGTATGCAATATATAAAATACTTATATATGATGCAAATATAATTCCAAGCAACACAAATAGAATACAAAAGTTAATTTTGAATTTATATTATTAGTTACCTTATAAGTAGATATTAAATTATAAAGTATTTAAAGTGGACATTTTGACGAAATACATAGGTTAGGGTATATAATAATTATGCCATCTAGGGATATTGTATTCGGGCGAGATCACACCCTGTTTGGCGTTGGCAACTCCGAGTCTCACAACAACAATGGCGGCGGTAGTGGAGATTCATCTCTGATACTCCTCATAATTACGACAATTTCATGATGATCTGGCCTGTACAGTGGCCTTTAGTTATATCTATTGAACTCTGTCATGTTTACAGAGTCTGAGGATAATGTTGAATTGATTATTCAATGCGTTATTAGTACAAGGTAGGGATTTTTACGAATTAATCGGTATCTTCCCATTTTCTTTTGCGATCGTGCTACCATCTCTCGTGTGTGCGGATCACTATTATCAGAACTGTGACCTCTCCCTTTCCCATCCTTTCTTAAAGAATCCTTGGTCTAGACTGTGGGAACTGGCTGTGCTTGTGTCCTGCATGAACGGGCTGGTCAGCTGCGCACCAATAGAGTGGAGGTGGTGGTGGCCCGCTATTGGATGACGCACCTGGCTCCCTTCCCCCCAATCTCTAGGCATATGTGAGGTGGACTGGATGACAGACAACCCGGGCAGTGATTTTCAGGCAGCGACGGGGAGAAGTTGTGTGTAGACTCGGGGGTTTCAGGTCGGGAGACTCCTTATTGTATTGTAAGGGGGCCTGGGATAGGGTCCTTTCTGAAGGCATCGGTCAGCTCAGCTGGTGATATATTTGTCAGATCCAGCTGGTTTTGGGGTTAATTACTTATAACTTTATTGGAAAATATGTAATATTTTGACAGTGTTTGAGGGGGTTTGGACATTTATTCATGAATGGTGCGTGTGAGGTATTCACTGTGTTGTTACTTTCATTACTTATTTCATTAAGATGTTTTGACATTTATTGAAGAGTAATGTTTGTGGGCTATTCACCTGGTTACTACTTTGGGCATGGTCATTGTAGGTGTGGTTTGGGCCTGTGAAGGGTATGGTGGTGGTTAAAGTATATAATAATAACTCAGATTTTAACTACAGTCTTTACCTTTACCCAGATAATATAATTACTGTATTGTACATTTATTGGTAGTAACCCTTGCCGTATTGGAGACCTCTCTTTCATTGTATTCACCAGTTAGATTGTGTGGGTGACCTTAGTGACTGTCATTCTATTCTGGCATTGGTTAGACTGTTTGGTTCAGCTTAATAAAGAGGTCATCAGTGAAGCAGGGGTTATCTATCATGTTCTTGAATGGTGTTGGTTTGGATAATATAAAAACTGCTCCGAGGATAATTGGTTGAACATGCAGTACTAATTGAGAAACTAGTTGTGTGTGGCTGAGTGTATTCACCGGGTGTTCTGAGTGAGATAATTAAGGGAACCCAAGAGTTCTGACAACATACACGCATGCACTACATGGATGTATTTATCAATACTATACTAATTAATCAGTCTGGTAACGTGTGGAAACCCTTCAATTCGGTGCAATTACTTTAAATAAGCTCCGGCTTTAGACAATTAGACAATGTTATTCAACTGAGGTATGACCTTTAGGTAGCAAATATTATATATATATATATATATATATATATATATATATATATATATATATATATATGCTGTACAGTCAATCCTCCGGTAACGCGACTAATGTGTTCTGGTAACCTCCCGTGTTACCAAAAAACGCGTTACCGAACCCATAGGTTTACATGTTAACCCGTTGAGCCCCGGCTAGTTATAAGATTTTGTTCACCCCAGTCCCAAGCCATTTTCACTTATTTTTTTTGTTTGCTAAAATGGAAGACAAGGATGAGAAATGAAAAAAAAAAACAAAAAAAAATAACCTCTGACATTTTTTTTTGGTGGGGGGGGTGCTTCAAAAAAATTTGTTGAGCCAAAATGGAAGAGAATGGTGAGAAATGAACACACAAATAAAAAAAAACTCATTTCGGTCATTTGGGGGGCGGGGGGGGGGGTTTCAATAGTTTGTCTCCCCCGCATGACCACCCGCCCGGGAGCACTAGGGTAAAACTGAGTATGGCATTGTACGGCATACATCCTAAGGAGTATCTCACATAAATCTCAAGCCTCTAGCTCCCATACGACCGGAGTAATGAAGGTTCAAAGTGGCGGTAAACTAGGGGTGTAAACTATCCCCACTAAGCCCACCACCACCAGCCGCGCGGCTGTCTCGGCCCGCTCACACCTACTGGCCCGGCTCCCCCACACACTACGGTACCTCCCCCTCCTATTCTCCCGCCATTTCCTACCTTACGAGCCACGTAAGTGTTTTTTATATGTCGGACGCACGTGATGCGTCGCTGGGAGTTGGTGATCAAAGACTGCCGACGCAACACGTGCGACGCTGGGTCTCAACGGGTTAAATGTACCTTAGTGTCCTGGGGATTTCCACAAAGTACACTTTTTCTCCATAGAAGCCTATGTTATAATAATTAATTGAATTATAAAGGTTTTTTGACATGTGCATTGGGTTGATTTGCCCATTGCAACAACTCTTACCTCTCAATAAATATTTCGTTTAGGCTAGGCTAGTTAACCCTCTCACCACGGAAGGGCTCTTGAACGCCCATAAAAAAGCATATAACAGCTGCCCGGAAGGGCTCTTGAACGCCCAGTGGTTGAAAACCTGTGAGCTTCGTGTGCGAGGCGTCGGTCCGACGCATGTAAACTACAGCCGGCTGGACCGACGCCCCGCATCTCCGACCACAAGAAGGAGAGCGTCGCTTGTTCGTGTGTGCCTGTATGTTGTTGTTAAGTATCGAAAAGTAGTGTAAAGTGGCTGTTTTGGCCATAAAGTTATCTCCAATGAAATCATCATCACAGCTCAACCAGTTGACTTAGAGAGCTCTACTTAATGCCATTCTACAGGTAAATAACACAGCTACGCTTGGGGATGTGCGGGAATGCAGGAAGCAGTCAGATTAACACATATACGGTAGCCTAGCCTAGACGTTTTTCGGCCAAAACACCCGGGTTTCGAGGAATATATATATAATACATAGCCGGGGCTGGAGGGTTAAGGAGAGAGAGTCACAGCAGTAGCCGACATTTTTCGATCGAAGCTCTGAAATCTCGCCATCATATTTCTCACCTCACACAATAACTACACATTTTAGAATGGTCTACTCTTCACTCAATGCACAGCAACGACCATATCTACATCTGGTATGAATAACAACTTGGTTAGGCCATTTATTTGCAGAGATATGAGCATTGGTAAATGGCGAAAATCGTAACTTCTGAATTCCGCATAACTCGCCGTCTTATTATTTCTCACCTCACACAATAACTACACAATGTAAGGTGTTCTAGTCATCACCCAACGCACTGCAACGATCATATCTACCTCTGTAATGTATAAACACTTGGTTAGGCCATTTATTTGCAGAGATATGAGCATCGGTAAATGACGAACATCGGAAGTAAAGCTTCGGCGACCGAGATAGCCTAGCCACGTAGTGTACACAATGACAACGCACACACACACTCACTCGACATAGCCAAACAATAACATAAGTGTGTTTCGGTAATTATTCTCACCTCACACAATAACTACACAATGTGGAGTGTTCTAGTCTTCACCCAATGCACGGCAACGATCATATCTACCTCCCTTATGCATAAAAACTTTGTTAGGCCATATATTTGCAGAGATATGAGCATCGGTAATGACGAAAGTCGGGAGTAAAGGTTTGGCGCCCGGCTAGACCCCGCGCCAGTGTAAGTATTGATCGTGTTAGCAAATTTTGTTTATATTTGGGGTGCACCGCGTGCCACCAAATCCGCGTTTCCAAAGTGCGCGTTACCGGAGGATTGTATATATATATATATATATATATATATATATTATATATATATATATAAATATATATATATTCAACCATCAATATTTAAAACAAAATATCCCTGCTTTCCTATGGAGTGCTATTCTGTATGGCATTTTGAAATATATATAGTACCATATCAAATCGTTTCAACACATATTTATGAAGTATTAAATATTACGTTTAGACCCTCATCTAAACATTACATTAAATTGTACTTCCGTGTACCATACCAGATTACAGTTAATGACGCAAGTGTAATCCAGAGACTCACAGTGGGTAACAACTTAACGAGACCATATCAATACATAATGGTTCGTTGACCACATTTTTATGTATGTATTTAGTATGTTATGGAATATAGGCGAGAAGACTTTTATATAATAATACATGCAGATAATATGATTTTGATTAATGTATATTTATTGTTATCGAATACGCACACACACACACACACACACATATACTGTATATATATATATATATATATATATATATATATATATATATATATATATATATTTTATAAAATATAGATTATCAGTAGAGGGATATTTCGTAGCGAGGCCGGTCTATGAATATGAACATGATTAGATTAATATCCAGTATTCGAGAATGGATAATAAGTCGTAGGCGTGTGCATAAACCTTTAACCGTCCTGGTGGTGTAATGGTTAAGGTGGCAAAAATCTGTGTGTGATAACCCAGGTTCGAATCCCGGTGGATCACATAATTATATACTTTGATTGATTTCATTGGGGGTGTTTGGTGTTGTGGTGAAATTAATAAAATATATATATATATATATATATATATATATATATATATATATATATATCAGTGTTGGGTCAGTTAAGTCAATTAAATCAACTTCTGCCGATTAACCAACTAAGTTAATCAACTTTTAACTTAACTAGTTGATTTTGAAAAATGGGTTAACTTAACTTAACTTGATTGAAATATCTTCAAATTAATCGGTTAACTTCAATTAATTTCCGATTAATATTCCCCTATTCCATGTTTTCTACTCTGTGTCTATGATGGGAGTCTGGGAGAGGAGAGCGAGGTGGACAATTCAACACGCACGTGCTAATGTCTAGTCTAATCCTACCATCGTCTTGTCGGAATAGTATACCCTTTCCATATTTCCTTTGTCTGTCTCTTGCGGTAAAAGAGTCACAAGGAGTTACAAGGAATAGTTAGTAAAGACCTTGCAGTCCATTCCGGAGAGATACACAAATAGAGGAAAGAGAGATATGGGAGCTTCTATTGTTTACCCGTTACCATAGCAACGTTGGAAGTAACCAAAGAAACTGGTAATAAGGTTTCCACTAAGTTTTGATTGTGAGTTAATTATAATCTAAATATACGTAGTCCCTGCCTCTCTCTCTCTCTCTCTCTCTCTCTCTCTCTCTCTCTCTCTCTCTCTCTCTTACAGTAGTCATCTGTGTGTGTGTGTATGTCTCCGAGTCCTGATATGGTTCAGGCTTGTTGAGTGGTAAATGGAGCTTTCAGGTTAACTATTATGTGTGTATGTGTGTGTTTGTGTGTGTGTGTGTGAATGTGTTTGTGTGTGTGTAGGTTTTTTTTCTTTTTTTTTCTTCTATATTCCAACTACTCCCTCTCTGGCTGAGAACCTGCACACTCTACCGCTGAACACGGTGAGGCCAGTGAAGGTCTTGATCCAGTCTAGGGAGTGAGACATGCGAAGCACCTATTCACAGCCCGAAGCAACTCCATCTCTGAAGCCGCTTTGCCTCCGTGCTTCACAGTCTCATCCCCCAGACTCGGACCCTCACTCTCAGAACGCCACCTATTGAACAATTAACTCACTAGGCATTGCCCCCCTGTAGCATATTTTGAATATGGGAATATTCATACACTGCTATTTAATCAGGGAACAATGAGGGTAATTTTTTGGCATTTCGGTGTGCTGTGGTAATGCACTGAAACTAGGTACAGCACAAATTCCATCCCAATACTATCTTCCCATTGACATATAGGGATTCGAACCCGGGTCCATTGGATTACAAGTCCAGTGGCAAGACCACTCTGCCACACCTCCCCTATTTGTGGGCGTTTGTTTGTGCGTATATGTGTGTCTGTGCATGTATGTTTCTGTGTGGTGTTTGTATGTGTGAGTGGTGTGTGCGTGTGAGAGAGAGAGAGAGAGAATGTGTGAGAGAGAAGTAGTGTTTGTGTACGTATAAAGTTAATTAATTAGTGCGCATGTGTATGGCAGTGTGTGTCAAAGTGTATATGTGCGTGTTAGTGTATGTGTGTGTGAGTCTGTAACTATGAGTATGAATGTGTGTGTGAGTCTGTTCGAAATATGAAGACTTTTTAGAGGCTTGTAAGATCCTTATTAGAAAATTGTTGAAACAAGGATATGAAATATACCTCTTAAAAAGACATTTTAACAAACTACCAATTAGATATTTTAACTACAATAAATTGAAAAATATTATAACAAGTGACATATTTCAAGAAACACCATCTTAGAACTGCTAGAGATGATATGAGTAAATTTGTGAAGAGCATCTCAGCTAATAATGATGACGTCATTGAATTTACCACACACTGCATCTACTGAATATGTCGACGTATTATTACCAGAATGTTGATGCCAAGGAGATGGGCTGATCCTGTCAGAGTGGGGGTTGAGCGTCCCCTGCCTCCCAGAGCTCAACCTCACTTTATCTCATGCTAAATATGTTTCAATTCTTTTTGACGTAGTTAATGGATTTCTTCTTCGATATCCGACAACAAAATGTGACTTCCCCAATTTGAACTAACTGATTTTGTCTACTCTACTTCTGACTACAAAATTGATTTCCCGAATTTGTCAACCCCCTGATTTTGATTATTTCATTAGTACTCTACTACTTGCTCTTTTAGGGCAAACACTCTACACCCGGTATTATATAGATAGCCGGTTTGCCACAGTTATAACAGAAAACCGATTACGGCGGATGGCTGTGGCCTGATGAAGTCCATCCGCCTCTCTATTTTGCCTTGGGGTGGGTGTTTGACTGTCTCTATATTTTTCATATATCTGTGTTAATTTCAACTCTTTTCACATGTGTGTGTGTGCAGCTTAGCGACGACCTTTTATCATATAATACTAATACTATAATTAGCCTATTGTGTCTTATTCTTAGGAGAGCCTAATTAAGTTCAATAAATGTTTTTTAATTTATATTTTAGCCACAACAATATTTTCCCCCAGCGTAATGAAGGGAAGTATTTAGTTTGTTCGCTAGACTTTCACCAAGCTTAAGAAATACCTGGAAGACCTCCCTCCGAGATAAATGTGTAAATGTTTATCTTTCACAGACACAAACACGCACATGTGAAAAGAGTTGAAATTAATATATATATTATCTAGTGCACTACACCAGCGTTGCCAGGCGTACGATAATTATCGTACAAACACAATAATTTGACCATTTCTACAATATACAATACCAGGTGTACAATAATGCGACAATTCAGGAATTTGTACAATAATTCAGTGCAGATAGATACTAATTTGAAAACTGTTGAACAAATAGTAAACAAATATTGAAAAAAGCATCTCTTTCCATTACCGGTACCTATTTAAGTTGAAACCAACATAAACACCAATTTGCACAATATTCATGTACATTATACACAGTCATAACACAATGCATGTAGGTTATGCATTGTTATGCGTGGTTGTAATCCAACTCGCTTAAATATTTTGTTCTATAAAACTTCTTGTTTAGAATGCTTAGTATCAAATCCTGCCCGACAGGAACACAACTAGCACTTTATAATGGTCTTTCCGGGTTACTTAATCACACTATAAACACAATAAACACATGGGATAATTACACTAGTTTATTATTATTAACACAGTGGTACATGTAATAATCACATATGGATCTCGGATCTCAACTACAGAGTGTGAGTGAATGCTAGACTACTCGGCCCACGGGACAGCTCGGCCAGGACAGCTTGGCCCACGGCGAGACAGCTCGGCCCAGTAAAAACGAGACAGCTCGGCCCCGTGTTAATTACGAGACAACTCTTAATTAACCTAACCTAACCTACACATTATGAATCGAGAGAACTAGCCTATGACATAATTATACAATAAACGAACATTTCGCCCACATTACACACACGCCATAAACGGGAGGCCATGTATGCAGCACCAAATCCTGCAAATCCTGTCCTCTGCGCATGCGTGAGAATCTTTGCCCCTTGGCACGATTTTTGTTTCCTTTATACTATTATATTATATTATCTTAACCTAACCTAACCTAACCTAACCTAACTTAAATTAACCTAACAGTTGAGCCTAAATAACCTAATACAAATATTAGGGAAAAGGCGGCGCATACTCAGAGGACAGGATTTGGTGCTGCATACATGGCCTCACCCATAAACCCTCCACTTAGCTCTCCCCATCCTAATCCTGACTGGTCTCGTTAAATTGCCCCATAGCAAAACATGGGGCCGAGCTGTCTCAAATAATGGGCCGAGTTGTCTCGCCGTCGTGGCCGAGTTGTCCAAAAGTGGGCCGAGCTGTCCGAGCCGAGTTGTCCCATGGGCCGAGTCGTCCAGTCACCAGCGTGAGTCCAATGTTTAAATAAGGTGACTAGGAAAGAGTTAACTAAATCTTACTCCTTCATGAATAATTATGTCACTTACAAAGCATCAAACATGAAATATATAATTATTGAAAATACACACATAAGATATGATGACAATACATATACGGGTCAAGTGTATATCGAGAGAAATAATAGTTAATACATGGGGGTAGCTGACATCATCTACGCAGGTACACACAGTAAGCGAGGCTCGAAATACAAATAGGTCGCCCAGCTAGGTCGGTGATCAAAGGTGCCGCGGCGTGAGGTTAAGGTCAAACGTACTGTGGTCAAGCTAAATAAATACTTGATTTATTGCAACGTTAATTCGATAATACAGGATATGAAATTCGCTTTATTCTTTTTGGAAAGAGAATTAAATTTACAATTTAATCATATTAGAATTATTGTGCATAATCTCTCACACGACATACGATTCAATTTTGATTAATTATCAATTAATTGTCTTTTGTACTAGAAATGGAAATCGCATTTCAGACCATTTGGTCACCCAGCCACCTGTACGGTCTATATATAGTGACCTCTCTCTCTCCCAACCTCAACTGTCAGTAGCCTAATTGCATTTTAATTGCTGTATGTCAATAGTGGGTGGGTATTTTTCTCCTTAGAGAGAGAGAGAGAGAGCGAGCGAGAGATAGAGAGAAGCCTGTCGATAACGATATATATAATATATTAAGTACAATGAAGTATTTTATAGTCTATGTTTGCTTTTAAAATACAAATAAAATTGATACAGTGTTCAAAAGGATAATACACTTTAGATGGGGAACAAAGATGATAAATTTTTCAAGTATCTGTTGGCTATGTAATCGTATGTTTCATCGTAATATACAGGTATCATGCAGTTATTGATAGTAATAATCGATTAAGTCAAATATTAACATATAGATGACATTAATTTTTATTGCAACAGATACAATAATTATGTAGCTATAGGTACTATACTCCATATCTAACAGCTGTAATAGATTTATGATTGGGTTGTAAGTGTGAGAGAGAGAGAGAGAGAGAGAGGGAAGGGGGGGTCGAAATGTTTTAGCGAGGTAGAGCACGAATATGGGAGGATATGATTTACAAATTTAGGTTTTGCACCAGTGTAAAATTGGAGGTTTAGTATGTAAATACAAAAAAAACACACACATCAAGCATATTTTTACGTACACTAGCAGATATGCGCACACATACATTACCATTACTACTCACATTACACACACACACACATACACACACACACACACACACATACAAATACAAGTCTTCAAATACCCCTAAACAAAATTCATAAGAATAACGTAGCCTAACCTAATGATTTTGGTCGTGTTTGTCCTGTCCATCCTACTCTGCAAAGAAACTCAAAGATACAACACACACATGTTGGGTGAACCCCTAATGCTTTCATCTCCTCCTCCAGCTCCCTTCCTCACTTCCTACTACTTCCTCTGAAATGACGGGGTTACTACCGCCAAATGCAACAGCCAGTTGCAGAATTGCCAGCCTGCAGCTGGGTTCACCAGCCAAACCCATAACCCGGAAACAACGAAGGGACAATAAAATGCAGGAGCCATCCCTACCGCCCAGAGCCCCTCATTTTCTATTGCACCAAGCAGCAGTTATGAGCATGGGAAACTGTTCCAACCAACCACAGCCCTGCTTTCAAACCACACCAACCAATCACAGGACAGCATCCCCTCCATCCCCAGATATGCAATATGATGAAGCATTGTTTATGCAAGTTGAACACCAGCGACCAGAAGCTTACAGATATAAATGGACCTGAGCAAGAGTACCAGTTATGCCGGTCCTGTAGATCCAATAACCTCCAGACAAGAAGCACAAATAAGCCAGCAATACACCAGTATGTCTAAGAGTCTGGAGAATGATGTAATCCTTATAAGTAAGATTTTTCCCAGAATAGGATAAATAAATGCTTTGTATGATATAAATATGTTACCTAGTATATAAGTACACCTATAAATATTAACCAGCCATGTCTACTATTAGTATTAAACCTCACAACTTCATCACAACGAATTCACAATACCCCTATTGCCACGAGACTATATAAACGAGAGTCAAGAATTAAGTTGGATATTACTTCAAAGATTTAGGAGGAAAGTATGCAAACCTCCACTGCGGTACTGTACTCAGCCTGAAAAGGACAGGACAGCTAACCACAGCAGAAGCTTGCCCCAGCCCTGCCCCCTGCCAGTGAAAGTGCTAGATCTGTGGTGCCCTCTGACGTCTGGAACCTAAAGTCCTGCTCGAGTGACACCCTACCCTCCTGAAGTGCTGCTCTACGAACCTACGCTCTACGTCGACCAGCCCTGCTCTCTCACTACCCTCCAATCTTAGCCTAAGTGTCTCTGTATGTCTTGAGTTGTGATTATTGTTGTCGAGGTATAGGTTAAAATATGTGAATCGTGTAAGCATGTGATTATAAGTAGATCTGTGCCCAAGATCTTGTAAATGCGTACATGTTAATCCTTCTGAAACTGATGGTAATTCTTCTCTAAGATCTGTGTTCAAAGATCCTATATTCATCCTGTTTAAATATCCTCTAGAACGTCCTACGCATACGTTATATATTTGTGTTCCTTAATTTATCACGCCACGCACTCACAGATTTTCCTAATACATGTATTCTGTTATGTATGTTATAAGTTGAGGTCGAAGTGTATTTCGTGTCTTGATTCCCCTTCTTAATTCATAACTGATTGCCTAGAACCTACGCCCAATTTCATATTTAATTTATCTCAGTATTCCTGTTGTGAAGTTTATCATTCCTCAAGTCACATACTTTCCAAGTCCCCAGTTTCTCATACGGTTACTTAATCGTTGTTGTGATTATTGTATGAACTAGTATTATCGTTCATGCGAGTAGTGATGTAGATAATTTTGATTCTTACTGTCTAGGAATTCTAGCATTGCATAGAGTCTCTTATCTAAATTTTCCATCATCTCGAATACACCACTTATTAAGGTGAATTCTTAGTAAGACTATGTTAACTCGTTCAGATATCTTGTTAATACCCTTCTGAGTATTTTCATAGTATAACTTCGTCTTGTGCGTCACTTTTAACATAATTAATATTTTGTTAATTATTTCCTTACGCTATTACCATTATAAGCGTTTCCAGGACATCTACTAATTAATCGCCTTTGATTAATTAGACTTTGTCTTTATATCCAGTTAGTAATTTATTTTTCTTTAATTCAGTTACAATTATATTAATAACTTTACATCTGAATTCCTCGACCGAGTTCGTAATTATTGCATACGTTCGATTGAAGTGAATATACAGTTCAAATCATAAATTACCAAATTTGAGCTATAGTCATCCTCCTATGAAATGAGCTACAAGGTGGAGTCCCTCGCCCTGTGCGGTGTTGTCAAATATTCAAAGCTTTAACAACAAATGTTAGTTTTTCAGGCTATTAACAAATTAATTTTAGCTTTTATGACTATATAATATTATATTACAATTTTTAAAGGTTATGTGGTGTTAAGAAACATATCATTTTAAGGATATATAGAAGGAATTTATACAACATATGGCACGCTATTTAGAACATGCTGCCATTTTTCTGGGGACAGCTATAAATAGATTTAAGGAATGGTAGGATATGCGACGTTGCCAAGTAATGTCAATGCGGTTCTGTTTTACGCACGCACTCACACACACCCCTACAGATACACACACAAACACACACATACATACACAATCTCCAAAATGCAATATAGCACAATGTAATCCCATCAAAAGAGAGAGAGAGAGAGAGCTGGATACGAGTAATGGCAACGCTTTAAATGGCCTCAAACTACGACAACAACATCATCCAGGTCAGACGGTCACTAACCCTCATTCATAGCGCGACCACCATGGAAGGAAAAACTCGCAAAAGTTACTCTCATCTTCATAGCCAGGCAAGGGAGATGCTGTACAATGTAAATAGGTATATACAAATATAGCCTACCTATTATTTCGTTTCTGTAACTTTTATACAAGTATACCAATAACCATTCCAGACATAAAAACGTCTTTTACATTTATTTCAAGTTCCCCTTCTAAATGTGGTTTTCCTTGGTTTCCCGTTTTCTAAAAGGTTTGTTTTGGTCGACATGTGGCAACACCGCATAGGGCGACCTTGACCTTCTTGGAGCTCATTTCAGTTGAGTTTGACTATACATACATAGTAAATTGTGAAAATAAATAAGTAATACCTTGCCCCCAGTTTCATTGTAATTACTTTAGAAACATCAGAAATCATGCCAAAACTGTATTAAACCTAACTAAATCAAACTTTCTCCACAAGCAGGCAAATAAACTTCTAAATAATCCAAATGATAACAAAATATTTTGGTCTACTCTTAACTCATTTAAATCCAACTTCACTACTGCTTCATCCATTCCACCATTAAAATCTCCGACTGGCAATCTTGTAAGTGACCCACGAGGTAAAGCTAACCTTCTTGCAGATATTTTCTCCACCAACTCAACCTTAGATGAAATAAATCAAGATGTCCCTGTACTTAATTTTAATTCGCCTGAAATTCCCTCACTTAAGATCCACACCAGACATGTCAAAACTATTTTGCAGAATCTCTCAGTAGATAAGGCTCCTGGTCCAGATGAAATTCCTCCAATAGTACTTAAGAATTGCTCCTTGGTGCTCGCTCCTGTATTGGCAAAAAATTTCCGTCTGTGTACTCATACCTCATGCTTCCCAGTACCCTGGAAAGAAGCAAACATCCATCCAGTTCCTAAAAAAGGTGCCTCTTCAGATCCATCAAACTACAGACCAATAGCTATAACTTCCACTCTTGGTAAAGTCTTTGAAATTATATTAAATAATCACATAATTAAGCATCTTGAGAATAATAAATTAATCAGTGATAGGCAATATGGTTTTAGACGATGTCGATCAACTGCAGACATGCTTTGCCTTCTTACGCATCAAATCAACCAAGCTACAGACCAACATGGTGAAACACATACAATAGCACTGGATATATCAAAGGCATTTGATAGAGTCTGGCATCAATCCTTATTGTCGAAGATGTCACACTACGGCCTTGCATCATTAGTTCCACTAATTTCTTCTTATCTTCATAACAGAAAAATATGTGTAATGGTAGATGGCCTTTATTCTCAATTTCACTCAATAAATGCTGGTGTTCCCCAGGGATCAGTTTTGGCCCCAATTCTGTTCCTCATTCATATCAATGATCTCATATCTACCACTCATAATCCAATACATTCCTACGCAGATGACTCAACACTCCACAGTTCCTTCACATTTACCAATTCTTTCACCCAACCCGATCTTATAAATTCAAAAATAAACACTGCAATTTCTCTGAACCAGGACCTTTCTAGAATTGATGGATGGGGACAAAAGAATCTAGTTTCCTTTAATGCACAGAAAACCAAATACATTAAATTTTCTAACCGACAGAATCTCACTGACTCCCATATATTTTTTAATGATGTAAATATTCCCACTTCCCCTAGTATTGACATTCTCGGTGTAACATTAACTACTAATTTGAGCTGGACACATTATGTTAGAAGCATTGCTAAGAATGCCTCTAAAAAACTGGGACTCCTGTACAGAGTTCGAGAATTCTTCACTGACGAGCAGTTGGCCGTGATATATAAAAGTCATGTGCGTTCTCAGATGGATTACTGTTCACCTCTGTGGGGTGGAAGTGGAGTGGTTGCATTGAGGCAGTTGGACAAAATTCAAAATAAAGCTATTAGATTAATCAATAACCCTGCAATCACACAGGACCTTCCTACATTATCCATACGAAGAAACTTTGCATCCCTTGCATTATTCTACAGATATTTTCACAGCAATTGTTCCGAGGAACTTGCTTCAATTGTGCCGCCTCTCCACATCTTTCCCCGTAGAACTAGGGCAGCTGAGAGCGCCCATGAATTTACACTTTCTCCTCCACAATGCAGAACTTCTGCTTATCAGAATTCATTTATCCCCAGAGCTACTACTCTTTGGAATTCACTTCCCTCTAATTGCTTTCCACAAACTTACAATCTACAAATGTTTAAATCCAGTTGTTACAAACATTTTATGAATGGAGGATGCCTTTAGGCACATGGACCTTTTTGTTTTATCTGTGTTTTTCCTTCCTCCGTTCATTGTCTCTTTAAAAAAAAAAAAAAAAAAAAAAAAATCTCTGAGATTAAGTTCATATTTACACAAACCAGAATTGTATTTTCTAACCCTGCAGTAGAGTTCTTGACCTGACACGCTAGCTGATTAAAGGTCGCATTTACCTGAGAGCGTTTACCCAGCTTAAGCGCGCGCGCCCCACTCGTACATCTCGTTCCCTGCCTGTGTAGTTATTTTACCCCCTCAATTCATTCATCCTCTCTTGTTTCAAGATTGTACAATTTCTCTTTATTGTGTTTAATTCACGAAAGAAACTCGACCCGCATCATTATTATTATTATGGGTTGATACTATAGGTCACGTGTTAATTTAATTGCATATTTCCTGTTTTGTTTATTACCAAATCTGAATTAATATTGATCTCACCTTGGTCTATTCTGCTTACATATATTCGCCTATTACCTTATAATTCCCATAATTATTAAGGTAATATTATAGCCTGAATTACTCATATAAACCAAGCCCATAAGTGAAGATAATATTTGTATGCCTTTGAATAAACTTGTGTGTATAACTCTCCTGTGTGTTGTTATTGAGTTCTCTAGTACCTAGTTGAATACTTATTTGTGATATTAAGAACGTGTTCGGGGAGTTCCTGTTGAGTTTATGTACGGTCTTTAAGTCCATATCTGGATTTTAGTAAAGACTATATCACGAGCTGTAATTACTATAACCCGACAAAACATCCTCTGTCCCATTTTATGCTTCGAGGCATTAATTAAAGTCATACAAATCAATTATTGTTTGTCTCAACTTCCCTATAATCATGTCATGTCGTTCAACTTGCATATATTTTTACATACAGGAATAGGCGAAGGACAAAAAACAAAATACATAATTGAAGACAAAATCCATGACATGCTTCGTTCATGAGAAATATTATGCTTATTTAACCTTGCCGATGTCCTGCTAGTTTAGTGTGTACTCTAGCTTTAACTAACATGACCTAACCTATTTTAACATAATCTATTATTTACATTTTTATTTATGTAAACTAACCTATATGAAACTAACACATCTTAATCTAGCTTAATAGTGAGGGCAATCGGTACTAAATAGGACAAGAATTGCTCACAAGGTGATACAAGCATAAAACTTTCCACAATAGTTCACAAAGACCTATTTTACAATTTCAGGGCAGGAGCCACCGAGATTTCAGTGTTGCATAGCAACGGTTGCTAGGCAAATCATTTTCCTTAGCAACCGGCAGCAACAATGCAGTTTCTGGAAAACTGTGAGGTGCTATGGTTTTTTCTCAACTCCTTGTTCTAAAAAACATGTAGCATTGCATTTGGAGATCATATACAAGAATTATGTGGCATAAAATCCAATTTAGGGCAAGTCAGGCTATAAAAATGCCACTCCTAAAGCTTCAGACACTGTTGTCACAGTCACTTTTGCATTTGCAGTAGGCTGTGCATTTTAGATGCGCATCAACACATTTGCAGTCTGTGCATCCTCCTCGGCAAGAACACTTCAGTAGTTCTGGGCAGGTTGCACTGGCTTCGGGCAAGTTAGACCACAGAGGCCTCCACTTTTCTGGGCAAGTCCAACCCCACTCACTTGGAGAGGGCAACTGTCGTTCTGGCACCGTGGTGCAGCCCCAGTGGTGCCCACCTTGTAGTACTGCCCTCTTCATGTGTTGCTGTAGAGCAGCCTTGGTTGGAGGTAGACATGATATCTGACGTCCTTTGTGGATGAACAGATTCTTTCTGACTTCATTGATGGAACGAGAAGTTGCTGTCCTGTCATAGAGTCGAATGGTGAAGTACTCCAGAGAAGCCTCAGTCGCTTCACCAATTTGTTCAGGTGCATTGTGCAGCTCATAGAATGTCGCAGTAAATTCATCATGTGCCTCCCACAATTTCCATGCAGTCTTCTTTCCCACCTGGACCAGATGGGACATGGTATCACAACTTGTATAAGCATGGAACACAGGCAGTGCCAAGGATCTTTCTGTGCCAAGTGAAGCACATATTTCATGAGCTGGGATGTACCTAAAGTCCTTTCCACAACCAAAGGCAATCCAGAGTTCTATCTGCTGTCTCTGAGCCAGCTGCTGTACGACTGCCACTGCCAATACTACCACGTCAGTGTCCACAGTTCGAACAAGGATCTTGTGGAAGCCCTGCATAACAGCATCACTGACATGCACCATGATCCTCGAGTCTGCCTCCTCATGGTTGCAGGGAGCAATGTTGCTGGTGTCTCGTGTAGGTAAGCATAGCACATTGGCACCATCAGTAACAATGAGAGTCTGGTCTCCTGATGCATTTTCCAGCAGTTCCTTGTTCAGGAATGTAAACAGGTCTGTCTTGTTGTTGGCCAAGCGGAGGAACTGCTGCCAGTTCTTTGGTGTTGGGCTAGACGCCCCAACTCGTCTGCGCTGAATAGGACCAGTGACACGTTGTTCTCTTGTCTGTGACTTGAGGCTGTTATCGAAGTACTGGTCCCAGACAACATCCACTCTCAGAGCCTGACTTTGAGCATTGTTTATGTATGGAAGAAAGACCTTGGCAGCGTAGTCTCCAAATGTCTTGCAGCCCTCAGGTCTAAGAAAGTGAACAAGTGCCGCACCATCCATGATTCGTACTTCAGTCTCTGGTGTCACATCATTTGATGACCCTACTTTCTTTTCAAGACATTCTATGAGATCAGACTTCTTCCCTGGACATAGCTGCCCATAGGCAGACAGAGATGGAGGAAATGGGAGGTTTTCATGATTGAAGAAATTGTTCAAGTCACCTTTCCTTGTCTGACATGCAACATACAGACTTGCAAACAGCGAAGATTCACTTTTGAGGAGACTGACTTTGTCCCCTGATTTGTTTGATCGTTTGCCATGGACATTGAACAGTACCACCTTGTTCCTGGTAATTGTTGCTGTGATTGGCTTAGTATTTGTTCTGAGCCGCTCTTCCACAAATGTTGCATGCTGCTCCTGACCCTTTGATGCGAGAGTGGTTAGACACTCGACTGACTGCTCATCCATGATGTCCTTTGTATGGAGTCTGAGAAGGTCCTGCCCTTCCTCCTCAAATGGGCTCCCCATGTCCTCCATTACACTAACTACCGCCTGAACCTGTCCAGCAAACAACTTCTGGGTTGACCGGGTTTGTTCATGATGGTTTCTTTGCCCAGAACTTTGTTGTTTCCCTACCATGGTCGCTTCAAACTCAGAAATTACTCTGACAAGTTCTGGTCCTGCCACTGCCCATCTCAAGAGGGAGTTTGCATCCTGGGTAAGCCCGATGATTCCGCCTTCATCCTTCATTACTCCATTGTTTTGTTCATGGCAGTGATCGACAGCAATGAGGGAGAATTTTCTCTGGGATTTTGCCACAACAAACTTGCCTTGCTGAAATTCTTTGGCAACATCTGGATGAGTGTGAGATAGACTGCTCATGTCACGCACATGTACGGACATCCAACGTGCGTAGTGGGTGTGGTTGAGACTGAAGAACCAAGGTGTCAATTTCTTCAATGTATCCACATACAAATCAAAGTCACCAGTACGTAGTGATCGCACAAATGTGAACAAGAGAAGTTCCAGCTCTAGACTCGTATGCCAGTACATGAACTGAGGACTTTCAGCTTTTCGCCGTTCACACCATGTGCTGAAAGTGTCTGTGGATTCTTCGGAATTGTTTGCAACATATCCATCATAAGCCTTCTTGAGAAGGATGTACAATGCACATGCAGTGACTTGGTGAGCATGACGGGTTCGAGTCACATGTGATGCCTTCAGGAAGGACTCAGCAATGCCTGGTGTGGCAACATCAGCTTCCTGGAGAACATCCACCCAACCACTTCCATCAAGCCAATGACCCAAAGCTTTCAAGCCTGTCATTTCAGTGTGTAGACCCCCATAAGCATTACAAACTTGTCCTCACCATACAGTTCGGACATATTCCATTGCAGCTTCTTCAGTGTAGCATACAGAGGTTGGTCCCCACTAATCACTGGAGTCTGGCCAGGGTTGAGGTGATGAACTGCTGACTTCACCACTTCCATGCAATGCCGAAGCATAGATGGTGAGCTGGCTTCCTCAACAAAGAGAGGCATCATGGCATTCACAGATGGCAGAATGTCTGGGTCTGGCACTCTGCTGGCATGGTATGCTGCCCAAGACAAAGTCGCCTCTGCTGATATGTCATCTGCATGATGTTTCTCAACATGACTCAGCCAGTCATATTTCTTGTCCATGTCCTTGGTCAAAGGGGTGTTGGAAGAAGCCAGGTCTGCAGGGATGGGTGGCACAAAGACGTCATTTTTTGGCAACCGTGTTGGTTTCAGTTCAGTGTACGAAAGGGGCAAGTCGCTCATTTTCCTCAACCCCCTCTCTTGAGTTATTGAATTAGTGAATCCTTGGCCATTGTCTTCATCTTCACAGACATCTCGCGGAGTGAGATTCTGGAACAAGGACAAGCTGGTGCCATGGAATGAACTTGTAGATGTCGCAGAGCTAGGGTTGTGGTCGATGTTGTCTGCAGCACTGGTGATGAAATACCCTTTGCGAAGTTGAGGAGGACAGACTGTGCCAATCTGATGGTAATAGTCACAGACGTTATTACCCAATGATGTGATCAAGTCCATTGTGCGGTTGTATGATGCCGACATACCAAGAGTATATAGACTCTCAATCAACTTTCTATCTCTGGTTAGTGCATGAGCCTTAAGACCTACATAGACGGGTAGTGGCGTTTCACGATCTTTGCTGTGATATACTTGTGGATTTCTCACAGAATCCCTGCGTCTCTTGATGCTGTTGTACACCAACAGCTGAGCAATGGATAGTATTGGTTGGCTGATAGTTGTGTTGGATGTTTGATCTGTGATGTTTGAACCATTGATAAGCATGCTGACCAGTGACAAAAGGGACCGTGGAACAGACTCCACTTGGCTGTTATGGCCAAACGATCCAGAGAATGTTATTTTGTGTGCGAAGATGTCCTGTCGGATCATTTTAGCAATTTGGGTCATCATGACACTCTGCTCGTCTCGATCAGTCTGGTATCCTTCTCGGAGAATAGAGCCAACATCTTCTTCACAAGCCATGAACACATCTCGTCCTTCTTTGTAAGCTTTCATCCTTGGGAGATGCATGAGAATGCGGTCTTTCAGATGCTTACTGTTTACTCGTGCAGTAACATCCACTCCAAGTTGATTTAGCCTGTCAGTGTAGAGCTTCACAAGATCTGCAAGTCTGAACACCTTCACATCCTCATCTTGCCTCTTCTCCTCAATGTAGGAAATCAGCTGAGCCAAAGCAATTCCTTTACATGTCTGGTCATCTGAGGCATCCTGATCCTGTGATACCTTTGCACGTGCTCTATTGTACAGGTTTGTAAGGCAGTTTGCATGATACTTTGCCTCCTGGGCAATAAGGTCTCCTGCACTTAATTTTGCAAGAAGATTTTCATCTTGTAGATCATGTGCGCATTTCCTCACACGAAAATCTAGTTGAAATGTACAGACTTCGCGGAGGTTCTCCTTTGTTTGCTGCTGGGAACAAAAGAAGCATTTGGGACAATTGCTGCCGACTGTTCCACTTGAGGCAGTATCACCACCACTGCTAGTGCTACGTGTGAAAATTCGTTTTGAAGCAGTCCCATCTTCCTCAGACTTGTGCTTTCGTTTTGCGCATTCCAGTTTGGTATGTGAAAACTTCTGATAACAAGATTTGTGCCACTTTGCATTCTGTTCTTTCAATGTTAATTGAATACCATTCCCATGGTCAAGTCGTGCTAGATTGATTTTGATTGGCATTGAGTCAAGGTTACTAAACTGTGTGATGTTATCTACTATGGTTTCATAGCCTCTGTCAGTTGGTGATATGAGAGACTCTTTGGTGTCCAGTTGACAAAAAACACAGATAGTCCAATCAGTTGCTTGAACAGATGAAGATGAGGCACTGGCCATTTCTGTGAATATTCAGTACGTCTTGACTATCACTGTGCGCAGATCAAATATATCAAACTTGCTGAAACTGGAAACAAAATATGATTAAGGCCGAGGGTTTATCCTTTTACCACCTTTATCAAATACATCTGTTGCACACATTCCTTTATGGGATACAACTAGGTTCAGTTTCCCTACACCTAGCCCGATCGTTCATCCAGTGCCATTTAAGTCCCGTGCGATCTGTACACCTTCCGGGTAATTCTTAAGCCCCGTTACCCTTGGCTCGGCTTTCCCGCGCTGGCACATCCTGTCAATTCAGGCGCGGCTATCTAACTACATCTACCAACTACAAACTACAGTTTAGTAGCTAGTGGATTTGGGGCTGTTAGATAGCATTTGGGACACTGATCTAGATATACTAGTACTTATTAAAGTACTAGTATATCTAGATCAGCTGGCACTGAACCCCATGCTGAGTTACACAGCAGTGATGCCACCAGTGTGCCCTGGTTGTGTGCTGACATTCACTCTATTATATAGATATATATGCTTTTATACATCTTTTGAACCATTTTAGGAGTGAATATAGGAAAATAAATAAAAGTACAAAGTCATAACACTTCATAGTAGTTCAGAAACTGCATCGTTGCTGCCGGTTGCTAAGGAAAATGCTTTGCCTAGCAACCGTTGCTATGCAATACAGAAATCTCGGTGGCTCCTGCTCTGAAATTGTAAAGTAGATCCTTGTGAACATTTCCGGGAAGTTTCATGCTTGTATCACCTTGTGAGCAATTCTTGCACCCATAACGTAATCTAATATATCCTATATTATACAAACCTAAGTTCATAAAGATATTACATGAAAACTATGAATATATTGATTATAAACATACTATTATTGACGCAGATTTTTTTTTTTTTTTTTTTTTTCTATGTGATTGAGGGAGGCAAAAGGCATAACTGCCTATAGCGAGTGCCTCCCCCATAGTTGAAAGAGTGACAGGGCCAAAATCAAGGGACGTTCGAGCCAAAATGCCTGGACACACGGAGTTTGAAGCAATTTAAGTCATAGGAAGAGGGAAAGACTGATTCTGGGAGAGAGTTACAGAGCTCAGCTGTTGAGTAGAAGAAAGTTTGAGAGTAACGTTTCACTCTTGGGTTGGAGAGTTGCACAGAGTAGGGGTGGGTTTGAGTTGCAAGACGGGTACCACGTGCCCTACGTAAAGGAGGTGGTATGCACTGGGATAGCTCTGAGGAACACTGATTATTAGAATAGCGAGAGAGATGCAACATTGCGGCGGAGAGAGAGAGATTGCAGATAGTTGGTGAGTGGACGGGAGTTAATGATACGAAAGGCCTTCCTTTCAACTTTGTCTAGGAGAGCGGTGTGAGAGGAACCTCCCCACACATGTGAACAATACTCAATACAAGGGCGCACTATGCCCCTGTACAGAGCAAGAAGCTGTGCAGGGGAAAAGAACCCCCTAAGGCGGTTGAGCACACCCAGCTTCTGGGAGGCTGCCTTAGCAAGACTGGTAATATGGTCCTTCCAAATGAGAGCAGAAGAAAAAGAGACACCAAGAATATTGAGAGAAGATGAAGGGTTGATTTTTGTATTGAGAGTAATGAACAATCGACCGCGCCAAATATCTTTTACCATATACTAATGCGGTGTTATTGTTTGAAGTATTTTTTTAGGAAAATTTTGCCACACGGAGAGTAATCCGAGAGATTTTATCTTAACGCGAGATATTTGGGTGTAGTTGTCACCTTTGTGTCAATTCATTAAGAGTCCTTTTGAGCTTCACCGACATTTTCTCCTGGAATAAAGGCGGTGTCACATGACCGATTTTTCCGTAAATTTTTACGGGCAATTGTAGTCTGGCAGCTTCAAATCTTAAGATCCGTAAGAATTATACTAACTACCATAATCTACCTTCGATTTACTTCTCGCTGCCAATGCAAAAGAGCCTTATAATAGTACGAGAAAAAAACTTGCTCATCGAAAATTGCCGAAAGAAGCGCTCTTGTGACACTGGC
Organism: Paralithodes platypus; assembly: GCA_032716605.1. Taxonomy (NCBI): domain Eukaryota; kingdom Metazoa; phylum Arthropoda; class Malacostraca; order Decapoda; family Lithodidae; genus Paralithodes; species Paralithodes platypus. The sequence goes on from CM064495.1 coordinate 21,421,777, forward strand.
TTAATTCGTCAACAAGGACTGTACTGGAAGAATGCAGGTGCCAAGTACAAACGTCTTGCTCCAGTTGCCATGTATTACTTAAGTATGCCAGTATTATCTTCACCAATGGAACTGAATAGAAGAATGCAATGAATCGACGATTCATTGCATTCTTCATATGGAAGGATTTACTCGAGTGTTTAACTTCTTTATCTATCTATCTATCTATATGCTCAGGCCCAATCCCCATTTTGGGGGTAGCTGACTCAAGACAGAGCAAGAACAGGGAAAACACAAAAACAACATAAAACAAAAAATAAACACAGATAAAAACACAAACTCTCACACATCCAGGTCACCCAGGAGAAGACCCAGAGACCAGGGTTACCAAGGTCGCTCCAGCACTCCCCCGGCCCCTGACCACCAGGAGAGGTTCCGATCTCGGCAGGCAGACATGCAGCGGAGCCAAAGCGACAAGCCCTCCCACCACACTTCCAGGCACACCCTTCATATTAATCGTCTCCCCGGGCCAGGCGCCTGATGGACTATTATCTAGTCCAACTTGCGCCCGACCCCTTACTCCAAATGACCACGTGTTCACTCAACTATTCACAAGCATTCTCCATTCACTCCTGTCCACCACCACTTCCCCTGCCTGATCTATAGTCATTCCTCTATCATCCAAAGCCTTTCTTACACAGTCTCTCCATCTCAATGGGGGTCTTCCTGCCCTTCTATCTCCCCTTGTACCTGACTCACATATTCTCTTTGTAAGCCTTTCATCTCCCATTCGTTCAACATGACCATACCAGCTCAGCACCCTTCTGTCCACTCTGGCTGACAAATGTTCCTGCTGCCCCACTCTCCTACGTATCTCTTCATTTCTCAATCTGTCTCTACGAGTAACTCCACACATACTCCTCAAGCAGCTCATCTCCATCACATCCAGCCCTCTTTTCTCCTTTTTCTTCAGAGCCCATGTCTCAGCCCCATACATCACTGTTGGCACAACAGTCATTCCTAGCCTTAATAAAACTACCTAATGTTATCCAGAATATATTTATAAGGACGCAATGTTCATCTATCTATCTACCTAACTAGCCTATTGCCTGACGCCATGATCCCCGAAGGGGTGAAGAGGTTAATATGGAAAACATATATTTTATTAGACTGTCATATTAATACAAAAGGAAAATCCCCATCAAATATGGTAATCCTGACTAGTTGCAGTAACATCGGTCAAATATGATAAACAGATGATAAATACACAAAATTAGTAAAAGTTAATTGCTTAACTTAACCGATTAAGCTTGAAAATTAACTTAACTAGTTAATTTGCTCAGTTAATTGACCCAACTCTGATATATACTGTATATATATATATATATATATATATATATATATATATATACTTAACTACCAAATAAATTGCATAGATATTTAAGGAAAAGTTACATAGTTTTGTGAATTCAAGCACTCGGGAATATTTACAGTAAGATAGAAGTGAGTCTTTAAGCAAATTAATCTTAACTAACAAGAAAAGTAATAGAACCCGAGAGAATTATGCGTGGTATTTGGATAATGATCAGCCCGAATACATTAAAATCATTATTAAAGTGTGGTGAACGGGTGTTGTGTGGAAAAAATATAAAGACGAATCCAAAGATAAATCAAAGGTTATTCACAGAGACATCAAATAACTCTGGATGTCAGTGAGTCTTTAATTTACTCTAAGGCAGCTTATTGTGGAGTTGGGAAATTTCTTTAAGACAAGTAAGGACTCGGAGACAACTTTACTCCAAATACTATGGGTCGAGGTGCCGAATATTTTTCCCAGGTGAATCAGGGAAGTCGGTATCTCATCTCTTCTCTTCTCTTCTCACTCCTTCAGTCCAGGGGACCTGGCTGTGTACTTCTTCTTCTTATGTTTCTCCTTCTTCTTTTGATTCTTGGGTTTAACAGGAGTGAAAGGGATTCTGATCACTCCTGAAGGCTCAGAGGGGATACCGAACAAGTTTGATGTAGAACAGGGGATGCCAATTCTGCGTTAGAGCAGGGTTTCTATACTCTATATATTCCTCACAGGGGATGCTGAACCAGGCTGCGGCCAAGCAGGTTTTGCTGTTATTGGTCGCTATATTATCCCCCAAGGGATGCTAAGGGAGAGTACCTAACAGGAGGATGCTGAGCTTAGGTGAGGGGGTGATCCTCCTTGAATATTGTCCTGCTGGTGCAGCTCTTAATAGTCTGGGTGTAGAAAGGGCCATGATGGTGGGGTTGGGGCTGCTCTTATGACCATATAGTTCTCCTCTATCAACTCTGCCCCTTGAGCAGGTGAAGTGGAAGGTGAGTTGTCAGCTGGGCGATGTATTTCTTGGAAAATATTTCACAATGTTTGAATGTAGTCAGATAATCACAAATGGGGGAGAAGTTGTGTTGTAGGTAAAGACAGATCTTCACCCAATATTATTACTAAGGCCATCTATAGACAACATTGATAATTTATAATCTATGTTCATTTGAATAATTTCTACAAGAAAAGGTAGCCATTAGATAAATATATCAACCACCTGGACAATCACTGAAGCGATAACGATAAGCAATAACGAAGATGTTATAATTTTTGGACACTTCAATTTGCCGGTACCACAATAAGGAGAACGCTTGACATCTAACTAAGGATCAGACCTATACTCTAATCTACTAGAAAGTTCACTATTTCATTTTGTTCAATATCCAACACGAGACAACAATGTTCTTGATTTAATCTTATATTTGCAACTAAAGGCGACTTAGTAGACCAAGTGAAGGTAGAAGATGAGTTTAGTACAAGTGATCATCGTTCATTACTTTCAACATTATATTCCTTAACAATAAATCAAATGAGAGGCATGAAAAGGTACCAAATTAAAAAAAAAATAATAATCCATAAATTATGAACTATTTTTGACAAACCGGATTGGAAGTTCATAAACCACATAAGTGACAGTAAAGATATCTAGAGTACATTAATATAATACTGCCATGCATTCTTCCATCCCCATGAACATAGGTATTCAACTCAAAACAATAAGCCAAAGTGGTGGAACATAGAAATAAAAACAATTCTACATGACCAAGAAACTGCTCACAGTACTTTAAGTAGAACAAAGAATGAGTCACACAGGTTAAGATATCATAAGGGGCCCCCTATCATACATTCACAAATGTTGTCGCCAAACGCATCCAACAAAACATTCGGAAGCTTTCACACAAATATTGGCTGAAAAAAAGGTTGGCTCGGCCGAACCTGCAAAATGTCAGAGACTTGTCTCTGAACGGTTGGCAAATTTGTATGAAAAAAAATCAACATTTTCTGCTACTTAAGCGAATGTCTCCGAATTGAAGCGAATGTCTCCGAATCGATGTGGATTGTCAGAAATTGTTTCCGAACATTCGGCGAACTCATCCACAAAAATTGGAGAGAGCGGCTGAGGGGAGTGGGGAATTTTTTGGGAGTTTAGAAATATTGGGGCATGAATCGGGAGTGGGGAATGATTGGGGAGTGGGACATGATTGAAGAGTTGGGCATGATTGGGGAGTGGGGCATGATTAGGGAGTGGGACATGATTGGGGAGTGGGGAATGATTGGAGAGTCGGGAATGATTGGGAGAGGGGGGAAATGATTGGAGAGTGGGACATGATTGGGGACTGTGGAATAATTAGGGAGTGGGATATGATTGGGGAATGGGGAATCATTGAGGACTGGAATCATTGGGGAGTGGGTAATGGTTGGGTAGTGGGGAATGAATGGGGAGTGAGGAATTATTGGGGAGTGGGGAATGATTGAGGAGTGGGGAATGATTGGGAAGTGGGTAATGATTGGGGAGTGGGAAATGATTGGTGAGTGGGAAATTATTGGGGAGTGGGAAATTATTGGGGAGTGGGGAATGATTGGGGAGTTGGGAATGATTGGAGAGTGGGGAATGATAGGAGAGTGGGGAATGATTGGGTAGCAGGGAATTATTGGAGTGGGGAATGATTGGAGTGGGGAATGATTGGGGAGTGGACAATGATTGGGTAGTGGAACATGATTGGGGACTGGACTGATTGGGGAGTGGGGAATGATTGGGGAGTGGGAATGATTGGGGAGTGGGACATGATTGGGTAGTGGGGAATTATTGGGGAGTGGGGCATGATTGGGACTGTGGAATGATTGGGGAGTGGGGAATGATTGGGGAGTGGGGAATGATTGGGTAGTGGGGAATGATTGTGGAGGGGGGAATGATTGGGTAGTGGGGAATGATTGGGGAGTGGGTAATGATTGGGTAGTGGGGCATGATTGGGGACTGTGGAATGATTGGGGGAGTGGGTAATGATTGGGGAGTGGGTAATGATTGGGGAGTAGGACATGATTGGGGAGTGGGACATGATTGTGGACATGATTGGGGAATGATTGGGTAGTGGGGAATGATTGGGGAGTGGGACATGATTGGGAACTGGAATGATTGGGGAGCAGGTAATGATTGGGTAGTGGGGAATTATTGGGATTGGGGTATGATTGGGGAGCGGGTAATGATTGGGTAGTGGGGAATTATTGGGGAGTGGGGAATGATTGGGGAGTGGGGAATGATTGGGGAGTGGGGAATTATTGAGGAATGATTGGGGAGTAGGGAATGATTGGGGAGTGAGACATGATTGGGAGTTATGAATGATTGAGGAGTGGGGAATGATTGGGAAGTGGTGAACTATTGGGGAATGGGACATGATTGGGGAGTGGGGAATGATTTGGGGAATTAAAATTATTGGGAATCAACCCCCTGAGCACCGGCTGGTTTATACTAAATGTACACTGCAGGCCCAGCAGGTTTATACTAAATGTACACTGCAGGCCCAGCAGGTTTATACTAAATGTACACTGCAGGCCCAGCAGGTTTATACTAAATGTACACTGCAGGCCCAGCAGGTTTATACTAAATGTACACTGCAGGCCCAGCTGGTTTATACTAAATGTACACTGCAGGCCCAGCAGGTTTATACTAAATGTACACTGCAGGCCCAGCAGGTTTATACTAAATGTACACTGCAGGCCCAGCAGGTTTATACTAAATGTACACTGCAGGCCCAGCAGGTTTGGCAACAAAATGTTGTTCCTGAAAACACATGGGTTGGATTAGTAATGAAGGAAAACCCACAAAAAACGCTCACTTAGGTCATTTAGGGGTCCTGCGGGGCAGCGGAAAGTCTCAATTAACATGGGGAGATGGGTAGGCAAAATACTGGATAATCACTCCTGCGCGCACCCACGCGGCTGGACTTGTAGGGTTGCCAACCATTGGTATTGTTGCGTGGGATACTAAAGCAGTTCCCATACATATCTGAACCCTCTAGGTGCCGTAGGACAAGAGTAATTAACGCCGACGCACCCTATGCGTCGCTGGGATTTAGCTTTACATACATAGGTGACGCATAACGTGCGTCGCTGGTATTCGAGGGGTTAATAATGATTGGGGATTTAAAAATTATGGGGGAATGAGGATTGATTGGGGAATTGATTGGTAAATAAGAATGATTGATTGTGATATAAAACATTATTGGGGAGTTGGGTAAGTAACGAAAAGAGGAATGATTGGGATACTGGGAGGAAAAAACAATTTACCATAAACTGATGGTGAGCCACAAGAGGTGAACTGATGACTGACCAGCCCGGCCGGCCTATATATACGGTTTGACCAAGCTAGCATATAGCTGGTATATATATTTCTTGTGAGACTGTGACATGGCCAGGTCAAGACGCATTTGGTGTAGTGCTTCGCGGTGACCCTTTAGAAAACAGAGACCAAACACATTGTAACACCGGTACCCCATTACAAAAATAGAGACCGCTAGTTATTTGTGTACATTTCTCATTATCATTTAGCCTGTCATATGCTTTCGTTCTCTATTATTTATATTTATATTTACTGTGTTTATATATGTATCTAGCTATCCCCCGTATTAATGAATATACAGTATATATTCGTTATTTGGTCTCTGTGAATAATTTCTGATGTGATGGGCTTAGAAAATAATTATTCCACTAACTCATATATGAGCAAAAATGACACAAGTCAATTATAAAATGTTACAATTTGTATTTCCCAATCTTATATTTTCCTCAAGCGAGCTCACTGAGAAGTGACCACCGCTTGTTGTAAACAACATAATTATGGTATGCCTAAAACAAAAGATGAGGGAAGACATTATTATTTTCAATTCCATGGCATTAGAAATTATGCACTGAATAAAAAGACATCAAATAACAATTCCTGTTGTTCATTAATAAGGGATATAGATAGATACTATTAGTTAGGGAGGAAGATGGAAGGTTGGATCGATAAAGTACGAGAAAATATACGAAATAAAGCTAATTTTCTGAATCGTTAGAGGAGGAATTCATATTGACTCTTTTCAGTATGTTCAGTATGTGTTGGAAGGATACTATTTTTGTATTCAAGACTATCCCATTACAGATTGAACACCGATTAAATAGAAACCAATCAACAATAGTTTATGTTAATTGATAAGGAAGATAGATCTCAAAGGATCAATATGAGAAAAACAGTTAAAGCATTATCAGCTTTTTCATGAAACGAAAATATCTGATAGACTGGGATGAACAGGTATTTTTGGAGCGTTCATTAAATTTTGCTGACATGTCGGATGAGTTCGGAAGCAAGTTTCCGAACGTTTTTGTTGTTTCGGCGACTTGTCGGAAACCGCTCGTGGCGTAGGGCTGTCATCCGGCTGTCTTTCAGGCAGAACGATCCAACAAGTCACGTCACATTGCCCCTGCACAGAGCAAGAGGCTGTGCAGGGCTGAAGATCCCACGGAAACGATTGAGCACACCTAACTTCTGGGAAACTGTTTTAGGAAGAGTGGTATTATAGTCTTTCTAAGAAAGGTCACAAGAAAAAGAGACACAAAGAATATATAGAGAAGACGAAAGGTTGATTTGTGTGTTTCTGAAGAGTAAGTGATAGTCCTGCGGAAGATTGTAATGGGTAGATAGATGGAGAAATTTAGTTTTGGAAGCATTGAAAGTAACAAGATTTTCTCTGCCCCCATCTAAAATAGTTGATATATCAGAAGATAAGTTTGCCATAGACTCATCACATGAATTTGTTAGTAACTGCATGGTGGGATGTTGTGGAAAACTAGTTGAATAGCGTACGGTAGTCATCAACCTATGATTGGATTGGATTAGAGGTGCAATTGAGAAGATCATTAGTGAATATTAGAAATGGAATTGGAGAATGGACAGAACCCAGTGGAACACCGGAGTTGATAGGTTGAGGAATTGAGTTATGGCCGTCCACAACGACAGCTATTGAATGACCAGAGATGAAAATAGAGATAAAGGCACAGATAGAGGGATATAAATTGAAGGATTGTAGTTTAGAAGGAAGACATTTGTGCCAGAGGCTTTGGATATGTCTAATGCAATAGCAAAGTCTCACCGAAGTCCCGAAAGGAGGATGACCAAAAGTTAATCAAATAAGAAAGGAGATGACCAGTAAATCTCCTTTTAAGGAAACCATAACTGGCGATCTGAAAGTAGATTATGGAAAGACAAATGCTTGAGAATGTTTTAATTAAGCATGGTTGAGTGAGGAGGTTAGACGAGAACAACAGAAGAGAGGTGAAGAGAGTAGTGAGATTGAGTATATAAAGAGTGGAAGAAGAGTTTGGACGGAGTCTAAGTGTGAAGTGGAAGGAAAGCAGGTGGGAGAAAGGAGGTGAAGAAAGTGAGAATAGGTGCAACAAGTATGTACTAATGGTGTGAATGGTAAGAATGGAGTAATGAGGTAGAAAACTTAGAGGTGGAAAGAACATTTCAGTAAACTACTGAATACGGTAAGTGAGCATCGTGAATAATATACAGGTTGAAATAGTCTACTATTAGAAATAGTCTATTATCTGAACTAGTGAAGGAGTGTCTGGGGAAGTGCTGAGGTGTTGGTGGTGAGATATTGATTGAATGGGTATGGAAAATGTTTAAACTAGCATGGGAGAAGGGAATTCACCTGATGACTGGAAGACAAGGCATAATAGTCCCCCTGTACAAGGGTAAAGGGGAAAGAGGATCAGTGTGTGGTAATCACCGGGGGATATGTCTTCTAAATATAGTAGGGAAGATGTACAGAAGGGTAGTGATCGAGAGAGTGAGAGCGAGAACGGAGAAATGGATAGTTCAGGAGCAGGGTGGGTTTAGGAAGGGAAGAGGGTGTGTAGACCAGATTTTTGCCTTGAAAAGTGTTGTTAGGAAATATCTGGAGAAGTGACAAAATTTGTATGCTGCCTTTATGGACTTGAAGAAGGCCTATGACAGAGATGCTAGAGATGGTCTGTGGAAGGTATTTAGAATATACAGAGTAGCTGGCAAGTTGCTGAAAGCGGTGAAGAGCATGTATGAGGGTGCAAAGGTTGCAGTGTGTGTGGAGATTGAACAGAGTGAGTTCTTTGATCTGAATGTTGGGTTAAAGCAAGGGTCTGTGATGTCACCATGGTTGTTCAATATATATGTTGATGGAGTCATGAAAGAAATACAAGGAAGAGCAGTGGATGCTGATAAGAGAATGAAATAAGTGGAAGTCACCTGCACTGCCTGCACAATTCTGATGAGTGATATTGAGTGGGAGTTGCAGGGTCTGTTAAATATGTTTGGAACAGTGTGTGAAAAACGGAATCTGAAGGTAAATGTGGGGAAGAATAAGGTTATTGTCTTTGAAAGGGGTGCAGTCACAGAGTGTGAGGTGAGGTTGAACGGTCAGGTTATGGAGAATGTCAATTAATTTAAGTACTTGGGCACTGTGTTGAGTAAAGATGTGAGTATGGAGGAAGAAGTACGGGAGAGGATGCAACAAGGGAGGAGCGTTGTAGGAATGTTGAAAGCAGTAACAAGAAATAGGGTGATCAGCATGGAAGTAAAGAAGTCCTTGCATGATAGTGTGGCAATCTCGACATTGACGTATGGGAGTGAAGCATGGTTGTTGTTGGAGAAACACAAACCAAGAGTGAGAGGGGTGGAAATTAGTTACTTGAGAAGTCCGTGCGGAGTTACATGGAGGGATAGACAGACAATTGAGGAAGTACGAGAGCAGTGTGGTGTTGATGTAGATGAGCTGGAAAGTGTGAAAAGGAACACCTTGAGATGGTTTGGCCATGTGGAACGTATGGGGAGCAAAAGAATTACTTTGAGAGTGTACGAGAGTGAAGTGGAAGGACAGAGAGGTGTAGGTAGACCGTGAGAGAGGTGGAAGGACGAAGTTAAGAAGTATATGCATGAAAGCGGTGTTGGATGGGAGGAGGAGCGTCGACTAATTGGGGACAGAGGTGAGTGGGGACGATTAATTCGTGGCCACACCTTCGGGGACCATGTCGTCTGGTAATAGATAGATAGGCTGAAATAGTCTACTGGTTGAAAAAATCTACTGGTTAAAATAGCCCACTGTCTGAAATGGTCTACTGTCTGATATAGTCTACTTGTTGAAAGAGTCAACTGGTTGAAATAGTCTACTGGTTGCAATAGTCTGCCGGTTGAAATGGCCTACTTGTGGAGTTGTCGAGTCAACACCCCCCCCCCCCCCCCTCTCTCTCTCTCTCTATTTAATCCACTACGTCAGCAACCAATTTTTCCTCACCAGCATTGTAATTAATTGTTTAAGAGGAGACCTAGAGTACGTATTGACAGAACAAATGTATGCTCGGCTCTTCCTGGTTCATTTGTGATATGCTTTATGCTTAAATTGCGCTGACATATTTTTCTCCACTGTATCGATGACATAAAGAGGCGTAAAAGACGGCACAGTAAATCAATACCAATATACTCCTCTGTGCTTCTCATTAAAATATGCAACGATAATCACTATTTTACTCATGGAAATCCATATACATAAACAATAAATAATAGAATGTTGCCATGTTTGTGTATAATAGCCAAGTACACATACGTCTAGCTGTTATCGAACTATTATTAAATATGCTGTTCTACATATGTAAGGAAATATGACATTTAAAAGCAAACATAAACAGTCACAATAATAGATACTATAAGTGATCTGTGGCGCCCTATTGTGCGTTGGACTCCAAATCGAATGGTCATGGGTTCGATTCCTGGACAGAGCGAGACGGATGGGCATTCTCCTTACACCCTATGCCTCTAATCACCAAGCAGTAAATAGGTTCCTTGAGTTAGGGGACATTTGTGACGTCCTATCCGGAGAAGTAAACTATGGTAATCTAGATAATATGCAGCACCCACTGTTTACGAGAATTACCTTACGCAAGTTATCCACCATCATCTCCAAAAGACAATGCTAAGGAAATTACCTCCATGACCAAGTTCAGCTTAGAATAAGCCTTCCAACTGTCAGATCCAGCCATCAAATCATATCAAGGAGTTTCAATTGGACTGACGGCACTTGCCGGGTCAAAGCCTACCCAAGCCATCTGCAACCTTGCTTCCCTGCCCGCATCCCTCTTCAAAGACTGGATGGCAACCCAAGCATAAACTGACTGGCAGACAGAGAGTGGCAAAACCAATCCTCTTGGGAAAGAATAGCTATATCCCCATTCGCCCTGATCCACCTGTAGTAGTCAAGAGTATGTACACACAGCTCTGCCACTCTTTCAACTTTGAGGGAGACACTTTACCTTTTGTCTCCCCCATACACATACAAAAAAAAAAAAAAAAAAAAAAAAAATCACAGAAGCTGCATGAAGTAACCAGAATTTATAACAGTAGGAAAACTAAGTAATACATACTGGGACTTGACATTATCAGCTGAAAAGGGTATGATATAGGATCAAGAGGCTGCTATTGTCCAGTATTGCAGACTTCTAGACTGGAGCAAGAGTGTATTTGGTCCTGTAGATACCAAACAAAGGAAGGGGATATTGACCCTGGCAGAATTAAAATGGATGTTACTTATAACAGGTAAACACCAGAGACGAAAATAATAGACTATAAGTGATGCAATGAAAGGTAAATGAGTTGTGATATTAGTTGATACTTGTTAGCAAAGCAATAAGCTATAAGCTAGATAGAAGTCAGGCTTCTAAATTTGTAGTGAGTTAATTAAATATGTTGAGTAGTTCCCTTAGACTCAAGACTGCAATAAAGGTATTCTACCTAATGGTTGAGGGAGTTAATGAGATTCTTTTGAGATCAGGTCAGTCTAGCCGCAACGCCAATAATTTGTGTGAACGACGGTATAAGCTAGGACTTCGTGTTAGATTAATTTGGTTGATGAGATAAATAGGTAAGGCAAACATTGCCGGGGAATTTAATTATAATTTTTGTTAAAAGAAAATCTACTTATTGTGGAAATATATATTACAAAAACGATTAGCATGGTAACGTAGCATGAATATATGTTCTAACCAGAGTCACTAAGAAGAAAGTGCTCTGATGTAGTTTCCTTTGAGTTCATTATTCACGTAACCCTAACTTCGACCCTGAAATAAGTCAAACACTGAATAACGTTCCTAGTGGTAAATTGTCATGGGAATTCATAACTCCAAGGGACAAGTTGCGCACTGTGGCTGTAATATTCAGACCATGTACATTTACTTACATTTATCTCTGTTAGAAGTGAGGTAATACCATGATTAACTGTCGAATTATTCCAACCCCGTAGGTATAAGATTGTTATGTTATATACAACAATTATAATAATACAGTACGAGAGATACAATATGTCAATCATTAACTCCAACAAAACTGGGTATTGTCTTTTTGGCTCATTTCTGTTTTGCAGTTTAAGTCATAAGATAAGGGAAATGTGTGTGTGTGCTGTAGTGAGTGAAGTAACGAAAGAAGCTGCGTGTTTGTTTGTAAGTAAGAAATGGAAGGAGCGTGTAAGAGACTATGGGTCTGTGGGTGCAAGGATTGTGTGGGTGAGAATGAAAGTAGGAATACAAACGTGGGGGGTTGTGTGAGTGTATGCTCCGACAGAGTAGGAATACAAACGTGGGGGGTTGTGTGAGTGTATGCTCCGACAGAGTAGCAATACAAACGTGGGGGGTTGTGTGAGTGTATGCTCCGACAGAGTAGCAATACAAACGTGGAGGGTTGTGTGAGTGTATGCTCCGACAGAGTAGGAATACAAACGTGGGGGGTTGTGTGAGTGTATGCTCCGACAGAGTAGGAATACAAACGTGGGGGTTGTGTGAGTGTATGCTCCGACAGAGTAGCAATACAAACGTGGGGGGTTGTGTGAGTGTATGCTCCGACAGAGTAGGAATACAAACGTGGGGGGTTGTGTGAGTGTATGCTCCGACAGAGTAGGAATACAAACGTGGGGGGTTGTGTGAGTGTATGCTCCGACAGAGTAGCAATACAAACGTGGGGGGTTGTATGAGTGTATGCTCCGACAGAGTAGGAATACAAACGTGGGGGGTTGTGTGAGTGTATGCTCCGACAGAGTAGGAATACAAACGTGGGGGGTTGTGTGAGTGTATGCTCCGACAGAGTAGCAATACAAACGTGGGGGGTTGTATGAGTGTATGCTCCGACAGAGTAGGAATACAAACGTGGGGGGTTGTGTGAGTGTATGCTCCGACAGAGTAGCAATACAAACGTGGGGGGTTGTGTGAGTGTATGCTCCGACAGAGTAGGAATACAAACGTGGGGGGTTGTGTGAGTGTATGCTCCGACAGAGGATACAACTGTAGGAGAGAAAGAGGAGTTCTGGATGAATGTTGAGGCGTGCATGGATAAGATTGGCAAGAGCGAAATATTTCTGATTGGGGACATGAATGGGAAGGTGGGTGATAAGAAAGTTGATGGAGTAGTGGAAGGGTGGGGTGTACCGTCTGAGGTGAAATGGGAATGGTAGTGCACTTGTGGAGGGGAGGAGGCTGTGGATAGCCAACACCTTCTTCCGACACAGAACAATAAACAGGTACACATGGAAAGTGGTGTAGAGGAGGAGGAATGGGATAGTGGAGGAACGAAAGGCACTAATTGATTATATTTGTGTGGATGAACGAATTAAGAATTATTTGCTGGATGCAAGGGTGTATAGGGGTATGGGGGGGGGGGGGGAAGCGGGTGTCGGTCTGACCACTATTTAGTAGTAGCTAAAATTAGGATGCCAAAGAAGTTGGTGAGGAGAGCTGGAGGGAGGCGAGAGGAAGGTGGAGTGGCGAAGAGGGTGGAGAGGTTGCAGGAGGAGGAGATCAGGGAAGAGTTCAAGAGAACAGTAGATAGACGACTAGGTAGGTTTGATCTGGAGGGTGTGGAGGAAGTGGAGGAAGTGTTTAAGGAAGAAATATGTGCAGCATGTGAGGAAGTGTGTGGAGTAATGAGATGAGGGAGAATAGTGATGGGTACAGCGTGGTGGACTGAAGAGGTAAAAATAGCTGTTGAAGACAAGACGAAAGCATATAGAGAGTGGTTAGGTAGTAGAGGGAATGAAGATTTGGAGAGACAGAAAAGAGCGAGATAATTGGAGAACAAGAGAGTGGTGAAGAGAGTAGTTAAGGAAAGTAAGAGAACAGCAGATGAGGAATTTGGAAGGAATCTAAGTGTAAGAAACTGTTCTGGAAAGAAGTCAAGAAAGTTAGGGAGGGTAGCAAGGGAAATACTAAGGGTGTGGAAGATAAGAATGAGCAAGTGATAACCGAGAAACAAGAGATAATCGAAAGATGGAGGGAGTACTTCAACGAATTGCTAAATGTAAGGAATAAAGCACCGGCAAACATAGTTGGATGAGGTATGGGAGGGAGAATAAGAGAAGTAGTGGAGGCGGAGGTGGGGATCAGGAGATCAGAAGTGTGTGAAGCCATGAATAGAGGGGAGATGGGGAAACCATCAGGAATAGATGGAGTGTGTGGGGATATGCAGAAGTATGGTGGTGAGATAGTGATCGAATGGGTATGGAAAATGTGTAAACTAGCATGGGAGAAAGGGAGTACACCTGATGACTGGAAGACAGGCATAATAGTCCCCCTGTATAAGGGTAAAGGGTAAGGGTAAGAGGAGTGTGTGGTAACCACCGGGGTATATGCCTTCTTAGCGTAATAGGGAAGGTGAGATCAAGAACCGAGAAATGGATAGGTGAAGAGCAGGGCGGGTTTAGGAAGGGAAGAGGATGTGTAGATTAGATTTTTACCCTGAAATGCGTTGTGAAGAAATATCTGGAGAAGGGACATAAGTTGTATGCTGTCTTTATGGACTTGGAGAAGGCCTACGACAGAGTTGATAGTGAAGGTTTGTGGAAAATAATGAGAATATATGGAGTAGACAGCAAGTTGCTGAAAGCAGTGAAGAGCATGTATGAGGGTGCAAAGGCATCAGTACATAAGAACATAAGAAAAGGGTGCAAAGGCAAGGCAGTACATGTGGAGAATGACAGAGCGAGTTCTTTGATCTGAATGTTGGGTTGAAACAGGGGTGTGTGATGTCCCCGTGATTGTTTACTGTATATATGGATGGAGTCATGAAAGAAATACAAGGAAGAGCAGTGGATGTTGGTGTATCGCTGATAAGGGAGGGAAATGAGTATGGAAGCTACCTGTACTGCTGTTTGCTGATGATACAGTTCTGATGAGCGATACTGAATGGTAGTTGCAGGGTCTGGTAAATATGTTTGGAACAGTGTGTAAAAAACGGAATCCGAGGGTAAATGCAAGGAAGAGAAAGGTTATGGTTTTTGAAATGGGTGCAGCCACAGAGTGTGAGATGAAGTTGAACGGTCAGGCTATGGAGAATGTCAGTTCATTCAAGTATCTAAGAAGTGTGTTGAGTAAAGATGGGAGTATGGAGGAAGAAGTGAGGGAGAGGGTGCAACAGGGGAAGAGGGTTGTAGGAACGCTGAAAGCATTAACGAGAAATAGGGTGGTCAGCATGAAGTAAAGAAGTCCTTGCATGACAGTGTGGTAATTCTGACATTGACTTACGGGAGCGAAAGATGGACGATGGTGATGAGACTCAAACCAAGATTGAGAGGGGTGGAGATCAGTTGCTTGAGAAGTGCGTGCAGAGTTACATGTAGGGATAGACAGACGAATGAGGAAGTACGAGTGAGGTGTGGTGTGGAGGTAGATGTGCTGGAAAGTGTGAAAAAGGAACACCTTGAGATGGTTCGGCCATGTGGAAAGTATGGGAAGCGAGAGAATGACTAAGAGAGTGTACGAGAGTGAGGTGGAAGGACAGAGAGGGAGAGGTAAACCGAGAGAGAGGTGGAAGGGTGGAGTGAAAAAGTATATGGATGAAGGCCGTGCTGGTTAGGAAGCGGGGCGTCGACGGAATGGGGACAGAGGTGCATTGGGGCGTTTCGTTCGTGGCCACCCCTTCGGGGATCCCGGCGTCAGGCAATAGATAGATAGATGCTTGCTAATTCTAGACGAATTTATGCAGCTTAGGAAGGACCTCTAACAATCAGAGGGGAACTAATATTTGATCCAAATCGACCCGCTCTAACCTGAATAAAACTGTTTAATATTAGCAAAATAGTGGAAAGAACATTGTCACCATTATACTGAGATGATAAAAATAGTGGTGTCCTTAGCGTTCTTCGCATTATATTTGCAATAAATCAGAATTATTATTTATCAGTGAACGCTAGGATGTGTATTACCGAAGCGTTTATATCCGTATTTTATCCTCCTTCACTTTTAATGGGTGACTTGCTAAACCTCTAGAAATGTAATTGTAAATCGGATTGAATAGATATATTAGCATTGGTATATGATCATGTGGACTCTAAGCACTATATTATATTTGAATAATTTTGCTAGAGGCCATACTTTCAAAATTGTATATATAATCCTGTGCAAGACAGATCAAACTATAACTTTCCTTTTCAGCTGTAAATATGCGGATTTACTTGTGACGAGACATTTTATAATTTTGAGGCTATCAAATGTTCAAACTACTTTTAGGAAAAATCTATGCAATCAAACCTTCAGGAAGCTCATTTCATAAATGTATAAATCAGTTCAATGAGCCATGCATTTAAGTGTTATTGTCCATTTACCTTTAAAACTAACAACCTCATATAACTCCTTGAAGATAATGACGCGCTTTGACAGTTTATTCTGGCCATCAGTAGACGATTTTTTGCAGTTTAGGAAGGACCTCTAGGAAGCTAAGCGGTCAAAATCAACTCAATTATGCTTCTGACTCCTACACATGCTTCCCAAGATGAATCAACGCGTCATAATGCACAAGGGGTTAATAATATGTTGACTGTTGCTGTTTATTGATGCCTTTGTATTCTGCTCATACTCATCTTGGAAAGCGCCTGTGAAAATCAAAGGCATGGAAACTCGATTAAGGGGACACTGACTGTGTGTTTGGCCTATACATTAATTAATTCATACATTCTTAGTTTCCTCGCTAGACATCCCTCAAACTTAGAAAAACATCTCCTAGATCGCCCTTCAAGATAAATTTGTAAATTTTTCGGTAGAAAAATGTCCCGGCCGAAGGCCGAACCGGCCTTACAATTACAAGCTCGCTATCGCTCGCCAGGAAAAAAATCGACACCTAAATGTCATGATAGGTCTTAACATGTATTACGAAATGGGACGAAATGTCTTAAAATCGCCAAACAAATGGGCCGAACGTCTATAAATCTAAAAAATAATGGGACTAAACACGAGGGAGAAAGAGGACTTGAAAAACCAACTGCCTCCCCTTAACCCTCTGCTTCCTTCCTAAGCTGCACAAAACCAACTGCCTCCCCTTAACCCTCTGCTTCCTTCCTAAGCTGCACAAAATCGCCAATTAATAGCCGAAAACGGAAGAGTACTGACGGCATGATACTGAAAGGGTTAATTAATGAAATACAGCATGCAGGCGACAGGTTCATTTTTCATGTGCGTGGTATCAAAAGAGATTCTTATGTCCATTACTCAATCCGGCACGTCAAGCCCACTAGGGAGAGAGAAAGAGAGAGAGATAGAATGAGCGTGAGAGTGAGCGTGAGAGAGAGATAGATAGATAGAGAAAGAGAGAGAGAGAGAGAAAACAAAATGAGTGAGCACGAGAGAGAGAGAGATTAGATAGATAAATAGATAGATAAACAGAGAGAGAGAGTGAGAGAGACAGAGAGAGAGAGAGAGGGGGGGGGGGGGGGGGGATGAACGGAGGCAGCCAGACACATTCAAACAGGCATAAAGACAAAAAATCGTGAACGTTGGTAGGTATAGGTTAGTAGACATACATAATTTAGTATATTCATTATTATTGGGCCAAAATCTTGACCACTTACGCCTATAAGTGATAAATGATAGCTGTAATCAAGCTAATCATTATTCTACCATTTGGGAAGAGTCGGCCAGGAATCATGTGTGGAAATGTACGGCTCATTTACTTCAGCCATTTTCGAGCTACAGAGGTTTGGGTTAACGATGTTTGGCCTACCTATAATGAAAGGACTATACCGCAGCTCATGAACGTAAGTAGGTTGATAGGAGTACAGTACTAGCAAAGGACCATAATTGTAGGTAGGTAGGCTCAATTAAGCCAGTATCACACAAACAAATTTTCACTCAACATTTATCCTCAACACTGGTCTGGCAACTTATGAGGTAAACATTTAATATATTTATGTCACCTAAATTCATCTATCATCAGTCTAGCACCAGGAACAGATGGAGTGTGTGGGGAAATGTTGAGGTATGGTGGTGAGATAGTGATCGAATGGGTATGGAAAATGTGCAAACTAGCATGGGAGAAGGGAAGTGCACCCGATGACTGGAAGACTGGCATAATAGTCCCCCTATATAAGGGCAAAGGGGAAAGAGGAGTGTGTGGTAACCACCGAGGAATATGTCTTCTAAGCGTAGTAGGGAAGGTATACAGTAGGGTAGTGATTGAGAGAGTGAGAGTGAGAACGGAGATATGGATAGGCGACGAGCAGGGAGGTTTTAGGAAGGGAAGAGGATGTGTAGATCAGATTTTTACCCTGAATTGTGTTGTGGAGAAATATCTCGAGAAGAAACAAAAGGTGTATGTTGCCTTTATGGACTTGGAGAAGGCCTATGATAGAGTGGATAGAGAAGGTTTGTGGAAAGTACTTAGAATATACGGAGTAGATGGCAAGTTGCTGAAAGCAGTGAAGAGCATGTATGAGGGTGCAAAGGTGGCAGTACGTGTGGAGAGTGAGCAGAGCGAGTACTTTGACCTGAATGTTGGTTTGAAACAGGGGTGTGTGATGTCCCCGTGGTTGTTTACTGTATAATGGATGGAGTCACGAAAGAAATACTATCAAGAGCAGTGGATGTTGGTGTATCGCTGAAAAGGGAGGGAATTGAGTGGAAGCTACCTATACTGCTGTTTGCGGATGATACAGTTCTGATGAGTGATAATGAATGGGTGTTGCAGGGTCTGGTAAATGAGTTTGGAACAGTGTGCGAAAAACGGAATTTGAAGGTAAATGCGGGGAAGAGCAAGGTTATGGTCTTCGAAAGGGGTGAAGTCACAGAGTGTGAGGTGAAGCTGAATGGTCAGGCTATGGAGATCGTCAACTCTTTTAAGTATCTGGGCAGTGTGTTGAATGAAGTGGGACTATGGATGAAGAAGTGCGGGAGAGGGTAGAACAGGGGAAGAGGGTTGTTGGAACGCTAAAAGCAGTAACAAGAAATAGGGTGATCAGTATGGAAGTGAAGAAGTCCTTGCATGACAGTGTGGTAATCCCGACACTGACTTACGGAAGCGAAGCATGGACGTTGGTTGAGAGACTCAGACCAAGAGTGAGAGCTGTGGAAATGAATTACCTAAGAAGTGTGTGCGGAGTTACATGGAGGGATAGACAGACTAATGAGGAAGTAAGAAGGAGGTGTGGTGTGGAGGTAGATATGCTGGAAAGTGTGAAAAGGAACAACTTGAGATGGTTCGGCCATATGGAACGTATGGAAAGCGAGAGAATGATTAAGAGGGTGTACGAGAGCGAGGTGGAGGGACAGAGAGGGAGAGGTAGACCGAAAGAGAGGTGGAAGGATGGAGTGAGGAAGTATATGAACGAAGGCGGTGCTGGTTGGGGGGAGGGGTGTCGACTGGCCGGGGACAGAGGTGCATGGGGGCGGTTCGTTCGTGGCCACCCCTTTGGGGATCACGGCGTCAGGCAATAGATATATAGATAGATCAGTCTAGTTTCCGATACCAGTGTAAAATATACCAGAAATGTTGCCAGAAAATTGTTGATCATCGAATGTTGACAGACACAGTACGGTGTCGTCTTTTGCTGATGACACAAAATTAAGCAAGATAGTAAACACACAAGAGGACACGGGCCGACTGCAGGAAGACGTGAATGTAGTGTTCCAGTGGACCAGGGAAAACAACATGCAATTCAATGAGGAAAAATTCCAATTAATACGGTACGGAGATAATAATGGTGTTAAAGAAATTACAAATTACTTAACAGAATCTAACCACATAATAGAACGGAAAGACAGTGTGAAAGACCTTGGGGTATTAATGTCTGAAAATATGGGTTTCAAAGTACATAACCAGGTCAAAGTGGCGGCTGCGAAACGTCTAACGGGTTGGATTCTGCGTACTTTTAAAACACGCGGTGAATTGCCTATGATAACGCTCTTCAAATCTCTAGTGCTACCGCGGCTTGAATACTGTAGCGTATTAACATCCCCCATACAAAGCAGGTGAAATAAATGACGTAGAGAGTGTACAAAGAAATTTCACTTCGCATATAAGTTCGATAAAACATCTACACTATTGGGAGCGTTTAAGAGCACTGAATCTGTACTCACTGGAACGTAGAAGAGAACGTTACCTAATAATATACACGTGGAAAATCACAGAGGGTTTAGTACCAAACCTACATACTCCGATAGTCATGAAATTCAGTGATAGGAGAGGCTGGGAATGCGAAATCCCCCGGATGAATAACAGGGGTGCTATGGGCTCTCTGCGAGAGGGCTGGTTATCACACAGAGGCCCACGTCTCTTCCACAAACTCCCACGGCGAGTAAGAGACATGAGGGACATCTCGTTAGACAACTTCAAGAGAGCCCTAGATGTCGAACTGCAAAAAGTGCCAGACGAGCCCATCCTCGCAAGGGAGCGAGCTGTCGCTTCAAACAGTCTACTGCACCAAATCACCACCCATAACGAGGGGCGTCGCGCTCCTTGGTGCCGCTAGAGGAGCGGCGAACACATCCAAAGGTATCCAAAGGTAAGGTATAAAAGCTCTCGTGTGATGCCATCATTACTAACATAATTATGGATGCAGGTAGGTAGGCAGCACGTAAGCAAAGGACCATGAGCGGAGGAACCAAACATACTATAGTTTATTATATTCCATCTTAAGGGGAGACTGACCGTTTGTTTGGTCTATTAATTCATGTATTCATATATTTGTTTAGTTTCCTCCCTAGACCTCCATCAATCTTAGAATAACACCCTCCAGACCCCCCTTCAAGATAAATTTGTACATTTTTCGGTAGAAAAATGTCCCGCCCTAAGGTCGGTTCCTTTTAAAATTGCAGGCTCGCTATCGCTCGCCATGAAATAATCGACACCTAAATGACACGAAAGGTCTTAAAATTGATAACGAAATGGGGCGAAAGTTGTTAAAATCGCCAAACTAATGGGCCGAACGTCTTATAATCTCAAAACTAGTGGGGCTAAACATTAGGGAGAAGGGGGTCCATCAAAACGGTCTGCCTCCCCTTAATTACTCAGCTATTATGTAGATTGTGTAGGGAAATATGTTGCTAATTATGAACACGTGGCAATAAGATGATGCAGAGACATAACAGTTTCTTATTTTCCCATTAGGTATGGAGAAATCAGCTGGTAAAGGGTTCAATTTGTCCTCAGCTGAAGTAGAACCGACTATAACAAAGAATTTTCATTGTAGATAGCCTAGGTAGACTGACACACGCAACAACAAAATTACAAATGTAGGTAGGTAGCCAGGTACACTAACAACACATTCTTCCATGTAAGTAGGCAGGCAGACACACAAACAAATAATCACTAACGTATATTGATAGGCAGGCATACTAACAAATAATCATGACCGTAGGTTGGTAGGCAGGCAAGCAGATATTGATACAAAATTACATAACAGCCTAGACATAAATATGCAGTCATACTGACAGATAAGCATGACCAAACTAGAGTAAAGAGGTAGACATAATATCTATCTGCATTTGCAGGAAGAGAATCATCAACACACGTAGACAGATAAATTTCAAAGAAGACATACAGAGAGAGCAATTTGAGCAGATATACAAAATCTAAGCAATTGTATACCGCAATAATAGCATTGAATATACGAAAACCTTGTAGACATTAACAAAAACAGCTACCTGAACCTAAAAGAGATAGAGAAACACACAGGCACATTGGCAGGGAAGCA
Organism: Paralithodes platypus; assembly: GCA_032716605.1. Classification (NCBI taxonomy): domain Eukaryota; kingdom Metazoa; phylum Arthropoda; class Malacostraca; order Decapoda; family Lithodidae; genus Paralithodes; species Paralithodes platypus. Next base: position 21,443,119 of record CM064495.1, read on the forward strand.
TGAACAGAAGTAGCCAAGCAGACCTCCACACAAATATACTGAAATAGGAACTTAATCATAAACAAACGCACACTGAAGTAGACATACTGGTAGAAAATTATGAACGTGAGCGGACAGGCAGCATTTCAACCAGACATAGTTACAGAGAACCATTTATGTAGGAAAAAATTAAGACATTAAAGCAAACGAAGTGACCTAGACTTATAAACATCGGCAGCAAGAGTGGCTGATATAGTGAATAGAAAATTAGGCAGATGCTAATCAGATATATAAAACTATCATCATAAACTAAGGCAGGCAGACATTGAAAAAGATCAATAGGAAGTAGAATATAAACATGAACAAACATCAAGCAACACAGCCACTATGTAGACACCACTCGAGCAGGGCAATACCCAGGGAAGGCCTCATGGGAATGAGATAAGGAGTTACTAGAACCCTTGTTTCATTTGCCAGGCATCCCTCTCTGTTTCTGTTTGTGTCTCACCTAAACAGAGATTAATCCAGCTAGCTCTCACAACCACTATCTCATTCTAATCATTTCACTACTTTAAACAAGCACACCACACTTCTTTCCGATACATTTTTTTTTTGGTCTGCTACTCTTTCAACCTTGGGTGAGACACTTGTTACAGGCAGCTTTGCCTTTTGTCTTCTTCATACACATAGAAAAATAGAAGTTGAGCATAGGCAAGCAAACATACATTCAAATATAGTGGCAAAGAGATTGGGGAGATTGTAGGCACCAATTAAGCAGGGTTGTACCCAGGGGAGGCCACATAGGCATATGATAAGTAGTTGCTGGAACTCCTGTTTCATTTACCTGGCTTGCCCCACTGCTTCTGTTTGTGTCTCACCTACACTACCGGCTCGGTAGTGTAATGGAGAACGTCTCAGCCAATGCCACCCCGGGTGACCCGAGTTCAATCCCATGCTCAGGCATGAATGTTTTTTCACATACACTGGTAGCCGGTACCATTTCCAATGGGTTGTAAATTTCCACATCTATTCCTTGACTGACTCTTCCCAAATGGTAGAAATATTAGCTCGATTACTCTAGTCGGTTTTTTTAGTTACAGAGGTTAGAGGTCATGATTTCTTGCCTACTTACAGCGAATAGACTATAACATAAGTGCATCAACATAGACAGGTAGGCGGCCATACGCACATACGCACATACGCACATACGCACAGACAGGCGGAAATATCTTAAGGGTGTTTTTTTATCTTTCTCTCCTTTTCTCTCTTTCCCTGGCTTGTATCCATTCGGCCTCATTCTGCCAACTGTTTTAAGACGTTTATCCCCATCCAGGTGTCGATTTCTTCCTGGCGAGCAAAAGCGAGCCAGCATTGTATGGAGAAATCCGGCTTCGCCGGAGACATTTTTCTATCGAAAAATGTACAACTTTAGCTTGCTGTTAAAACAAAAATATACATATGCTGGCTCGCTACCACTTGCCAGGAAAATATTGATACCTGGATGGGGGTAAACGTCTTAAAACAGTAGGCTGAATGGGGCCGAAGGGATACAAGCCAAAGAGAAAGGGAGAGAAAGATAAAAAAAAAAGCTAGGTTAGCTCCCTTAAAGAAGACCTACAGGAAGGGTCGGCAGTTTGACCTCACTGACCTACAACACATACAGCCGGAAGTCAGAGTCATGTTACACTTATGACGCAGCAGGGAACAGCCTAAATTAATTGGCCTCATATGTTTTCATTGTACCAACATAGCCATTTGGGAATGATTAAAGGCTATATTTGTTCATCGTTAAGCAACAAATATGATATACTAATATATACTGTATATATATATATATATATATATATATATATATATATATATATATATATATATATATACAGTATATATATATATATATATATATATATATATAGAGAGAGAGAGAGAGAGAGAGAGAGATATACAAATTATATCTCACAAGTAATCGTGACTTACATGAATATATATTATCAATCAGGCAGGATTCGAATCTCAGTCAATCAGAATTATATCACACGCTTTAACCCCCTCGGCCACGGCGTGATAATAGCTTACCAACCATTACACATACCTGTATATACTGTATAGAATAAGGTCGATCCTATTACACATACCTGTATATACTGTATAGAATAAGGTCGATCCTATTACACATACCTGTATATACTGTATAGAATAAGGTCGATCCTATTACACATACCTGTATATACTGTATAGAATAAGGTCGATCCTATTACACATACCTGTATATACTGTATAGAATAAGGTCGATCCTATTACACATACCTGTATATACTGTATAGAATAAGGTCGATCCTATTACACATACCTGTATATACTGTATAGAATAAGGTCGATCCTATTACACATACCTGTATATACTGTATAGAATAAGGTCGATCCTATTACACATACCTGTATATACTGTATAGAATAAGGTCGATCCTATTACACATACCTGTATATACTGTATAGAATAAGGTCGATCCTATTACACATACCTGTATATACTGTATAGAATAAGGTCGATCCTATTTGAGGAATGTGAAGAGGGCCCACTTCGCTTTTTTTCTCTTTATCTTCCTATCTCTTTGGCTTGTATCCATTTGATCCCATTCATCCTACTGTTTTAAGACGTTTACCCCCATCCAGGTGTCAATAATTTCCTGGCAAGCGGTAGCGAGCCAGCATATATATGTTCTTGTTTTGACAGCAAGCTAAATTTGTACATTTGTCGATATAAAAATGTCTCCGGCGAAGCCGAATTTCTCTATACAATGCTGGCTCTCTATCGCTCGCCAGGAAGAAATCGACACCTGGATGGGGATAAACTTCTTAAAACAGTTGGCTGAATGGGGCCGAATAAACCAGGGAAAGAGAAAAAAGGAGAGATGGATAAAACAAAAAAGCCGGTGACCCCCCTTAAAGCCATATGTCATAGGACCCATGTTGTAGAAAACACAATATATTTTTACAGTAAGCCCCACGCCTCAAGACGAATGCATATGATTAAATTATCCTCCTGGCAAACATAGATGTATTATTTATATGTAGAATATATCATAAATATGCGTGAGTTACATGAATAATTATTTAGACACCAGCCAGGATTCGAACCGCAGTCAATCAGAATGATCCCCCACGCTTTAAACCGCTCTGCCACTGCATGATAAGAGCTTGTACATAACTTCAAAAACTAAAGGCAATAATATATAAGCTATAAGGTGTACTATCACATTCAGCATTAGCTGGTTCACAGATTGAACAAATGCTCATTGGTTGTCGAATAACACTGATTTGCTCTATGTGGATATCGTACAGTTAGAAAATAATACACATATGCCACTTATATATGTAGGTAGATGTACAATCGGCAGTAGCTAGTACGCTACTATATGACATACCTGAAGAAATGCGCACTAAATCAACTGGGGCATGTATTTATTGGGAGAACTACAACATATTTCATCATTGTATCATAATACTCAAATAATTCTACCATTTTTCACGGCAGGCGATTATGCTTCGTAAACAGGGTTTGACTGTCACTGTAGGAACCCTGTTTCGGTATAATCTCAGCGTAAAACAAATATAAAAACAATATTTATCCCTTCACTTAGACGACCTTTTCTTTACTTACCTCATCAATATATTATTTTTTCTGGTAAACATTATACTATATTATGAAGCTTAGGAAAGGTCACTGGGAAGCAAAGAGGTAAATATGAGCTTAATTAACCCTTTAATTTCCATAGGTTCCTCCTAGAATGTAATAAGACCATGTAATTAACAGCCACAATAATAGGCAGGAAGGCGTCATCGTATACTGAGAGAGGTGGTATTATAAAAGGCAGTCTGGAGCATATTATAAAAGGCAGTCTGGAGCATATTATAAAAGGCAGTCTGGAGCATATTATAAAAGGCAGTCTGGAGCATATTATAAAAGGCAGTCTGGAGCATATTATAAAAGGCAGTCTGGAGCATATTTTACAGATTGAGAGGGGGATGGTGAGGCGATATCTAAGGGGGGTCACCGGCTTTTTTTATCTTTCTCTCCTTTTCTCTCTTTCCCTGGCTTGTATCCATTCAGCCAACTGTTTTAAGACGTTTATCCCCATCCAGGTGTCGATTTCTTCCTGGCGAGCGATAGCGAGCCAGCATTGTATGGATGAATCCGGCTTTGCCGGAGAAATTTGTCTATCGAACAAATTTACAAATTTAGCTTGCTGTCAAAAAAATATATATATGCTGGCTCGCTACCGCTTGCCAGGAAAATATTGACACCTGGATGGGGGTAAACGTCTTAAAACAGTAGGCTGAATGGAGCCGAATGGATACAAACCAAAGAGAGAGGGAGAGAAAGCGAAAACAAGCGAGGTGGGCTCCCATAAGAAAAGTATCACAATAACCCCCAAGACGTCGCACCATATAATGTCAACCCTCTAACTCAGACAGGTCTCTCCGATACTGAATATTATGGCAGGTAGGTATCTGTGTTATATTTGTTTATTTCTGGCAGATGGTAAATTACCATGCCTCGATATTGGTTCCTTGACTAATATGAAGTTTACAAAGTAAAAACTATTTAACATTATATGAACACATACCAACACACAATCGCTAATGTAAGTAGGTAGTCAGATATACCAACAGAGCAGAGAAATAGCCGTTTCATAATTATTTTCTATTAGGTATTAATAACTCCGAGAGTAAGGGATTCAATTTACCGTCATCTATTATATACAGGAAGATAAAAAGAAAATTAAAGTATCGTATTCAAATGAATAAGCCTACAATGTAAGCGTTGGTTTGTCAATTAGAGCAAATCACAAAATTGTATTGTTAAAATGGTCTCTGTTTATTTTCACCCTCGACATAATGGAGGGCTTATTTTGGCAGTTTTATTATCTTGAAAAGGTAAGTTGAAACCAGAATAAATTGACCCTAGTCACGTCACTTACAGACATGCGGGCCGTACGTAGTGTGAACCGGGAAGGCGTCTACCAAAATGCGGACCGCACAAAAAGATGGTTTCGATTTATCGTTTGCGTGTCCGGACAAGAAGTAAGTTCCGTACTTTGAACATTGAAGTGAAATGTGTGTAATATTTTCATGTCAAATTTCATTATATTCTAGTTAACTCCTTCAGACATATATGACGCTACTGCGTCATATGGCCGAGTGCGCCAAAAACTCATATGACGCTAGTGCGTCATATGGACTTATCTTCATGGCTCGCTAATAAGTTATATGACGCTCTAGCGTCATATGGAGCTCAGTAAGTCCGATAAGTTAGCTTACGATATAACCGTTGGTAGCAACCTCAGCCACCTCCGATAATTCTAATGGCCGCAGTGTTGGTGTGAGTGTAGTGCGAGGCGGTGGCAAGGATACCGGGCTCCCGCCTCCGTAGACTTACTGGAACATAATATGTCTGAAGGAGTTAATATCGCCTACCAGTATACGCTATATGTATAATTATCATGGCAAGGCAAATATTAAGGCAGTTTAATACGTTAACCTATTGATCGTGTACCAATCAGTCGTCGCGGCACTACCAAACTTACCAAAATTAACAAGTTGTATTGCTTCAGATATAGACAATAAATATCTAGATTATAGGCTAACTACAGAACAACATGTTTCTCCAATAAAATTTCGATTCCCTTCTACAGTGCATATAATTAGGCTATGTCTTTTTGTGCGGTCCGCATTTTGGTAGACGCCTTTCCAGTTCACACTACGTACGGCCCGCATGTATGTAAGTGACGTCACTCTGACGTCACGATTTTGTATGCGGGCCGAAAAACAGCACGGAAAACGGCTAGTGTGAACTAGGCTTTAGTCATTCTCTCGCTTCCCATACGTTCCATATGGCCCAACCATTTCAAGGTGCTCCTTTTCACATACAGCAAGCAATTCCTCTCCTAGTCCATCATGGTATTTATCTCTCATTCTCGATTTTCTATCATTGTCACATTTGAAATTTAATCTAGCAATATATAGTCAGGCTTTAGTATCAACATTGCAGCTACTGTTGTTTACCATTTCATTTTGTAATTATATATTCTTTCTTGTATTACTAACTTGACTCTCATATATATAACTTTGCCCGTTTGTTTGTGTGTGAATGCTTTGTGTGTGTGTGTGTGTGTGTGTGTGTGAGAGAGAGAGAGAGAGAGAGAGAGAGAGAGAGAGCTTAACTAATTTTAATTTAATTGCGACATCTACTGTATATACGAGGTACGAATTGAGGTTAATTTCATGTCATAGGACATCTCTTTTAAAGGCATATTGATTAAAACATATTCATATAATATAAGGATAGAACAGCGTATCGATATCAATATTCCCATATATCTCGTTATCATTCATGCTATTATTAGCTTAACCCCTTATTAGCGGGGCCCGACTTAAGTCCGTATAAAAAAACCTGGACTATGTGGTGGGGACCGACTTAAGTCTGTGTGCAATTTTTGAGCAAGAATGGCTGTGAGAGAGAGACGAGCGACGGGAGGAGCGACGGGAGGACCGTAGGTTACCTCATGACCGCTCGGCACGGACCCCGCGCGCCTACTGACATCTACTCCACACTACTCCACCCTCCCTACCTCGCCACACAGGGAATTATGTCAGGAAATTACCTTATTTTAGGGATTTTGCACTCGTGTTGCACGATCGTTGTAAGAGAATGCGTGGTCGTAGAAGGATGGTTCTGGTGTCATTGGAAAGCTCAATTTACGCCCTTTCAGGGATAAATAATTGTATTACGCTCTGGCTCTTGTTTATGCATGGAAAAGAGCACGGAAACAAGGCCATTTAGGGTTAAAAAAAAACGCGGGGCGCGTAGTGGAAAAAACTGACGGGCCCGCTCGTAAGGTGTTAAAGAAGATGTGTGGAAGAAAAACATTTAAGAATGATAGAGGTTCTTCCTATGCTGCATTAAATAATCTAAAATAAGTAAGAAATAATGAATAAATACTCCACGTTATTGAAGGGTTGAAAATACAAGGCTTACAACCACTTCATCAAAAAACTTCAGGAAATCGGACGCATCCTTTGTATGATACTCTGGCTGTTATTAGAGTATTATAAGCTTAGCCCTTTGAGTACCAGCGACGTGTGTTATATTTTATTATAGCTATACTTAGACGATATTATGCAGGTTAGGAAGGATCTGTGGTAGTTAAGAGGGTTGGTTGAGATAGTTTGAAACCTTATTATTTCTAGAGGCCTATCCTAAGCTTACTAAAATCGTCTAATAGTTCCCAGAATATGATGAAAAGGATATCCCTCGTACTGAATGCGTTAAAGGGGATCTGTTGAATTCACGCGATTAATTGAGATAGATTTCACCGCCTTGAATGTTAAGAGGTTCTTCCTAACCTACACACAATTATAAAGTGGGCTCTTTAAAAAGGTGTTGGTATGAAAAAGGTAATTGTAGTGGCCGTAAAAATATTGGAACTAAAAAACCCAAGTATTATACAAATATAGAAACGTACAGCCCTATCAATATACCCATTAATTGTACGGTCGCGCTAATAAGTGATGTCTCGGCACCAAATGTGTGTTGATCAATAATTGGTATCGGCAATATCTAAACTTCATTTCTTCATATCGAGCGAAATATACAAACATGTTCCTACACTTATCCGTCCAATTCAACATCTGACATACATTAATACAGTACATAGCAAGCCAAACGTAAAGACAGCTGGGACATGACTTATTAGCGCGACCGTACATGCCTTTATTACACCCTATATCATTACAGTGTAAACCAGAAATAATGGAAAAGACGCCATGTTATTTGAGTGAAGGGCTAAAAATGGACTTTACCACCTCGTCAAAACTCCTTCCCTCGACCATCAAAGGCAGCCATAAAAGAAGAGCTATTTGTGAGCCAATAACATTTTTAAGACCCCAAGTTAAGGACGGAGTTTGTCTTAAGGGGAGACTGACCGTTTGTTTGGTCTATTAATTAATTCATATATTCATATATTTTTTTAGTTTCCTCCCTAGACCTCCATCAAGCTTAGAAGAAAAAAAACCTAGACCTCCCTTCAAGATAAATTTGTAAATTTTTTGGCAGAAAATTGTCCCGGCCGAAAGCCCGTTCCTCTTAAAATTGTAGGCTCGCTATTGCTCGCCAGGAAATCATCGATTCCTAAATGGCAAGAAAGGTCTTAAAATTGACAACGAAATTGGGCGAAAGGTGTTAAAATCGCCAAACTAGTGGGCCAAACGTCTTATAATCTCAAAACTAGTGGGCAAAACATTAGGGAGAAGGGGTCCAGAAAAACGTTCTGCCTCCCCTTAACTTTGGCTTGTTATACCTGCGGCGTTTGTTTTACGGAGTTATTGGGGCAGCTCGTAGCATAGGTGTTTAGTTAAATAGACAGGCAGTTTGTTAGATAGTCAATTAGTTAGTCAGTCATATAGTCAGTTAGTCAGTCATTCTAGTCAATTGTTCATCCAGTTATTATTAAATTAAATCGGTCAGTCAGTACCCAATCTCGAAATCTGTCTACCTCTGAACCATTTCAACCAAAGTTTCGAAAAATCTAGGATATTTATTTATAGACATTGTATTCTCTCACTTGGATTCGATAAGGTACAAATGGGTTTGTAGATATTAGTATGCACAAATGTACACTTACTCACTTGAATTCGTAAACCATTGTGTTTCTCTTTATGCTTGTACATAATTTTTGTTTAACCTGTTTTGCTGAGGCCAACATATATATACGTCCTATGTAAAAAAAGGCCTACACTGCGGCTGATGTATATATGCGCATTGGTATTACAGGGTGAGTTGGTGGCACCAACCAACCTGGTATTTTGCTAGACACTTCCAGGAAGTTCTAAGCTTGCCACCTATACTCATATCAGTGTGCTTTGTGAATTGGTTGAGGGAGAATGGGTGTACAAAGACGAGGTGTTTTAGAAGCTATAAATCAACATATAGAGAGCAAATGTTACATGCAATTTTTTTGAAAGCTATACAGTATACCAGGTATGAATATGAGGTTCATTTAATCTTCATTTTAACAACCCATAATTGTTTGTAAAAGACAAAGAAAAGAAAATTAAATAATAACTATATATACCCTGGGGGTAAGGGATTAGAATATGCCCCACGTGCCTTCTGCATGTCGTAAGAGGCGACTAAAGAGGTTGGGTCGGTGGGCTTGCATCCCCCACCCGTGAACAAATAATGAAGCAACAAAAATCGAACGATCAGCCTTTGGATGCGGACGGACCCTGTGTTGACGAACCCCGACCGATTATGGACAGACAATCTTACGGACAATCTTAGAATAGCTACATGGAACGTGAGTGGCTTGAATGATGGCACAAAAGAGAGAGAGGTTTTGGAAGTGTTAGTGAATGCCAGGCTGGATGTATGTGGAATGACGGAGACCAAATGGAAGGGTACAGATGTGAGAGAGTGGGAGTGTGGAATGGCTGTGTGTGCTGGAGTGAGTGAGGGAGCAGCGAGAGAAGGTGCGTGTTTGATTGTAAGTAACAAGTGGAAGGATTGTGTAAGATAATATGGGTCTGTAGGTTCAAGGATTGTGTGGGTGAAAATGAAAGTAGGAATACAAACGTGGGTGACTGTGTGTGTGTATGCTCCGAAAGAGGATACACTTGTAAGTGAGGAAGAGGAGTTCTGGGTGAATGTGGAGGCGTGCCTGGATAAGTTTGACAAGAGCGAAAGAATATTTTTGATTAGGGACATGAATGGGAAGGGGGGTGATAGGAAAGTTGATGGAGTGGTGGGAGGGTGTGGGGTACCATCAGAGGTGAATGGGAATGGTAGTGCACTTGTGGACGTATGTGTAGGGAGGAGGCTGTGGATAGCCAACACCTTCTTCTGACACAGAATGATACACAGGTACACATGGAAAGTGGTGTGGACGATGAAGGATAAGACAGTGGTGGAACGAAAGTCACTGATTGATTATAAATGTGTGGATGAACGAATGAAGAAATCTGTGCTAGATGCTAGGGTGCATAGGGGTATTGGATGGGGTCTGTCTGATCATTATGTAGTAGTAGCTAAAATTAGGATACAAAAGAAGTGGGTGAGGAGAGCTGGAGGGAGGCGAGAGGAAGGTGAAATGGTGAGGAGGGTGGAGAGGCTACAGGAGGAGAAAATCAGGGAAGAGTACAGGAGAGCAGTAGAAAGACGACTAGGTGGGTTCGACCTGGAAGATATGGAGGAAGTGGAGGAGATGAGCAAGGTGTTTAAGGAAGAGATCTGTGCAGCATGTGAGGAGGTGTGTGGAGTGAGGAGAAGAGGGAGGGGAGTGAAAGGTACAGCATGGTGGACAGAAGAGGTAAAAATAGCTGTGGAAGACAAGAAGAAAGCATATAGAGAGTGGTTGGGTAGTAGAGGGAATGAAGATTTGGAGAGGCAGAAACGAGCGAGGTACGTGGAGAGAAAGAGAGTGGTGAAGAGAGTAGTGAAGGAAAGTAAGAGAAGAGTAGATGAGTAATTTGGAAGGAATCTGAGTGTAAAATGGAGGGAGTGCAAGAAACTGTTCTGGAAAGAAGTCAAGAAAGTTAGGGAAGGTAGCAAGGGAAACAGTAAGGGTGTGAAAGATAAGAATGGGAGAATGCTAGCCGAGAAGCAAGAGAGAGTCGAAAGATCGAGGGAGTACTTCAACGAGTTGCTAAATGTAAGGAATGAAGAGCCAGCAAACATAGTTGGCTATGGTATGGGAGGGAGAAGAGGAGAAGTAGTGGAGAAGGAGGTGGGGATCAGGAGGTCAGAAGTGTGGGAAGCCATGAAATGAGTGAAGTTGGGGAAAGCACCAGGAACAGATGGAGTGTGTGGGGAAATGTTGAGGTATGGTGGTGAGATAGTGATCGAATGGGTATGGAAAATGTGCAGACTAGCATTGGAGAAGGAGAGTGCACCCGATGACTGGAAGACTGACACAATGGTCCCCCTATAATAGGGCAAATGGGAAAGAGAAGTGTGTGGTAACCACCGAGGAATATGTCTTTTAGGCGTAATAAGGGAGGTGTACAGTAGGGTAGTGATTGAGAGAGTGAGAGTGAGAACGGAGAAATGGATAGGCGACGAGGTTTTAGGAAGGGAAGAGGATGTGTGGATCAGATTTTTACCCTGAATTGTGTTGTGGAGAAATATCTGGAGAAGCAACAAAAGGTGTATGTTGCCTTTATGGACTTGGAGAAGGCCTATGACAGAGTGGATAGAGAAGGTATGTGGAAAGCACTTAGAATATACGGAGTAGATGGCAAGTTGCTGAAAGCAGTGAAGAGCATGTATGAGGGTGCAAAGGCGGCAGTACGTGTGGAAAATGAGCAGAGCGAGTTCTTTGACCTGAATGTTGGGTTGAAACAGGGGTGTGTGATGTCCCCATGGTTGTTGACTGTATAATTATATGGATGGAGTCATGAAAGAAATACTAGGAAGAGCAGTGGATTTTAGTGTATCACTGAAAAGGGAGGGAAATGAGTGGAAGCTGCCTATATTGCTATTTGCGGATGATACAGTTCTGATGAGCGATAATGAATGAGAGTTGCAAGGTCTGGTAAATGAGTTTGGAACAGTGTGCGAAAAACGGAATTTGAAGGTAAATGCGGGGAAGAGCAAGGTTATGGTCTTTGAAAGGGGTGAAGTCACAGAGTGTGAGGTGAAGTTGAATGGTCAGACTATGGAGATCGTCAGCTCTTTTAAGTATCTGAGCAGTGTGTTGAGTAAAGATGGGACTATGGATGTAGAAGTGTGGGAGAGGGTACAACAGGGGAAGAGGGTTGTAGGAACGTTGAAAGCAGTAACAAGAAATAGGGTGGTCAGTATGGAAGTGAAGAAGTCCTTGCATGACAGTGTGGTAATCCCGACACTAACTTACGGAAGCAAAGCATGGACGTTCGGGAAGAGACTCAGACCAAGAGTGAGAGCGGTGGAAATGAGTTACTTGAGAAGTGCGTGCGGAGTTACATGGAGGGATAGACAGACGAATGAGGAAGTAAGAAGGAGGTGTGGTGTGGAGGTAGATGTGCTGGCAAGTGTGAAAAGGAACAACTTGAGATGGTTCGGCCATATGGATCGTATGGAAAGCGACAGAATGACTAAGAGGGTGAACAAGAGCGAGGTGGAAGGACAGAGAGGGAGAGGTGCACCGAAGGAGAGGTGGAAGGATGGAGTGAGGAAATATATGGATGAAGGCGGTGCTGGCTGGGAGGAGGGGCATCGACTGACTGGGGACAGGGGTGCATGGGGGCGGTTTATTCGTGGCCACCCCTTCAGGGATCACGGCGTCAGGCAATAGATAGATAGATAGATATATCATCCAGTTATCGCGATTGGAAGTGAAGGAGACAATTGTATATTCTCGCTTTCGAGTGTAAAGTAGGGGGTCGGATGGTCTGCGACGAAACAAACACAGTATTGATTGATTTTCCTGGGTGATGTGATGAGGTAGGGAGGGGATGGTAACTCTAGTAGTGAGATTTTGACCCAATCTTTTCATTGGAGCTGGTTTCAATTAACTCAGGGCTATGGATATGACGTTAGGGTGACATATATTTAGAGGAATTAGTATATTCTTGCCTATAAGCCACCACAATGAAATCATTAATGTTGTATATGGTTCAATATAAAATTATGCATACATAGAGATTGAAAAAAAACGTATTCATACTTTTAAGGACATAATCACCAGAAATAATAAGAAGCCCATGTTACTCTATGACCAACGTGGTGAGTCTTCATTAGTTCATAGTTATCACACATCTTAAAATTATCGATAGATTGAAGAAGTGGCCAAGGGAGTGGAAAATTAAAATGTCATACTTAAACACGAACGTAGTATACAAGTATGATACCCATGATAAGTAATTTACATGAAGATGCTGGTCCCTTGTAATAATAGGAAGATATTGTTCGCTATTGTGATTGTTAGGACAGGCTCCATCATTATTGTACTGATGTTCTGCCATAGAGAATAGATACGTGTATTCTAGCGATTAGTTAATCAGTTTAATGATGCTCCATTCAGTATCTCGAAACTTCTAAATACAGTAATGGTGCTCGCAATAATGATCTCAGTTAGTGAAACTGGGTGAAGGGGGGTGCGCCTCATTTCCTACACCATGTATATACTGCGTATTTCCTACACGTCACATATACAAATGTACTCTGTCTGTACTCGGAGCTACTGTCTCACTACTCGCCTGACAGTCGAGTTGATTCGAGTCTTCGGGACAGACACGAGTCGGGTGTAGGAAATGTGGTGCAACCTAAATAGGGAGAAAAGTATCGTTCACACTCAGACACGCGTCGAGTTGATTCGAGTTTAGTCTCAAACCAACAGTATTATTTTCTCCATTCGTCGGGACAGACGGTATTTCTTGCCCTTGTATTCCACTGTTGTACTCCACCAAGCGTGGCTAGGATTGAGGGGAACATCCGCTTCAGTGCTGCGTTGCGTTCAGCACAAGTGTGGAGGAAGAGCCGTCTTAGTAGAGTCATTTTCAGAGCTTCCGTGACCGTGTTTAGGATACCAAAGTTTCTCAGTGAATTTAACAAGGGCAACTGATGCTAAAAAAAATAAGCCCCCATACACCTCACCAAAATGACGGGAAAGTTGTTATTTTAGACGTTTTTCAAAATGGCCGCCGCCGTCATCTTAAAAAATTGATAAAGTTCTATTTCTTGAAGTGAATGGCCAAAAATGACAATTTTGGTGTCTATTCCCACTAATTTTGGTGTCAGAAAACCAATGGGATGGCCTAATTAAAAAAATAATTAATAACTAATTACCAAATAATTAAGAAAATAAGAAAATAATTCAGAAAATCAATGGGATGGCATAATTCATGATTTAGAGTCCCATTAACCTCAACATCTAAGACAAATATGATGTTGTTAAATCCACTGAGAAACTTTGGTATCCTAAACACGGTCACGGATCCTCTGAAACTTACTCAAATAATATAATATATAATTTAAAATGTAAACCAAGAATGTTGACTGATCAATTCCTTCTTTTTCAGGTTTGTTGCATCGAATTTGGCGTGAAGAATCATAAGCATGGAACGTAGAGGAGTTAGTGATGTGCCTGACCCAGGACCTGGATTATAATGCATATTATGTCAACATCCCTGTATAGCTGATGATAGTACAGACAAAGAGATATACGCGTTTTGGAGAACAAATCCGTTAACTCCTACAGCAGTGCCACGGCGCTGGTCTAGGACAGTCCTAGGGCAGGCCCATAAGGCGGGTGGAAAGAAGAAGGGAAAGAAAAAACCGTTACGTCCCAAAAGCAAAGTGTTAGCTATATAGTCCTATGAAATCAAACAGGGCTATGGGAAAATAGGAAGCCTAAGTTAAAAGTGATAGTGAACATCGTATATCACGTAAATAAACTAGGAAAGTATAATACAGAGAATTAAAGTCAGGGGAACTTTTAACTTTTAGCTTGGGAACAGGACGTATGCTGTAAACAAAATACCCTCAGTGACCGCAAAGACCATAAACACATATATCCCCTTGCTCTCCTGGACACGTCCCCTCCCCTCCCCCTATACGATTTTACCAAAAGCGAAACTTAACCTCGACAGGAAAGGGTACCGACAAAACAAATATCGTAAATAATAGCAAACAGAGAAAAACAATATTTAAACAATTAATCAGTGCAGATTATTTCTCGACCATATCGCAGGTTAGTAGTGACGTTATTGGAGAGAAAGATCTCCCACGCAACCAAATGTGGTGAAAATTCGAACCTGCGCAGTGTTGAATCAAGTTGATAGGTAAAATATGAAAATTAAAATAGATACTATATTATACAGGTATAGGTAGCCTGGAAAGTTCGTTGTTTTCCTAGAGTGCCGTATATTCCGTTAAACAGTCGACCAAAAACGGGAAAAGTGGTTAGGGCAGTGAGAATTCTGTTTCATAAGATAATTATTGAAAGTGTTACTTAAAGTTACTTAAAGTTTAAACATAACGAGTGTAAACGAGTGGCACTCCCCCCCCCCCCCCCCCCCCCCCACACACTCCCCACAAACCGCGTAACAAACACCTCCTTGTCCTCCAAGGCCCCCCCCCCCCTCTCTCTCTCTCTCTCTCAAATGTGGTGACAATTCGAACCCGAGCAGTGTTGAATCAAGTTGATAGGTAAAATATGAAAATTAAAATAGATACTATATATACTGTAGGTAGCCTGGAAAGTTCGTTATTTTCCTAGAGTGCCAGTGAGATTTCTGTTTCATAAGATAATTATTGAAAGTGTTACTTAAAGTTACTTACAGTTTAAACATAACGAGGGTAAACGAGTGGCACCCCCCCCCCCCCCACACTCCCCACAAACCGCGTAACAAACACCTCCTTGTCCTCCAAGCCCCCCCCCCCCCCCCTCTCTCTCTCCCCCATGTAAGGGCGGGTGGGGGAAAAAAAAAAAAAAAAAAAAAAAAAGTTTACCAGAGACAACTGTACGAGTTGTAAGATGAATATACACATGCATGAAGGCACCGCATGTCGGATATGCAAGCAACCATACCACTGGATTTGCATAGGATTGACACCAATAAATGAGGCGTACAATACAAGAGGGAAGAACCTCCATTTCTGCGATAGTTGTTTCGATATCACATGGCAAGTCATACAGACTGTAGAAAATACAGAAGTACAAGATAGACTGAAATATTGCCAAGACATAGCTACCTTTCACAGAAATGGGGAACTATTGGGGCCTCAGGGCCCATACAAATATCACAACCCACACACGCACACCTTCCCATGATAATGCCCACATTGCCTCCTGCACATCAACACACATCGCCTGCCGAACAACAACCTTTCGCACCCTACATATACACAAACCCTGCCGCACATCTCCCCACACCTCCCCAGACCCAGAAAACACCCACATTAATCCCATCTATGGCCATTGACCACCCTACTGCTGTTGATCAAATACAATTGCAGGATGAACGTAGGATGCAACAAGCCCCCATATCAGGCTCCCCTTCCACATCGTCTCCCCCCTCACCACTGCCACCCTGCCCACCTACAACCGACCCGTAACTCCACCCCCCTGCAGGCCTCACCCACCCATACACCAAGCCTACTATCACCCACAACCACACTTAGCTCACCACATAACCCCTTGCAGCCCCAGCCCCACCTACTGGGGTTGTCTACACCAGTGTGCAGATATTATCTGGAAAGAAGGTGCTACTTTGGTCAAAAGGGCGAATATAATGGGAATTCATGTAGATTTGCTCATCCCAAAATTTGCAACAACATAACCAGTCATGGAAAATGTAGATTTGGTGAAACCTGCAAATACCACCACCCATCCCTTTGCAAGACATCACTTAAGAACAAGACCTGCTACAATATGAAATGCCCAGCTTTTCATATTAGAGGGACTAGGAGATATGCTAGACCTAGCACGAATGGTAGCCCAAAAAAAATTCTAGCTATGCGAGGACGAGACAGAGGAAAAAGGCAAGGAGGGAAAGGGCAGATGAAGATGAAGAGACTGAGGGAGATGGAAGAGCACATAGAACACCTGGAGCACCTCCTGGCCTCCCAAGAGTGGCCAATACATCCCGAAGACTATTAGGTACACATAGTACTCCAAACAATCCCTCCCCAATCTTGTTTGCAAATATCCAAGGCCTAAAAAATAGAACCACGAACAAAGTACCATTTATTAGGGGCCTGCTAGAAGAAGGAAACGCTATATTTGCGGCTCTCACAGAAACTCGCATTAAAGATCAGGAAGATAGTGAGGTATGGATTCCTGGTTACAACCTACATAGGGCGGACAGAACGCATATATCACATGGAGGTGTAGCCTTGTACAAACATGACTCACTGATATGTACTGAATTCCTAAATAACAGTAATGAAGTGGTGGAAATACTTGGAGTTTAAATAGAATCCCTAAATTTAGCAGTTATTGTTACATACAGGCCTCCAGACTCATCCCGAGAAGAATTCAAAACCCAGCTCACAAAATAAAATCAGAAGTGGAAACCCTGGGGAACCCAACACCAAATATTATATGGCTAGGAGACTTTAACCTACCAAACATTAAATGGAGACAACTAGAAAACCAGTTAGTGGCAAATAACACCGGAGAAGCAAATACTAATACGAGAGAGCTTTTTGAACTTTGTGATTTTTTTTAGTCTTACCCAACATATTGCTGAACCCACACGGGAAAACAATATCTTAGACCTGGTCTTCACTAACAACGACTCTCTAGTACACAGCATTAACATATCGGACACAACATACTCAGATCATAAATTAATGAGATCAAAACAACCTTAGAAAGTGTACAGACAACCTCAGAATCGAGAACAAAAACCGGCCCCTTCAGTAAATTTAACTTCAATAACAAAACATTAGGTGGGAAGAGGTAAATCAAGAAATGGAGGAAATAGACTGGGAAGATTTAATGGATAACCTGACACCAGCAGAATGTCTAGTCTTAATAACAGAAACCATGACCCAAATCTGTAGCCACCATATACCTGCAAGACAAACAAAACGAAGAAGCAAACAAGATCGGGAAAGGAGGAGGCTGTACAGAAGAAGAAAATTACTCACACAAAGACGCACACATCAAAATCTACAGGATAGGCAAAAGGTCGAAATAGATAGAGAAATTGTGGAAATTGAACAAAGGCTAAGAATATCATATGAACTACAACATATGGAAGAGGAGAGGAAAGCTATTGCAGGTATAAAGGAAAATTCCAAATACTTCTTTTCATACGCCAAACAAAAGGCTAAAACAACATCAAACATCGGCCCACTGAGCAAAGGGGACGGCTCTTTCACAGGGGACAAAAAGGAAATATGCGAACTCTTAAGCAGGCAGTATGAAATGGCATTCAGTGAGCCTGATGAAACAAAAGTCATCAGAGACCAAAATATATTTTTCATGGAAACCTCCCCCACGGAAACCCCTCAGATGCTGGATATTGATTTCGGTCCAAAAGACATAGAAGAGGCCATTTCCAACATGCCATCCCACTCGGCACCAGGCCCGGACTCTTGGAATTCGATCCTAATGAAAAAATGTAAGGAAAACCTCTCAAAACCCCTGGCTATAATGTGGAGAAGGAGTCTAGACACTGGTGACATACCAGATAGCTTGAAAAACGCAATAATTGCCCCACTGCATAAAGGAGGGAGTAAAGCACTACCAAAAAAAACTACCGCCCGGTAGCTCTAACCTCTCACATCATTAAAGTTTTCGAGCGAGTCCTGCGAAGCAAAATTTCAACATTCATGGAGACAAATGAACTACACAACACCGGTCAACATGGGTTCAGAGCGGGAAGATCATGTCTCTCACAACTTTTGGAACACTATGACAAAATTCTTAAAGCGCTAAAAGAAAAGAAAAACGTGGATGTCATTTACACCGATTTTGCTAAGGCATTTGATAATGTGACCATGGTATAATAGCCCACAAACTGAAAGCAAAAGGTATAACTGGGAAAATCGGGACGGTGGATATACAATTTCCTCGTAAACCGAAAACAATCGGTAGCAGTAAACCAAGTCACTTCTGAGCCTTCGGATGTCAAAAGCTCAGTGCCCCACGGAACAGTGCTAGCGCCCCTTCTGTTCCTCATACTAATTTGCGACATAGATACCAACACCAGACACAGTACGGTGTCGTCTTTTGCTGATCACACAAAATTAAGCAAGATAGTAAACACACAAGAGGACACGGGCCGACTGCAGGAAGACATGAATGTAGTGTTCCAGTGGACCAGGGAAAACAACATGCAATTCAATGAGGAAAAATTCCAATTAATACGGTACGGAGATAATAATGGTGGTTAAAGAAATTACAAATTACTTAACAGAATCTAACCACATAATAGAACGGAAAGACAGTGTGAAAGACCTTGGGGTATTAATGTCTGAAAATATGGGTTTCAAAGTACATAACCAGGTCAAAGTGGCGGCTGCGAAACGTCTAACGGGTTGGATTCTGCGTACTTTTAAAACACGCGGTGAATTGCCTATGATAACGCTCTTCAAATCTCTAGTGCTACCGCGGCTTGAATACTGTAGCGTATTAACATCCCCATACAAAGCAGGTGAAATAAATGACGTAGAGAGTGGACAAAGAAATTTCACTTCGCATATAAGTTCGATAAAACATCTACACTATTGGGAGCGTTTAAGAGCACTGAATCTGTACTCACTGGAACGTAGAAGAGAACGTTACCTAATAATATACACGTGGAAAATCGCAGAGGGTTTAGTACCAAACCTACATACTCCGATAGTCATGAAATTCAGTGATAGGAGAGGCTGGGAATGCGAAATCCCCCGGATGAATAACAGGGGTGCTATGGGCACTCTGCGAGAGGGCTGGTTATCACACAGAGGCCTACGTCTCTTCAACAAACTCCCACGGCGAGTAAGAGACATGAGGGACATCTCGTTAGACAACTTCAAGAGAGCCCTAGATGTCGAACTGCAAAAAGTGCCAGACGAGCCCATCCTCGCAAGGGAGCGAGCTGTCGCTTCAAACAGTCTACTGCACCAAATCACCACCCATAACGAGGGGCGTCGCGCTCCTTGGTGCCGCTAGAGGAGCGGCGAACACATCCAAAGGTATCCAAAGGTAAAGGTAAGACATCTGATACAAAGTGGGAGAATCTAAGGAGCAAGTGTTTTCGGTGGAAGGAACTTGATAAATTTCAGCATGCCTATGCAGCAGTGGAGTGGGACGAGTGGCCTAAAGGCCTGTACATGCATAGTAAATGTTTCACCCAGATCAGTAGTAATCGCTATATTCAGCAAGCACAGAATCGTAAACGGAAATCTGAACAGGAAGAAGTTCAAGCATCAACTTCAAGTCAACAACTCCCAGGAAATGTGCCTAAAAAGCTTCGTTCTAGTACTGGAGTGGTTCATGATAAGAATCTCTGTGTGTGGTGTATGAAAGGACCACAAAAAACCAGTAATCCTGGCAAGTCCAAACTTTTGCTGCTGTCAACAGTAGATGCATGGAACCGGTTCAAGTTGCATACAGTTTGTCTGTCAGATGAGCCTATAAGAGAAAGATTGAATACCCTACTTGCATCTATCCCAGACAGTCGAACGGCGTTTGGATTGGAAATTCGTTATCATCGTGAATGTTGGCGCAATTATGTCAGCAACCCTCTGAAGGAGTCTTTTCCTGATGAAAAAACAGAGCATCTGCAACATGTTAATCTTCGAGAGGCCCAAAATATCTTCCTTCATCATGTCCGTCAAGTTATCTTTGAAGATCATGAAATCCGTACACTGCAAGGTCTTGTAAAGGATTACAAAGGCATTACTTCAAATTATGGTTACTGTTCCACAGCAAAGTCCAGTTTCGTGAAGGAAATTCTGATCAAGGGATTTGGAGATGACATAGCATTTCATGAACGAGGTCAGAAGAATGTGAGTGAACTGGTATATGATGCAAGAGCTGCAGGTTCATATCTTGAGGCTGCAATATCCTCTCTAGGTGTAAGTGACGATCAGCTGGTGAAGAATGTAGCTGGGCGACTCAGAGATCAGATCATCAAAACAAAAACTGTTCCTTGGCCTCCATACATACATGAGCTAGAAGAATATGAAGACCTGAATGATCTCCTCTTGAAGCTCATCACTTGGTTAAAGCACCCCACAAAGTCTGAAGTTGATGACAAGCCCCAAGTCAGATCAATTGCATCTATTTTGACCAGCTACATCACTGGAAGACGTACTGCATTTGAGACAAACCTCGGACAAACATGGTATGACAAAGAGCAGAGAAATGGTAGACATATTACATAAGGATGGCCTGGGAATCAGTTACAATGATGTGCTTTTGCTTAGAGATTTCTGGGCAGTTACTGACCTGAAGCATTCAACTGAGTGTCCTTTTGAACTTTCTGAAGGAACACCGGCAATATGTATAGTCGACAACGATGACTTCAAAAGTGACACTTTGACTGGAAGTGGCCAATCACATCGTACAAATGTCATGTTTGTTCAGCCAGACCTACCTAAGCTAAATCTACCTACCCTAGATGATGATAGACCAGTTGCAAATAGCACCTTGCCTTCGTACCTCTCTGATAGCCTCAAAGAACTTGGGAGCCAGATGCAAAGAATTGAACCATACAAAACAGTCAAGCGTGGTGAACCACCCATCAGACCAAGGATAACGGATGAACAACATCTGGACACAGTTCCTGAATAGACATTCGAATGCAGAATGTGTTATCTTGGTTAATGACTCGTACGAGCAAGACTTCTCCATCAAAGATAGTGAACGACAACACCGTCAAAAAAATCAGTCCATTTGCAATGTGTTTATGAAGTCAGAGGACAAATTTCCTTCTAATAGAGATTTTCATGCTTTTCTTGGTAAGCCAGAGAATAAAGTTCGCCTTAAAGCATTTATCAAGGCTGCTTTCAAAAGAAAGGCATCTACACCACTATTCAGCTCATACACTGTGTTGTTGGCAAACCAGCAAGGAATCTCACCACAGATGAAGTTTTGCAGAATCTCACATACGCCCATGCAGAAGAAGACACAGCTCTGTTCACTCTTTATGGTAAGCTGCGGTCAGAAGGGTATACAGAAGCAGTTGTCATAGACACTGAAGATACTGATAACTACGTTCAGGCAGCCTATGTGGCTCGGCAAATATCAGGACTCTTGTGCTTGAAACGCAAATCTCAGCTGATAAATGCTCGGTGTTTGTGTAGTGAGGCAATGGCGGAGTCTTTGATCCCACTTTATGTTCTTACCGGATGCGACCATAACTCCGGCTTTTATGGAATAGGCAAGAAAACTATTGTTGACCGTGTAGAAAAATCATCAGAAGCTCGCAACCTCCTTAAAAGTTGTGGCACAATCATCCCAGTCCACAGGAAATCATCAATGACTTACAGAAATTTGTTATCCGGTACATCTATTGTGACACCAAACACAAGACCCTAGCAGAGGTGAGAGCAGCAAAGTGGTCAGTACTCAAGAAAAAGAAGATCATCAGACTGGTACCTGATTCTGACAGTCTACGACCACACTTAGAGCGCACCAATTACCTCACATATCTGCAGAAGAATTTCCAGCTTCAGAATCATCCATCACCAATTGGCCATGGATGGCACCTTGTAAATGGCTTATGCCTCCCAGTACGCTATACCCAACCTGCACTTCCATAATTCCTGGATCTTCTAAAAACTCCAAGTCATCCACAAATGGAGAGCAGCGATGATGACAGCGGAAGTGATTCTGACAGTTGTGCATCATATTTGTCCTGCAGTGATAGTGCATCTTAATGCAGTAGGTCTCATGTTTTATTAATTTAGGATACCAAAGTTTCTCAGTGGATTTAATAACATCATATTTGTCTTAGATGTTGAGGTTAATGGGACTCTAAATCATGAATTATGCCATCCCATTGATTTTCTTAATTATTTTCTTATTTTCTTAATTATTTGGAAATTAGTTATTAATTATTTTTTAATTGTGCCATGCCATTGATCTTCTGACACCAAAATTAGTGGGAATAGACACCAAAATTGTCATTTTTGGCCATTCACTTCAAGAAATAGAACTTTATCAAATTTTTAAGATGACGGCGGCGGCCATTTTGAAAAACGTCTAAAATAACAACTTTCCCGTCATTTTGGTGAGGTGTATGGGGGCTTATTTTTTTTAGTATCAGTTGCCCTTGTTAAATTCACTGAGAAACTTTGGTATCCTAAACACCGTCACGGAAGCTCTGAAAATGACTCTACTATCTTGTCGGAGGTAAAAATTGTAGTTGGACTGTATCCCCCCCCCCCCATACAATTATGGGTTAGAAAAGGGTATTTACAGTGTCCCATATTCGTGATATTATATTGGTAGTGACAAACCCATCTTAGACCAAGGTAAATCTACAGTTATACTACCCCTCCCCCACTATACCCCCACCACCTCTCCCCTTCAAAACACGCCTTTTAGCGTGTTTTTGGATGGTTCAGCAGATGCAGAAACAGGAAAAAAACTTATTTTGATAAACATTTATCAACAACCAGATAAGAGTTTTTCAGGTAATTTGGTGTTGTTTTTATTTTTGATTTGATATACAGTGTTGTTTAATACCGAGGACCGGACCGTCGCATTTTAGTATTTTTAACATTAGCCTAACCTAACCTAACTTAACCTAACCTAACCGAAAAGTAACCTGTCTCGCGACCGGTCTAAACCCAGCTCACGTTCCCTGTTTATGGGTGCGCGACGGTCTAAACCCAGCTCACGTTCCCTGTTTATGGGTGTGCGACGATCTAAACCCCAGCTCACGTTCCCTGTTTATGGGTTCGCGAAGGTTTGTAATACTTCAATGTATCTATTTTAAGTCAAATATACATTTCCGCGCATCATCAAACCATACTAAGTCTACTACTAATAATATTAACCCATTAGTACCAACAGAATAGCGACAAAATAGGGGTATTATAACTGTAGATTTATCCACATTTTAAAATATCGAAATAGACTAAAAAAAAAAAAAAAAAAAAAAAATCAAACCGGTACATATGGGGTTAACCCTGTAAGTGTGTACAAGTTTTGTTTTAACCCCTTCTGTACCAGCGACGTCTTTTGTATTTGATTTCAGCTACATTTTTTATTAAAAGTATTAATTGAGCTAAAGGTATTAATTGATAGAGTATGCCGCCTTTTAATGGGTAGACGTCCTTCCTAAGCTTAATTAAATAATCTCATTATTGCCAGAATATGATTACCAGGGTGATAAATCTACAGTTATACTACCCCTATTTTGTCGTTATTCTGTTGGTACTAATGGGTTAATATTATTAGTAGTAGACTTAGTATGGTTTGATGATGCGCGGAAATGTATATTTGACTTAAAATAGATACATTGAAGTATTACAAACCTTCGCGAACCCATAAACAGGGAACGTGAGCTGGGGTTTAGATCGTCGCACACCCATAAACAGGGAACGTGAGCTGGGTTTAGACCGTCGCGCACCCATAAACAGGGAACGTGAGCTGGGTTTAGACCGGTCGCGAGACAGGTTACTTTTCGGTTAGGTTAGGTTAAGTTAGGTTAGGTTAGGCTAATGTTAAAAATACTAAAATGCGACGGTCCGTTCCTCGGTATTAAACAACACTGTATTATCAAATCAAAAATAAAAACAACACCAAATTACCTGAAAAACTCTTATCTGGTTGGTGATAAATGTTTATCAAAATATTTGTTTTTCCTGTTTCCGCGTCTGCTGAACCATCCAAAAAACACGCTAAAAGGCGTGTTTTGAAGGGGAGAGGTGGTGGGGGATAGTGGGGGAGGGGTAGTATAACTGTAGATTTACCGTATGAAAACATTTAGTAGTTCATGTGTATTCGTGAGATATAGGCCTATATAAAAAAAAAAAAAAATACGTAGCATATTTATAATTATATATATACTGCATATATACAGTATATATATACATATATTGTTATACCAGGGTTTTTACCGGGGTTATATTGGACAATTCTTACTCGACTGGAGAAGTTAAAGCCAAACTACACATGCACAAAAGTCGTAAAGGGTAAATATAATACTGAGTACACATAATCACTTGAATACACAACATCAATAATTGTAGTATTTAATTCTAAATCTTTTATGCTACTACTACGGGGGATAATTCGACAGTCATTTAGAAGTTCTTATATTTTATTTAACAGACTTCCTAACTACCCTAATAATAGGTTCTTGGCTCGGGCCGAGATGAGTTCAAGATACAGATTGAATATTACGTCCACTCATGCTAGGTTGTACTCTGGACCCCTAGAGTTCCCGTTACTCCCTAACTGAATCCCCGCTATTCAGGTATTGACTCAAGTCGGCTTCGATCCGACGACCCGTTATTAGTGATTAATCCTAAATAATTAAGTCAAAACCCTGCTGTGTCTTTTATTGAGACCAGGGCCTAATGAACCAAATGCTCTTTGCCTAACTAAAACAAAAGTTATATTCGTTCCTCTACTCTTTTAGGGTTTCCCATGTTTACTGAGCCTTTTCCCAGTCCCAAGGCTATAACATATATAATCTATCTCCTCAATACATAGAATCTATTTATTCCTCTGACACAACCGTCGTTACTACACAAGTACCACCACAATGACATAAAATCATACAAATTACCGAATGAGATTACAAGGTCTCTCTCACGTACACTATGGGGTCCGCCACCCAGTTACTTCACAATCTAGGTTTACAATCTTTACCTCAATCACACTATTGGGTTCCGCCATCCAGTTACTTCACAATTAGGTTTAAAATCTGTATCTCAATACTACTATTGGGTTCCGTCACCCCGTTACTTCACAATATAGATTTACAATCTTTACCTCAACACTCTATTGGGTTCCGCCACCCAGTTACTTCACAATTAGGTTTACAATCTTTATCTCAATAATTCTATTGGGTTCCGTCACCCCGTTACTTCACAATACAGATTTACAATCTTTATCTCAATTACATCTTCTGAATTTACCCTCTAGTAACCCTGTTACCAACCCGCTAGGTTACCTTTCACTTTAATCAATTATCGTACTAACAAAAGATGAACCGTGCCTCAGACGCATACACGGAATGACTCGTGTAGACTTAAAAATATCAGAGTTCACATTGGACTAGTGCCCTTCGTTACAGTTTAATTTTTACACAACTTAATCAATGATTAATTTGGACTAGTGTCCATCCCTAGCTATAGCTAATCTATTAGGCAACTAAACAACTGTTTCCCTCTTTAACTTTGGTTGGCTCATTTATTAACAAAAGTATTCTTTTCCTCCCCTCTTTACTTTTACTCTTTTAATCTTTACTCTATTTGGCAACTAAACAACTGTTTCCCTCTTTACCTCTGGTTGCCTCATTTATTAACACAAGTATTCTTTCCCCTGCTCTTTTAATCTTTAATCTCTCCTATCAGATCCTATCTAATAACTCTTCGGTTGGTGCCTGTGCTAACAAAAATAACTAATTAATAAACACATCATCATCTTTATATATTCAGGTAAGTCTAAATTCTTTTTCCTTTAGTCTTGTCCTAGAGGACACATCAATTTATATATATAACCACCAAGTTAGTCCACCCATCTCTCTTTCTCTCCTTATAATATGCGGGCCCAATATTGGTCCTTAAACAAATGTATTCTGGTCTGCTGGATCAGGTGTGTGTGTGTCTGGAACTGTGTTTAGGTGAGGGCAAGGTAGCTGGAAAAATGGGTTCCTGGTGTTCCTTCGTGCCCGGGCGAGAGGGAGAGCAAGTAGGTTGCAGTGTGTGGACCCGGTGAGCTCTGAGGGGTGAGTGACCCCGGGAGGCATATAGCCCAACTGTATTATGGTTCGGCACCACTGGTGAGAACGGTTCCGCGCGGCCTATTTAATGGCTAACTCAGCTAAACTTGCGCATATTTTACCGTACCGTATGGCGCGGCAAAGAGAAGACAGAATGAGACCACAGTTTTAAATCCTAACCTAACCTAACCTAACCTAACCTAACCTAGGTTAGGTTAGGGTTTAAAACTGTGGTCTCCTTCTGTCTTCTCTTTGCCGCGCCATACGGTATGGTAAAATATGCGCGAGTTTAGCTGAGTTAGCCATTAAATAGGCCGCGCGGAACCGTTCTCACCAGTGGTGCCGAACCATAATACAGTTGGGCTATATGCCCCCGGGAGTCCTCAGGCCTCCCGCTCTCGCGCGCTGTGATTGGCTGGTGGGCTCGCCCGGCTGTACGTTCGCACTGAATTTTTACTTCCTTCATCTCCCCTCTTTTCTCTTCTTAGTAAGTTCCAGGAAGTTGATTATAACCGTCTTTTGGTGGCTTACGGGAGTACAGGGCTGGCACCGAGGTATTACTCAAAGGATAATCAGAAGGAGTTCTTCGAGCAAAGAAAGAGAGTGACTTCTGAGGGGGAGTAGGGAGTCCAGCTTCGCGCTCCGATAATGGAGGCCGCTGATTGGCTGGTGGGCGGGGCCTGGCACATTGCAGCCGTGAGCTGTCAAAATCAGCTGGCTTTGCAAGTAAGCAAAAGGGAGCACGGTGATTGGCGGAGGGCGTTTCTACTTTATCACCCCCTACTGAATTTAGGCGAGCTCCTGATCGCCGCAATACTGTTCCCCTAAAATTTATGCCATCCGGCTGCCACTCCACCAGTCCACCAGTCCACTATGCTTACAGAGACATTTATGTAACTGGAGTGCAGGATTCTGGTTTCCCACAATAGGTTTGGCTATTAACACCTTAAGAGCGGCCTATGCGGTTTATTTATATGTACCGCCCAGCGGGGTGTTTTTAGCCAAAATAGGGCTGTATACGTGATCATTTTCATGCCTAAATAAGACCCAGAACGTAAAACAAGTATCTATCCCTGAAAGGGCATAAACAGAGCTTTCGAATGACACCATAACGATCCTTTTATGATGGCTAGTTTTCTTGCAATAACCGTGCAACGCGAGTGCAAAAAGCATGTAATTAGGCACTTTCCCCATACAATTCCTTATATAGCGAGTGAGAGAGGTAGGAGGGAGGTGAGATTCGTGTCAGTAGGTTCGCCGCGGTGGTCTGGAGCAGTCATACGCTCGCTACTCTCCTGCCACCCTTTGTCTCTCTCTCTCAGCAACATTACGTGCTGAAATTGCCACTCGAGTTATGTCGAGCGCCGCCACATAGTCCAGCTTTATTTAACTCGACTTATGTGGTGAGCCGCTAATTAAGGGTTAAAACCTCCCCTGGCTGGTGGAGAAACTGCTTGAGAGCTCGAGTGGTATTAATTCTTTGCCCTTGCCCGTCGACTATTGCTACCAGTCGACGGAGTCAGTACTGAGGATCAGAGGGTAGAGGCATGGTGCCTTCCAACTGACAGGCATGTATCCCGGGGGTCCTATTTATAGCCTCGTCCGGGTACCTGATTGGTGGGCGGCTAATCCTACCACTACGAGTGAGACTTTCGGTGGGGCCCGTAAACTTGGTTGCCCTTGCGGGAGTCTTCTCCGGAACGTTAAGCAAAGGAGTTTCTTTGGATTCTTTCACTTTAGCTGTGGGAGAACCGTTTATCCGGTTACTGTCAAAAGATACGCCTCGCGGTTCTATCTCGTCTCGAGGACACTCTTCCTCACTACTTAAAGTTTGTTTAAATCTCTCAGGGAAACTGAAACTTGGCTGTCTGGGACCGTAGACTTTCCCTCCTCAGTAAGCTCATAAAAATCGTCTTCATCACTAGATACGATCTCTTCGCTTTCTAGTTCTCCTTCTGACTCAACCTCAGGAAGACCCTCTCGATTCTTTTGACTAAGTGACCACCAAAGTGGAGAGTCTTCTAGTAGTCTCGAGTCTGAGTAGGACCTCTAATGTTGGGTCGAGCCGAGGAAGTATCAGGGTCGTCGACCCTGGATTCCGTTTCCTCTTCGCTCCCTTCCTCGCTACTCCACTCGCTCGTTTCTGGGGGAAGATTACCCTCATATCGTTTGGTATGACGAATATGAGTAACTGACACGACATCTCCATAATGTAAGTATAACACTTGATAGGGCCCGTTTGTCTCGACAACCCTGAAAGGACCCTCGTATTTCTCCTCCAGTTTACCAGCTCGGGGGGGGTCATGTCTCTTGACCAAAATATACTCCCACCGGTGATAAGGATTATTTAAAGGGACTTTCTTAGGTTGTTGCTGAACGATATGAACATGCACTTGCTGTCGTCGCTCCCCTTGTTCCTTCCAGTATTTTCCGGGTTGGGAATACTGCGTGGAGGGACGGGGGTAGGGCAATATTCGTTCTTGAGGCAATTTCGGTATGTTGCCAAAGATAATCTCATAGGGAGAATACCCCGTAATCCTACAGACCGTGGTATTCATTCCCCAGACAATTTCAGGCAAAAGCTCCGGCCAACCCCGGGCGATTCTCTCCCCTTGTGAGCTCAGACTAGCCCGGATGCAGTTGGCTAACATCCTGTGGTTCCTTTCACAGACAGCATTTCCCTGAGGGTAATACGGGGAGGTGTGTTGTATCTGATACCCCAAGGTTTCTCCCAAGTGTTGCCAGATCTCATTATTGAATTCCTTTCCCCTGTCACTCAGAATACCTCCAGGGGTGCCATACACAAAAATGATCTTTTCCAGGATAACCTTGGCCACCGTTTCAGATTTCTTGTCTGGGATAGCGCAAGCGACCGTGTATTTAGAGAAAACGTCGACACAGGTCAAGATGTACCTTTTGTTTGTCTGTCTGGGCAGAGGTCCCATAATATCCACCGATAATTTGGCCCAGGGTGTACCAGCGGTAATATGTCCGGGCAACTGTCTAGGTCCCCTTCCATCTTTGCCCCTCTGGCATCCCAAACAATTTTGAATGACTTCTTTAACAATCTGGTCGGCCCTCTTGGTCCAGTACCTTTCATTGAATTGTTGAGAACCCTAGACTGCCCCAAATGAGCCCCCCTTCCCTTTTGTTCATGGAGGATTTGGATCATGTGTTTGGCCTCTAAATAATTAAGTACGACCCGACCTTGAGAATTCCTCCAGGCTCCCTCCGAAAACTTTACTTTATTACGAGGTCTAGGGTCATGTTTTTCCCTGTGGGGTGCAAGGGGTTGAACGGGTGCTACCGGTAGTCGAGACAAGCCATCGGCATTAGTGTGTAATTTACCGGGTCTATGTCTAACTTCAAACGAGTACTCTTCCAAAATCCCCTTCCACCTGACAAATAGTCAGTCTTCCGTTTTCATTTTTCGGAGCCATTCTAAGCTATGGTGGTCCGTAATAACTTCAAAGTGGACCCCGGCTAGGTACGGACGGAAATATTGTACAGCCCACACTAGAGCTAGACATTCCTTTTTCGTAACACTATAATTCTTTTCGCCCTTATTCAGTGTTCGGCTAGCACAGGCCACTTTGCTTTCCTTTCCGTCCACTTTCTGGGCCAGAACGGCTCAGTGCCCTTCATCAGAAGCATCGGTGTGTAGTTAAAATGGCTTGGTGAAATCCTGATGACAAACTACAAGGTTCGAGGTTAATTTTTGCTTCAAGTGATCAAAAGCTACCTGACAACTCTGATCCCAGTCGAACCTCCTCCCTTTTTCTAATCTCTGAGTCATGGGGCGAGCAATCTTAGAAAAGTTAGGTATGAACCTTCGATAGTAGGAGGCCATTCCCAGAAACGCTCTAATCTCTTTGACAGAGGACGGAGGTGAGATTTCGGCAATAGATCTCACTTTATGTGGGTCTGGTTGAACACCTTTACTGGAAACCACATGCCCTAGATAGGCCACCTCACGGGCCCCTAATTGGCACTTTGAAGATTTCAGTTTAAGTCCTGCCCCCCTGATTCTTTCTAACACTTGTTGGAGTCAGTGAATATGTTCTTCCCAACTAGCAGAAAAGATTATGATATCATCTAAGTACGCCAAACAAGTTTTCCAGGTCAATCCCCTCAATACTTCGTCCATGACTCTAGTGAAACTGGCGGGGCCATTGCAAACTCCAAACGGCAAGACAGTAAACTGGTAAAGTTTGCCCTCGCTCGTGGCAAATGCAGTTTTCTCTTGATCCTCTGCCCTAACTGGTACTTGCCAGTATCCACTCTGGAGATCTAAGGTAGAGAACCAGGTCGACCCATTGAGGGATTCTAACGAGTCGTCAATACGAGGTAGGGGCTGCTCGTCTTTGATGGTGACATAATTTAATTTCCGATAATCTACACAGAACCGAGTAGACCCATCTTTTTTTTTTACTAGGACTACCGGAGATGACCACGGACTGTATGATTCCACTACTATCCCCTGTTTAATCATGCCTTCAACTTGTTCCTTTTCTTTTTGTCTCATAATAGGGTTTTGTCGTCGGTAGGGTTGTCTAATAGGAGGCCCTTGTGTGTGTATCTCATGGGTGTGTCGGGTTCGAGCTGATCCGTGGTCCCCTTCGTTTTGAGCAAACACATCCCAGTACGTCCAGAGCAATTCATGTAAGGTACTGGCTTGACTTGAGGTTAATTTTTTCGGGATCTCAGGTAAGTTCACGGGTCCGTCAGTTCCAACAGTAGTGGGTTGAGCGGGTGTGACTTGTCCTAACAGTTTCCCTTTTTGATAACTAATCGTGTCATCCCCAAAATTAGCTAAAACTAGTTTCCTCTGGTCGGCAGTAATGCAGGGGGGAGATATTCTCACCCCATTCTGTGCATCGGGTTCAAAAATCCAGGCAGTCATGCCTGGGTTTGGGGGACTCTCTATCATTTTCCACGATCTAGGAGGAATAGATAATTTCCCTGTGGTAGGTACTATTTGAGGTTGGAGAGTAGTCGTTGTGTCTTTTTGCCCACACTGAATAGTTACTCCCAACTGACTCATGAGATCTATTCCCAGATACCCATCGACTCCACTACTGGCTTTTCCCGATAAAACACAAAAATCGGTGGTAAAGGTAATTCCCTTCCACTGCACTACCGTCGTGTTAGTTTTTCCTAGGATTGTCAGTGGCTGACCCCCTGGCTCCTGACAACTGAATACTGGTTTGATTTAATGGGCCCATATCTCGCTGATTCTGTTTTACGAAATTCTCCAGGAGACAACTACGGTTTGCCCCCGTATCAATCAACATGTTCGCGGCTTTCCCATTTATGACTACAGTTTCACAAGGCGTTTGTCTCTCTAAGATATTGACCTCACTATACCTCCCTTCTATGTGAGGTTTCACAGAAAATGTTCTCTCTCTTCCGGCATTGTAACTCTTGGCTGGTTTTCTGTCTCCCGGTATTCTACCGGAAGCATTCCTCTCCGGTCCGGATCGGTTCCCCTGGGTAGAGGTCGATCGTTTGGGAGTGCGAGTCTGGGGTCAAATCTAGGGGTTGGGGCTTGTGGACGGTTGGTACAGTTCCTAGCTAGGTGTCCGATCTGTCTACAAGCGAAGCATCGAATCAGGGCTTTCGGATACCCTTTCATTGGGTTCTCCTCTTCCCCTTTTTGTTTTTCCTCTTTTACTTCTCTAGCCTCCAGAATCTTTTTAATGACTTCCATCAATTCCTTGGTAGTGTTAACCTCATGAATGATGCAGTGTTTCCTAACTTCTACCAAGCAGGCTTGGATCATGATCTCCCTGATCTCAGTTTCCTGGCTCTCTTGGTTCATATGGGGATACGCTAGTTTCACATTCTTAGTGATTTCCCTCCTCAGGGCTCTCGCATTTTGGCCATCAAGTTTCAAACTGTTCAGTTTGTCTCTCGCTTTTCTGGTGGAAGTCTCTCTGCCAAATTCTTCGATTAGGGCGCACTTGACTTCAGCCCACGATACTAGTCCTTCCAGACGTACTCTCACATCATTCAGGGCATTACCAAAAGGTAGGTTCACACATAGGCGAGTCGGAGCGCGAGGCCAACGCGAGTCACACTCGCCGCATATCGCCGTTGATGGAGCCCGAACCCAACGCGAGTAGCAGCTGATGCGAGTAAACACGCATATAACACGAATATAACACGAGTTTACACGAGTTTACATGAGTTTACACGAGTTCACAGGAGTTTACGCGAGTGTCGGCGAGTGTAACACGACCCCAACATGCACCACCAAAATTTGAAAAATAACGGTCAAATTCCAGGGTACGAATAGTGCGAGTCTACAGGAGTCTACACGAGTGTCACAGGAGTTTACACAAGTTTACATGAGTTTACACGAGATGAACGCGAGTCTACAGGAAGTTAACAGGAGTGTATGGGAGTCTAACATGAGTGTGTGCGAGTGTTGGCGAGTGTCAGGATACATATATAAAGAGGCCCCCACTGGCACCATTGTTCACACCACGCAACACCACCACGGACGGACGTTACTCTGCAGGATACAGCCCAAACCACCCACCCACACACCATGTCCATCAGGAGGCGGAGAGCGGCAGCTGTGCTCATACTGCAGATGCAGATGCATCTCCTAGACCTAGAGGAGCTGGAGGAGAAGGAGGCTGAAGAAAGACGTCAAGGGGAAAGGCCACGAAGGAGAGTTTGGGCTAGGAGCTGGCTACTGAGACGGCCACAGTTCGGTGTGTACGAACAACTTATGGAGGAGCTTGAGAGAGAGGACCCCAAAGGATTCCGGAACTTCCTACGTGTGGACGTCCACATGTTTAGGGAGTTGGTGGCACGTGTCTGGCCTAGGGTAGAGAAGCAGGACACCTTCTGGAGGGAGGCTTTGTCACCTGGGCTGAGGATTGTAATCACACTCCGCTACCTGGCCACTGGTGACTCATATCCTAGCCTACAGTACGTGTTCCGTGTGGCCCGGAACACCATCTCCCTCATCGTGCCTGCAACATGCGAAGCCATCTTTGCAGAATACCAGGAGGAGGTTATACGTTGCCCCAGGACACCGGCGGAGTGGAAGGATGTTGCCAATGAGTTTGCCAAGCGCTGGGATTTCCCACATACCGTTGGTGCCATCGATGGAAAGCACTGCGCCATCAAATGCCCTCCAAATGCCGGTACAGAATTCTACAACTACAAAGGCTTCCACTCCATCGTGCTCATGGCTATTGTAGACGCCGACTACAAGTTCCTCTACTGTGACGTGGGTAATCACGGTAGCTGCTCAGATGGTGGGGTCTTTATAAGAACCAATATCAGAGCAGCATTGCATGGGTGCACCCTGGGACTCCCTGCTGCTGAACCCCTGCCCAACGACGACACACCTGTTCCCTACTTCCTGGTGGGTGATGACGCCTTCCCCATGCGAAGGTGGTTGATGAAGCCACACTCTACCCGGCGACTGACTGTACCTGAACGGATCTTCAACTACAGACTGTCCCGGGCTCGCAGAGTTGTTGAGAACGCCTTTGGCATCATGGCATCCAGGTATGTGTAGGATTATGTGACATGTTTGACCATAAATACAGGTATCGGTGATGGCACCCTACTAATGTGAAGTATACTAGTCAGGTATTAACTATACATGCTCGTAACCATTCTCCCTATAATTAATATGGATTAATACATCTCCCCCACATCCACAGAGTGTGAGTCGTCCACGTCTGCAAGTCGAGTTTTAACTATACATGATCCTAACCATTATTTCCCTATTTAATATGAATGATACTATTCAGTGTTTAAATATACATGCTCTTTCTCTCCCTAATTCAGGTTCAGGTGCCTCCTCCACAGCATTGCCCTCCACCCGTCCCGTGTTGAGTCTGTGGTGATGGCGTGCTGCTGCATGCATAACCTTATGCAGATGAGGTACCCTAATCACCACGCTAACCTAGCGGACGAGGAGGACCCTGAGACGCATGCTATCATCCCTGGGCGTTGGAGGGAGGAGCGGGACAGGCTGAATCCCCTCCAGAGACTATCCGGGAATGTCGTGACAGCCCAGGCCAAGAGGCAACGCCAGCACCTCACCGACTACTGCTCATCACCCAGGGGCAGTGTCCCCTGGCAGAACGACCTGATATAAAGGTATGTATCCATATGTTGCCATTGCTTTCATTAATATTTTTGTAGTTTAGATATTTATATTCTGTTGTTAATCATGTTTTAAATCAATTCAACCTAATTAATATATATTCTCTATTTGTTATTCGATTTGTATAAAGTCTCATATATTATGGTGTTCACCTTTTCCTATGTCGTTTCATAATGTTTAATATAGTATTAAAATGTAAAACTTGCAAACTAAACAAACCAAAATTGGGACAAGGACAATATAAAGTCAAATTAAATTATCAAAATCGCTATGTGGAAACAACGCTTACTAAAATGAAAATTATTAAATAAATAAATAATAAATATATTTAATTTATATCTTTTATTTATTTATATTTCATGTTGGATATAAATCTGTATATTATTATTTGTCATCATATATCCTTTGCATATATTCCACATAAATATTTATATTAATAACAATATTATTCCAGAAACCTATTTCATTCATATTATATGGTATTTGTTCTGTCTTCATTATTGATGTTAATATCAATATTATTCATAACACAACTTGAATTCATATTAACTTATATTTTTTCTCTGTTGACAAGTCATTTCCATGTTTATAAAAGGAACCTTTGTTGAGAATTTTAACAGATAAACTCTAATAATATATTTAGGATCCAAAACAACAGCTGGAGGCATATAGTTTATTTTCTTCAGAAACATAGATATATAGCATGTTAATATATAGCCGAAAGTAATATAGTATGTAAATATATAGCAGAAAGTATAGAAATAATAAGAGATATTCATTTTATGTGTAGACATAGTATTACATATATTCGTCATTCCCATCACTGGGGGGTTTATGACTTTATTATTATACACAAAGGTTTCACACATTTTCGTCATCCCCAGGCCTGGGGGTGTTGACTTGGGTGTTCAACCTTGTTTATAGGAAGTTCCCTGGTGTTGGCGGCCTACTAGTAGCTGGGCTTGAGGGAACCGGTGTTGCAATGTTGGCGCCATGTGTAGGGGTAAGCGACCCCGCCCACCATTCATGTGCATGTGCAGGAGACCTGAATGGCGTACCCGCCATCAGCTCTGAGAATGTGGAGCTTGTGAAGGCTGCTGGCATGCGTGACGGTCCTGGCTGGGGTTGCATCTGTGGTGGTGTGGTGTGCAACTGCGGGGGGCCTGGTGGTGTGGTGTGCAACTGCGGGGGGTTTGCTGGTATCGCCATCTGGGGTGACGTGGAGAGGGTGACCTCATCCCTGGCCTGAAGGACTTGCTGTATTATCCTCCGTGACAATACCTCCCCTACAGCGTCAGGGAGCCTCTCGAGCTGCTGCTCCAAGTACCTCACGAACTCTCCATACTTGGTCTCCTTCCCAGCCAGGGATGTCACCAGGCGTGACATGTCCTCCCGCATCGCCTCCCGCGTCGCACTCAGCTGTAGAAACAAGAGTATGCATGTTAAACACCTTTTGTACTTATAAAATAATACATACATGTCATGGTAAGTTATGATAATAACCTTTTTATGTTTTTCTCCCCCGGATGCATATGTCTTCCTCTACAGGAATTGTTTGCGGTTTGCAGCGTACACGAACATAGGATTTATATAATACTCTCGTAATGACTAATATACTCTCGTAATGACATATGTTAAATGTTTTCATATTTACCTCCACAGGTGAGACTGCCTCTACAGACTTCCGCCGCTTGTTCTGGCTGCTGGACCTGGCAGTGGGAGTTGTGTTGGTTGGAGGGGGCATGGCAGTGTCCTCTCCATCACTCTCCTCATCGCCAATCACCTCCACATTCCCATCCGGCGAGACGTCCACGGTCGGGTTTGGAAAGTGAAACACAAAAAAAATAATATATCCTATATAAATAAGACCTTTAACCTATTTTAGTATACTTAAATATATGTAGCTTGACAATATAAATAAATATAAGAAAATACATTTTATGTTTACATGAAGCCTTCCATTATAAATGTATGAATTCAAGTATATATGCAAACGATAAGCATGATATTAACAGCCATGAATTAATATAAGTATAATATCATATATATATGCACAAGATAAGCATGTTATTAACAGACATTAATAGCCTAGGTATACATGGTTAAATAATATTTTCCAAATGTGATATCGAACAGTTCTTTAAGTATATATTGTTTTCACACATATTAGGTATGTTTATATTAGTTCTAACCTTAGCTGTGACCTTGGTCTTTACGCGGGAGATGTGCCCTTTGAGGAAGGCAAACTTCTGCATGATCCAGGCGTCCCTCTCTGATAGTGGCTTGCCCTCGAATGTCCCAGGTGTTCCCGATCCACTCTTGATATCGCTCAGCTTTGAGTACCTGGACCGCATGTTCCGGACCCAATGGGCCAGATTACCGCCTGTGTAAAGAGTAATATTTATTAAGCAAGGCCCCTTTATATATATGATTTATATCGCGTATTTAACAGGCCAAACATGGGTTGATAATACATTATTAGTTAATGCTGTTAAATACAAACGTAGAGGGATGTAGATGATACTGGCAACACACATACATATATGGCAATTTAGCAAACTTTAACATAATAGTATTGATGTATTTCATGTATAAAACACATGGAATCAAACCAAGAACACAACAGCAAGGTATTCAAACACTTATTACAATTAATATATCATGGTGCATGTTTGGTTGTGGGTACTTACCTGTGACATTAACACCCAGGGTAGCAGCCTTCTCGTCGTAGGCGCGGACTTTCCTGCGTGTATCTTTGTAGGCCTTGCTACGCTTCATATATAACATGGGGGTGTCCTTCACCCACTCGGTCAGCATTTCCTCAGTCTCGTCGCTCAAGATCACCCTTGTCAACTTATTTTTCTTAATGGCGCATAACGAACAGGGCCCGCGCTGCCAGGGGGGTCAGGGGTATCATCATCACTGTCACTGAGGCTACCTTGGGTGTCCTGACTGGTCTGAGTATCCTGGCTGGGCCGAGTATCCTGGCTGTCGTCATCTTCAATATCTCCATCAAACACGTCCATGTCCTCATGTCCACTGGGCTGGCTGTCCGGCACAATTTCATCAGAGTTGTCCAACTCTTGCGACGCAACAGGCCTCCTGGCAGGGGTTGCGATGCGGGGTTGTTCGGGAGGTGTAGCCTTGCCTTTCTTCACAACACCATCACCACTCTTCCGAGACTTGGTGGCCGCCACCTTCTCCTTGGGCAAAGGCATGGTGCAGGGCAGGCAGGTAGGGCAGCGTGGTAGGGCAGCGTGGGTCGATGTGCGGCACGGGTCAATGGGTCCTTGCTGGGGTCACTGTGGAGAGTGGAAGAGGCACCGCGGGCGGTCCCTTTTTATAGGGGGTGTTTGACGCGGTGGTGCCACCTACTCTCGCAGTGTTGCCAGCCGTCGCACACCACTCGCGTAGACTCACGTTGGTTTCACCGTTACTCGCGTAGACTCACGTTGGTTTCGCATAGACTCGCGTTAATATCGCGTAAACTCGTGTTTGTTTCGCATAGACTCGCCACACATATTGTGAAATCCAGACCACCACGTGGGTACTCTCGTTTACGCGTGTTACACTCGCGTTACCCCGTGTTAACTCGCGTTAGGGTCGTGTTGACTCCTGTTTGACTCCTGTTAAACTCGCCTTTGGCAATATTGGTTGTTTGCATATAGTGTTGACTCCTGTTGTACTCGTGTAGACTCACGTAGACCCGCGTGGACTCTTGTAGACTCGTGTAGACTCGCGATCATTAAATTTCTAATTAGTACAACGCGAGTGTCACGCAAGTCTACACGAGTGTCACACAAGTCTACAGGAGTTTACGCGAGTCTATGTGAGTTGGCGTCCTACTCCCACTTGACTCTCCAAATTTCATGTCTGCATGAAATTTTTGGCCGCGTTCGCGAGTGTACGCTGTGCAGCGTGAGTCCACGCGAGTCTGTGCGAGTGTCGGCGAATTTGGGATAATCATTGGCGAGTGCAAAAATTTCATCACTCGCGTTGGAGTTGCGCTCCGACTCGCCAATGTGTGAACCTGGCTTAACCTTGCCTTTCCATAGGCGATTTTCTTCCCATTTTCCCCTACGTCAAGTAATGTGAACTGACATTCTAACTGCTCAATCCAAAGCTCTATTTCTTCCTTCTCCTCTTCCCATAATCTGAATGGTAACATGCCCGTCATCCTACCTGTTCTGTTAGATAATTATACTCAATCCAAATGATTTGTCGAATCCCACTGCTTGCCACCAAAATGTAGTATTTAATTCTAAATCATTTATGCTACTACTACGGGGGATAATTCGACAGTCATTTAGAAGTTCGTATATTTTATTTAACCCGTACAGCCCCAGCGACGCGTCTGACGCGTCGGCGATGTATGTAACGCACAGCCCCAGCGACGCGTCTGACGAGTCACTGTGACGCCTGCCAGCGTTGGCAGAATCGCCTCCCGGTAGCCACTAGCACTCGCCAGGGCAGTGAAATGGGCTACAGTCTGTCTACAATGTTGTACTTTCTTTCTTGTGAATCGTCATGTCACAGGCAGGGTAGAATTGGTCTTTGTTTTCGCCTGTGACAATGCATTGTATTTTATATCATGAGTTAAACATAAGATGCATTGTAGTGAAGGAGAGAGAGAGAGCGAGCGAGCAGGGTGGGGGAGGTGAGTGTTGCTTTTCCTCCTCCTCCCTCCTCCCTCCCGGAGGAGTTGTTCGCCCGTGTGGTCTTTTCTCTCGGTTTTGATTGGCTGGTGGTTCCTGGCACCTTCTGCAGGCCTGCTGCCGGGTGACGTAGCGGCCTGTGATTGGCTGACCACCGTGCCTTTGTGTGGGATCCTGGAGGGGTCCAGAGGAGCTATTCTCCTCAGAGCTTTCCTGACTAGCATACCCTTCACATGTCCCTTGCCCCCCTGTCTCCCGACTTCTACCTATAGAGCACTTTCTCTCTCTCTCAACTTCTTACCTCTCATTCTTCTACTCTATTTAATATCATAACTTCCCTTTGGTTCTGCACGATTTCATATATCGGCCATCGTATTATATGCTGAAGCTCTCAGATAACACATGTTTAGTTAGGCATTTTGGAAGGGTTACCAATTTTGTCTGTAGAGGTTGACACACTCACGGTGTCTCCCATCCTGTATCTTGGTGGTCTGCTGGGGGATTTAATGCTAGACTGGGATAAGGCTACTGGTGTTGTGATTTCCATGTGTACTAGGTTTTGTTGAACCTGTACAATCGCAACGGAGACGTGGGGAGCCTAGGTGGTCTTTCTGACTGTGTACCTTGTGAGTTTAGCAATGTGTTGCGAGTGAGGGCTTTTGCCTCTGCCACCCAACACTGTGCTAACTCGTTTGCTTTGACTTTGAGAGGGTCGCCAGGAGAGAACCAGATACTAGCGATCTGGATCTCTCAAGAGAGCACCCCGTTAATTAACGTAATTTGGCCGCACAGCCTTAAGGACTTCGCTAGGCTACGAGCCGCTTGCTCAGCCATTGTTTCCTAGCCTACTACATCCCAGCTAGACTTTATTCGCCTAGCAGACACCAGATTTAGATTATAAACTCTTTCTGTTATGTATGCATTATTATTCACGGCATTTATTAGTCTAGGTTGTTGTTGAGTTGCACAACCCTAGTAGGCTGTTTCGTTGATGAGGAAGTACTTCTTTTGCTGTTTGAGTTCCTACTATTGCGCAGTTATTATTCCCGTGCCAGTTAACCCTATATGTCCTTACAATTGTCATATCCTGTTCCTGCTTTATACTACAGTTCAAAATCCGATACGATCATCTTAACCTAGCATCAGACTTTCTTCAGAAGATTCCTGCTCGATGCTTTGGGACTTTCGTTCACTTTCTTTAGTATAGGAGTGACAGTTCATTATTGTTTAGAGTAACTTTAAATATACTTTCTTCTAATTTGCATTAAATCATTGGAGTGATTTAATTAAGATCTCTATCTTTTCCTAGTATACCTTATTACCGTAATTGTATGTTGTTGTGATCAGGCTGTATCAGAGATCATCAGCCTGTAGTAGTAGTGCACTTATACTGAGTTATAGGATACCCCGTTATCGCAGATTTAACTCTGGAGGGTATAGGTGTTTTTGTGCGCCGGCATTATAAGTTCAGGGGTTGGATCTAGTGTTACCGTTGTGGCTGTGTGCTTTCCTAGTCCAATGATTAAGAGCCCTTGTTTTATACGAGCCCCGGTCGTAACAAATGGCGACCTTGCTTAGGATTTTGTGAACTTAGAGAAATATTGCAGGAGTGTTGTGGTCATTTGTTTTTGTTTGAAGGAATATAGTGGGCACGTGGATTTTTTTTTGGCAAGTAGTATAACACTTAAGAGTCTTCAAGCATTTTTTGAGTGAATAGTGCTACATAAGAGTTTAGGTACTTCTATTTTTTTTTATATAAACGTTGAGAATTTTTGTGGACACTATGTCGAACGACGGATCAATGTACAGTGAGGACACAGTAAGGGAAGCAGACTCTGAGGTGCAGCAGCGGGCTTTGTTAGATGACATTAGAGTTATAGCTAGTGAGGAGGATGCAAGGAAGTTTCTGGAGATACCTATTACTGCTGACCGGGTGTCGGGGATTGATCGGTATGTTCTCCAGTGTTTGGCCACGGTCATGGGGCATGTGGGCACTAGCAGCATGTCGAGAGGTGACCTGGTGGCCTGTGTGCTCGGTGGGGTGCGTGGGGCTTCGGGTGGAGCGGGAGCTGGGGCACTTTCGGCCCAGCCCCCATTCCACTCGACTCCTACCATGGCGCCCCCTCGGGCTCCGGAGCCGGGTACGTTCCCGCAGGCCGATAGTCACTGGCAGCGTGGTTTGTCACAGGGTGGGTCTCCAATTGTTGCATCTCCTGCTCCTCAAGGTTTAACTGCAGATATGCTCTTCCAGCTTGAGATGGCTAAGATGCAGCTGCAGCAGAAGCGGGAATCTGAGCAGCAGCAGCGGGAGTTGGAGATGGCTAAGATTCAGGCTGAGGAGAGAAGGGCCAGATATGAGACTGAGGAGAGAAGGGCCAGATATGAGAGTGAGCTTGAACAACGAAAACAGGAATCTGAGCTTGAGATGTCCAGGATTCAGTCTGAGGAGAGAAAGGCCATGTACTGTGCAGACAAATATCTTGAGAGGTCTCGGGTGGAGACGACAGGGCAGCGTCTCGGTTCTGGGAATCGAGGTCTTGATCAGTCTTTGTCGCACCTGCTCAAGTTGGTCCCTGTATTTGATGAGTCGGGCGTCACTGAATTTTGTATGCGTTTTGAGAAGAAGTGCCCGGAGCACCAATGGCCCGAGGTTAAGTAGGCAGCCCTTGTTTCCTCTAGATTGGTTGGCAAAGGACTCAAGGCATATGATGCGTTGCCCTTGGAGTCGTGCATCGATTACGAGGTATTGAAGGAGGCTGTCCTGCGGGCATATGAGTTACAACCAGAGACGTACAGATTGAAGTTCCGGGGTGTAACGAAGGGTCGTGAGTGCACCTTTCTTGAGCATGCCCGGGATCTGTCCGATGCATTTAGAAACTGGCTGCGTTCTGAGAAGGCATCGATGTTTGAGGAGTTGAAACAGCTAATGCTTCTAGAACAATTTTTTAAGTGTACGGGCAGCGATCTGACGTTGAATCTTAAAGAGAAAAACCCAAGAACTCTTCAGGAGGCAGCTGAGATGGCTGACCGTCGAATGTCACTGATTCGTGGGTGCGGGTCTGCACAACGGAACGATGCAGGTAACAAGGGGCGCAACACTCCACCCCCCCGAGTCAGTGATACACCATATAACC
Organism: Paralithodes platypus; assembly: GCA_032716605.1. Classification (NCBI taxonomy): domain Eukaryota; kingdom Metazoa; phylum Arthropoda; class Malacostraca; order Decapoda; family Lithodidae; genus Paralithodes; species Paralithodes platypus. The sequence goes on from CM064495.1 coordinate 21,485,406, forward strand.
ATTACAACAAGAGCAACGATACTAAGTCTGACCATAAATCTAATACCGTCCCGTTTAAGAAGGGTCAGGGCCCTTCCCAACCTCTAGGGAAGCCCAAGGGGGAGTTAGAGTGTTTTCATTGTCATGAGAAGGGGCATTTTGCAAGAGCCTGTCCAAGCAAGCTACCTAATGCAGTTGTGTCTTTGGCTCGCAACATTGGGGTGTCCCCGAAGTCGTCTGAGTTTGCCCGGGGTATAACGACAGAGGCTGGGACACAGCCAGTGGAGAAGAATCCGGAAGGCTCGAACCCTGTCCGCGATGTCTTTTGTGACCATCGAGGGCATGGCTGCGTGAAGTGGGCTGGTAAGAAGCATGGAGTTGAGCTGTTGCGAGACATGCGTGCCTCTCAGACTTTAATGAAGAACTTTACTGGTAGACCAATAAACGCGGCACGGGTGGTTGTGGTGCAGGGTATCAATGCTGTCAAGTCATACCCGTTGGTCAGGATGGAACTGGAGGTGGATGGTGTGACGCATGTCCATGTGTGAGCATGCTGTACAGAACGCCTAGTCATGCCCCACTCTCGCTAGGATCGTCAGGGCAGGAACTTTGGCTGTAGTCTATGTAGAGTTTCCTAACTTAGTTCGTGTGAGCCGTTGTACAATAAGTATTATGAATATGTATTTTGTTTTCATCTGAGTCAACGAGTTCTATTTTATATCATTAGTTATAAGTATTGTGTGAAAAACTTATTTGTAATGATGGGAAGAGAAACAGCCACAGTTAGGTGTCAGTGGGTACGCCAGGCAGGAGGTAGGCCTAACTCACTAGCACTCCTCCCTCCCTCAGTGCTAGGGGGAGCCTTTGTGTATCCCAGAGGAGAGAGAGAAATTACGTAATGGTTGTCAGTGGGCGGTCCTTAGTAGTTCACGTTGGGCTCACTAGAGGGCTGGGTATAAAAGGGAAGTCTAGCCATTTTTTATCAGAAATCATTAGGCAGAGCGACTTCTCATTTCACTTGCTAACTATTTATATTCTTCTGACTGATGGGAACTTTCTCTACTACCTTACATTCTTATTTCCTCTTTTCCCTGCCCTGTTTAACTTCCATGGTCCCGTTGGTGCAGAGCTAGTCAGCCAACGTATTATCGCTTGAGTTCTCACGAGATACTTGCCTACTAGATAGCCTATTTTGGAAGGGTTGACTTAGAATAGGATTGATTTATGTTTGTTGCACTTGTATATGCATTTCCCTGTGTGTTATTATTATTCCTGTGTTCTGCTAGTATAGGTAATGCTAGACTGGGGTAAGGCTTTTCTGTGTTACGAGTTGTTGTTTGATGCAGTGGTTAAGCGATATACCTGCATACTCGTTTCGGTTCAGTGAAGCCTAGGTTGTCTTCGCGGATGACTGTGTTGAGTTAATAATTTACAGTGCGTGAGGGCAAGAGCCTAACCACCCTGTATTTTATTAACAGTTTGTTTTTACTTTGTCAAGGAGCCGGGAGAAAACCAGATACAAGGGATCTGGATTTCTCAAAGTGCACTTGTTAGTTTTAACGTAATACTTTAAACAGTCGTGAGGACTTCGCTAGGCTACAAGCCGTTTTTGCTCAGTCACTGCTACCTTTTGCCCACAGTACCCCAGCTAGACTTTACTCGATTAGTAGATACAGAATAGTATTGAAGCTTTCCTTATGTATGATATTGTTTATGCACTATTGATTTCATGTGTTGCAAGCTTGGCTACTTTAGTGATTAGTGGCCCACGAGCACAATCTGAGTAGGCTATTGCCGTTGCATTTGCGGAGTACTTCCTTTTAATGTTTGCCATTTACTATTGCATATTCTTTTAATTATTCATATGCCAATTTAAGCCTTTAATAGTATTTAATTGCCAGTGTTTTTGCTTATTGAATTACTGTTCAAAATCCGATACGTACTTCTTACGAGCATCCGAGAAGCATCTAACTTTTTTCAGAAGATTCCTTGCTCGATGCTTAAGGACTATTAATTAACGTAACGTAATAGTGCCGATCCGAAGTAGAGGGTGGTGGACTTCTTAAGTTCATAGTCAAGGGTGGATTACTTCGGCTTCGGCCAACACTATTCTTTTGTGTTGTTGTTTTTACTTCATTGTTTGATTGTTGACCAGACTAGATAATTCCTGTCTCTTTATTAGTCTGTTGTTGAACACTAGTACCGAGTTCTTGTATACCCCGTTATAGCAGATTGAACTCTGGAGGGTATTGGTGTTTTTTGTTCGGCTGGCAGTACTCAGGGGTTGGGATCGTGTGTTTCCGTTGTGCCAGCGAGCCGTATTCGAGTCCTGATTGAGAGCCCTTGTGTACCCGAGTGCCAGTTCGTAACAAATGGCGACCTTGCTTAGGATTTTGTGAACAGTATCAATTTTTGCAGAGTTGTACAACATTTGTTTGTTTGTATTTTAGCGTGCATATTGAAGAATATTTTTTTTGTATGGCAATTAGTAAAGCATTTAAGAGACTCCAGTTAATTTAGTAATTAGTGCTTGCATAGGAAGTTTAACACTTTTGTCTCGAGAATTTTTTTGTGGACTTCAGTATGTCGTGCATTAGCACTGACGATGAGCGAGAGATATCATTTGAAGGTGTGCCGTTAGTAACCAGTGAGGAGGATGCTAGAGTTTTTGTGAGTAAGCGGTACCATGTGACGGAGGAGAGGCTGACTGGGGTGGATGTTTGTGGCTTGCACCTGATAGCCAAGGTTTTGGGCATTTCCAATGTAGCAGGGGTGTCCAAGGGGGAGCTGATTTCCTGGGTGTTGCGTGGGCGACATGGGGTTTCGGAGGAGAGGGCGTTTGGGGGGGTTCCTCCCAAGATCCCCTCTCACTCGACTCCCACAGTGCCGTCCACTCAGTTACCGGAGGTTAGCACTCTCCCACAGAGGGATGAGAATTGGCAGATTGGAGTGCCCTCGGGTGGTGCACGTGGTGGATCCCCAGTTTTTGCCCCCCCTCCTTCAGTAGTGGCAGCTCCCTCTTCCTGCCTGTCTCCAGATATGGTATTTAGACTTGAGCTTGCTAAGATTGAGGCTAGGAAGCAGAAGAATGAGACTAGGAGGCATGAGATTGAGGTTATGAGGCATGGGGCTGAGCTTAGGTACTGCTCGGAGAAATATTGTGCTAAATTAGATTTAGATAAGACTCGTGCAGAGTCGACAGGGATTCGGATGGGCCGTGAGGGCCAAGTAAGAGAACAGTCCTTGGCCCACTTAGTCAAATTGGTGCCGGTATTTAGTGAAACTGAAGTCACAGAATTGTTTAATCGTTTTGAGAAGAAGTGTAGGGAGCATAATTGGCCTGAAGAGAAGTGGGCAGCTCTAGTCTCCTCAAGACTTACGGGTAAGGGTCTGAAGGCTTATGATGCACTGCCTTTAGAGTCTTGCATTGACTACCCAGAATTGAAGAGAGCTGTCCTACGGGCATACGAGATGCAACCGGAAACATATCGATTGAAGTTTCGGGGTGTTACAAAGACTAGGGAGGCGACCTTTCTTGAACATGCCCGGGACTTAAAAGATGCACTTAAAAACTGGACACGTTCTGAGAAAGCTGAGACGGCAGAACAGTTGACTGAGCTGTTTCTGCTCGAGCAGTTTTATAAGTGTACTGGTGCAGAAATGACTTTAACTATTAAAGAAAAGAACCCAAGAACTCTTCAAGAGGCATCTGAGATGGCTGACCTCAGGTTGTCACTAATCAGGGGATGTGAATCTGTAAAGCGTGTTGATGCAGTTCTCAAGGGGCGCGATACTCCAAACCCTCGAGCTCAGGACAATCACTATAGATATAAACCTCAGTTTAAAAGCCAAGATACCAGGACTGAACCAAAGACTACAGCCGTCCCATTACAGAAGGGTCAGAACTCCGCCCCTTATCAGAAGAGATCGATAGGGGAAGTGGAATGTTTTCATTGTAGAAAGAAGGGGCATTATGCAAAATCTTGTCCTAGTAAGCCGCCAGCTGCAGCCGTGTCTTTGGTGCGCAGCATAGGTGTGGCTGAAATGTCGTCTGGATTTACCCAGGGTAGTTTGCCAGCGGCAGGGTCACAGGCTATGTATAAGACTCAGGAAGGCTCGTCCCCTGTCCGTGATGTCTTTTGCGCCCATAGAGGGACCGGTAGGGTAAGTGGGGCGGGTTGGCAGCATAAGGTGGACGTTTTGCGTGATACTGGAGCTTCACAGACAGTTTTGAAGAATTTCACGGGGCGACCAATTAATGCGGCACGGGTGGTTGTTGTTCAGGGTATTAATGCGACCAGGTCATACCCGTTGGTTCGTGTGGAGCTGGAAGTTGATGGTGTGATTAATTAAGGACTTAGATGTTGGGATCGTTGAGAAATTGCCAGTGGAGGGCGTCGACCTTCTTCTCGGCAACGACTTTGCGGTGCCTACTTTAGACGTTCCACCCTTAGTCGTTGCCGAGAGGCCGGCCGACGTGAGTAGGGAGGAACAAGAGTGGTTAGTGAGTTGTCAACGCCAACAGATGGCGTGTGTGGTAACTCGTTCCCAAGCATTTAAGGTATCACAGCCTATTTCCCAGGCCACAGAACAGCGGAGGAAGGGAATTAAGGAGAAGCGGAAGGCTGGGAAAAGTTTGAAGAGTTTAGAACCAGTGGCTCTCCCAAAAGACCCAATAGCAGGACCTTTGACCGAGTCTGTTGTAACTCCAGTGCCTAACATAGTTGATAAAGTAGTGGAGGAGGCAGAGACTCAGAGACAGCACCGTTACCTGCAGCGAGAAAACCGGATGTCTAAGTTGGATGTTGGGGGAGGGCATGAGTTGTTGACCAAGCAGTTAGACATGTTGGCTCCCACAGACATTCGAAAGTTGCAATTAGAGGATCCAGAGGTTTTGCAGTGTACCAATGGGGCTGTGGAGTTAGAAGAAGATAGGGATGCAAAGGCAGGGGATTTTTTTTTCTTTAATGGAATTTTATACACCGATATCAAGATCCTAAAAGGAACTGGGAGGGCGGATCAGGTACAGTTGACCAGCTAGTCGTGCCAGAGGGCTGCAGGGAAAGTTTGCTTAGGTTGGCTCATGATTCTCCATTATCAGGACATTTGGGTGCCAAGAAAACGGTGGCGGCTTTGGGGAAATTGTTTTGGTGGCCGGGGATGAAGTCTCATGTGCAGTCATGGATAAACTCATGTGATATTTGTCAACGTGTCGGGAAACCGAACCAAGTTATTCCTAAGGCTCCGTTACACCCTATTCCTGTGATTGAGCCACCCTTTAGTAAAATTATTGTTGACATGGTTGGTCCACTCCCTCCCACTAAGGCTGGAAATAAATTTTTGTTAACCATAATGGATGTTGCCACTAGATACCCCGATGCATACCCTATGAAAAATGGAATGGCTAAGACGGTAGTCAGTAACTTGTTGTGGTACTTCTCAAGGTACGGGTACCCGGAGGAGATTCAGTCTGATCAGGGATCTAATTTCACCTCCAACATTATGGCTCATCTTGACCCTAACGATGACCATGAAACCCCTCCAAATTGTCCTAGTGGCCTGGTAAAGCTACAGAAAAATGATAGAGAATGCAAGGAGTTAGCTGCCAGGGCCGTGAGTGAAGAGGAATGTGAGAAGGAGGGTGGTGAATGTTTCTACCTCAAAGGAGGAGTATTGTAGCGTAGATGGAGACAGCCACACAGACCAATCGATGACGGGGCCTGGGACGTCCATCAAGTAGTAGTCCCCAAACCTTGTCGTAGAGATATCTTGGAAATGGCACATTGTATACCATTGGCAGGACACCTAGGCGTGAGAAAAACTCTAGACAGAATCAAAGCCCACTTTCACTGGCCAGGAATGCGTGCAGAAGTAGTGGAGTTTTATAGAGTGTGTCACACTTGCCAGATGACAGGAAAACCCAATCAGAAGGTGCCTGTACATCCTCTGGTGCCCTTGCCCGTCTTCGAGAATCCGTTTACTCGGGTGGTAGTGGACATTGTAGGCCCATTGCCTAAGACTTCCCAAGGTAACATTTATTTATTAACGATTATGGACATGGCAACTCGCTACCCAGAGGCTATACCCTTAAGGACTACCTCTGCTCCAACTGTCATCAAGGAACTGCTCAAATTCTTCACCAGAATGGGTTTCCCCCATGAGGTGCAAAGTGATCAAGGAACTAATTTTACCTCTAACATTTTTCAGCAGTCCCTGAAGGAGTTGGGTATCGAGCATGTAAAGTCGAGCACCTACCACCCAGAGAGTCCAGGGGTTCTCGAACGGTATCATCAAACTTTGAAAGCCATGTTACGGTCACCAGGTAAGAAGTCCTTTGCAACTATTGCAGGATAGCCTAGTTGGCCAGGAGAGGAACCAAAACCTCCTCAAGTATGTTTCAGATTTCAAAACCCGGCTGAGATCCTCATGTGAGTTTTCAGCTCAAAACTTGACAGTGGCTAAAAGCTCCATGAATAACTGGTATGACAGAAAAGCCCGTGAGAGGGAGTTTCAGCCCGGTGATGAGGTTTTGGTCCTGCTCCCCCTTTTTGGCCAACCTTCATCTGCCAAGTTCAGGGGCCCATATAAGATCATTCAGAGGGTGAGCATTACCGATTATCTAGTAACTACCCCAGACAGGAGAAAGCCCACGCAAGTATTCCATATAAATATGTTGAAACCCTACCAGAGGTCCCCTGATTCCTCTCCTCCAGATTCTCCCACTGTGGCAGTGAATGTCAGGACCTGTGGACAGCCTGGTGCGGACGAAGTCTTCAGTTCTCTTACTGACCCGCAACAGACTGTTCCAGAGCCTGAAGGTATCCATGCAGACTTTGACTTGTCATGTAGCCTATCCAACTTTAAGTATAACTCAGTAGCTTGGGGGGAATTACCATCTAAACTATGTCATCTTCCCTCTGATCAAGCGAACCAACTAATCTCTGTTTTATCTCAGTCTCCCAGTGTGTTCCGTGATACTCCAGGGCTCACTTCTTTGGCCGTGCACAACATCGACGTAGGGGATGCAACACCCATTAAACTATCCCCCTACCGTGTCTCACCACAACGCAGGAGTATACTGCAGGTCGAGCTTGACTTCGTGTTGTCAAACGAGCTGATCACTAGGGCCTTAAGCCAGTGGAGTAGTCCGGTCATACTTGTGCCAAAGCCAGATGGGAGCCATAGGTTATGTATGGACTATAGGCAAGTTAATGCTGTCACAAACAACGATACCTACCCACTGCCACGGATCGATGACTCCATTGACCAGATTGGTACAGCCACCTATATCAGCAAGATTGACTTAATGAAGGGATATTGGCAAGTAGCTCTCACCCCTAGAGCGAGGGATATATCATGCTTTGTAGTCAATATTCAAGCCTTCTGCTGTAACGTAATGCTCTACGGCTTGAAAAACGCTCCAGCTACATTCCAGCGCCTCATGAATTTTGTGACTGAAGGGGTATCTGGATGCGTTGTCTACATCGATGATATTCTTATCTTTTCACAGTCATGGGAGGAGCATCTTTACCAACTTAGATTGCTGTTCTTAAATCTTGCTGATGCCAATCTGGTGGTAAATCTTAAGAAATGCACCTTTGTAAAGAGTACGGTCCAGTATCTGGGATATACGGTAGGTCAGGGTCAGGTTGCACCTCCTCAAGCAAGGGTAGAGTCTATTCTAGAATTCCCAACTCCTAGGACTAAGAAACATATCCAAAGGTACCTAGGAATGATTGGTTATTTTCTAGGTTAACAGCTCCCCTGACAGATCTTCTCCGTAAGGATGTGAAGTTTGAGTGGTCCTCCGCATGTGAGGAGGCCTTTAATGCTACCAAATATATTTTATCAAATTATCCTGTACTGCGAGCTCCTGATTTTAACAGATCTTTTTCCCTAGCAGTGGATGCGAGCAATACCGGGGTTGGTGCAGTATTGCTACAGGAAGACTACTGTGAAGTATTGCATCCTGTGTGCTATTTTAGTAAAAAAATAAATTCTGCTCAACGTAACTATTCAGTCATTGAGAAGGAGCTGTTAGCATTAATGTTATCCCTTCAATACTTTGCTGTCTATGTGCAATCTGCCTCTGGTGCCATCACTGTGTATACTGACCATCACCCCTTAAAATGTTTGCATAAGTTCCAAAATAAAAACCAACGACTGACCAGATGGAGTTTGTTGCTTCAGGAATACTCCCTGGATGTTAAACATATTAAGGGGGTCCAGAACGTGCTAGCCTATTGCCTATCACGTATCTATTAAAGATTGCATTTACCAGGTTGGCCTCATACAGCAGTAAGATTAACTTAATGAGAGGATTTTGGCAATTAGCTCTCCCTTGTAGCGAGGTAAATATCATGCTTTAGTAGTGCGCTTTCAAGCCTTCAGCTGTGAAATAATGCCTTGCAGTTCGAATAATGCTCCAGCTATGTTCTGATGTTGTACCTGGAGACGTTGCCTACTTTGGGTGATATCCTTATTATATCCTCATTATAATCTTACTGTTGCCAATCTGGTGGTGAACCTAATTATGTATTATGTATATTATGTTCTATATTCCTTAAACTCTTTTCTAGGGGGGAGGTCTGACATACAGAGCCCTGTATGTGTTTATTTAAGAGTTAAGAGTTGAAGGAGTGCCGAATTACCCGGGCGGCGAAGCAGACCAGCGAGCGTGGGAACCAGCTCACCCGCATACTAGCAAACAAGCCTTCACACCTGCGTGCGTCATATGGGGGGGGGGGGGATATTTGATGGGTGATTGACGTCATTACACAACCTGGCCCCTCCTTTCGGACCCTGCAAACTACTTCGATGACCCGATGCCATGACGATCATCGATGCCATTGGACCACGCATCTGCTACGCAACTAGAGAAGCTGTGATTGGGGCGCGCACCATCCCCGCCTCCTGATTCGTTCCTACACCATCATTGCATAGTATATAAGACCCGAGTAGTGGGCATTCAAATCAGTCACATTTGGAGTTGGGAAGGTGAACAAGCAGCTGGAGGAAGACCGGGGTGAAGTATTATAATGGGATTGTGACTGTCAGTCAGATTATATAAGTGTGTGTTAAGTGTGTTCGGTGTAAACACTTATGTTGGTTAGTGAGATATGTGATTGGGAATTAACATTAACGCTACTATTATGTACTTAACAATTTTAGTTGACTGACTTGTGGACTAAAGCAACTCTTTAAGTAATTGGGTTATGATAAAAGTAATACTATTGTTTTATATTAATACTTACGAGTTCTTTAATTTTCTTTTAATTAAGCTTACATTGCTGGTAAGAACAAGAACGGTGATACTATTGTCTCATATTAGTAATATCGCCTTAGACTAACAGGGCTGTTTTAATGTTACTTCTAGTGATTTCCTAAGCTGAAGAAAATTCTTTTAGCATCAAATTATTATTTTTGCTTTTCATATTATTTGAGTGAGACCTGAATCGAATCTATGAAGCGATCCTGTAACTTAATTTACTCATGATCAAACCTCAATGTTACGTGGTTAAGAAATACATTTATTTAATTATTAAATACATACCAGTATCTAACTTTTTATGTGAATTTGATATTAATCCTGATAATAATAATATAATACTATTAACGTAAGACAAGAACCAAGAATAATAACTTCATTAAATATAAATAAAAGGACATGATATAAGAACACTATCTATTCATTTCAAAAAGGGTAAGAGACAGAAATATTCTTACCTTAATATTTATCTTTCAAGACTTGATATATAATTAATAGTCCTTCTTCAGATATAACTTATTCGGTTCATAACCATAGCCTACTAAGCTTCGGTTAAATAATAATTCTTTATAAATACTACATGACTTTAATTAGTTTCAGTATTTGTTCATAATTAAAGAGTATCAGTCAATAAAGGATACCAAGTCCTAAGATCCAAAAGGAAAGGAAGCAACAACAGGAAATAATTTTATTAGATTTTACTTTCGTTTTGCCTTCAGCTGACTGATACCTTAATATATATCTCTGTGCTATCTAGTTTCATCAAGTTAACCACTTGAGGATCAAGATACGTAACAATATATACTGTATATATATACTCTCACACAGCACTTCTAGACAAAGTAAAGCCTATCGTATCAATTCCCGTCCACTCACCGACTCTCTGCAATGTTGCATTTCTCTCGCTATTCTAGAGCTCTCTCAGTACATACCACCTCCTCTACGTAGGGTACGTAGAACCCGTCTTGCAACACAATCCCACCCCTACTCTGTACAATTCTCCAACTCAAGAGTGAAACGTTACTCCTAATCATTCTTCTAGTCAACAGCTGAGCTTTGAAACTCTCTCCCTGAATCCATCTTTCCCTCATCCTATAACGTAAATTGTTTCAAACTCCGCGTGTCCAGACATTGTGGCTCGAACGTTCCTTGATTTTGGCCCTGTCACTCTTTTAACTCTGGGGGAGGCACTCGTCACAGGCAGCTTTGCCTTTTGTCTCTCTCATCCACATAGGAAAAATATAAAAAAAAAAAAAAAAAAAAAAAAAAAAATATATATATATATATATATATATATATATATATATATATATATATATATATATATATATATATATATATATATATATGTGTGTGTCTCTCTGCCCATCTATCTATCTATCTATCAATTTATCAGTCTATTAATCTCATTATGTAGTTTACCATACCAATGTTAAAAAATCATCCAAACACCTTGTACGTAAATAAGGCGAATAAATAAATGAATGTTCATTACAACGGGTTTTAGTTATTCTCTGCTGAAAAGTAAATACTGCCAAATGTATTGTATCGTTGGTGCACTTCTTAATTGATATTCATTTTGGAAATGGATCTATAAACTTGACATCCATTTGTTGAGAGATTTTGATTGAAATTGTGTTAAAGTTATTGGAACACTTTGACGAAACATAAAAGTAAATACACAGAGAGATCCACATACTCACACACATGCGCGTGCGCGTAGACAAACACAGAGGCGCACACACACACACTATCATGAATATAATAATATTCTACAGTGGGAGAAGTTATATTAAGCTTTAATAATTGAAAGGTTTGTAAATTAAATATTGTTCTTTTTGTTTGTCTTTTTTTGTTGTTGAGATAACATACAAATGCTATTGTGAACATCCCATGAGCCCTTCTCCTTCCACAACGACTCGTGCAATACATACATATTTTCTGTAAAATGATTTCAAACGCTGTCACGGCTTACTAACTAACAAACAAATATAATGGTTTTCAACAGATTGTTTCTGTATCTGCAATGTACAGAAAAATGTAACATGTAACCGATTTACGTGGCAGTTTCCCTGAATTTCCCACCCAATAGTCCAACATGGAAGGTTTGATAATGTTCAGTTACTTGGCATATATCCTACCTCTGTCACGTGTTTCATTATGCATGAAAAGTGTTATACCAGGGTTTTTACCAGGTTTAGATTAGATTGTTCTACTTAACTGGAGAAGTCAAAATCACACAACACATGCACAGAAGAAACAAAGGGTAACATATAACACTGAGTACATTGATGAACAGTTTTATTTATATACTCCTAAGGTTAACAATACTAATGCTGATACGTGAATAAATAGTAAAAATATAAATATGCCGACCACGCACGAGGATTCGCAATGGGACTAAGAATATATTAGCTGTATCTATCTTGAATTTTCTTACACAATATATAGGAACTGTCATAAGAACCTGGACCAAATCAGAGTCAAAATGCGGGAGAAATGTCTGAGAAAACAATCCTCTTTCGAACTGAGGAAATAATTCAGAGTCTAAATGATGCAAATGAAATAGAGTTTAAATTGAGAGTTTTAGCTCTTCACCTTGTTGCACTGGTACAGAAATAAACAAGAGTTAATATTTGTGGACTCTAACTTATTATGGCACCTTTTGCACTGGTGTAATTTAGGCAGAGTCGATGCTTGGGGACTCTGTCGTGTTTAGCTAGTTTCACCTTATTTCACTGGTGCATCATTATGTGTGAGTTTTCAACATTTACTCCTAGACTAACACTTGGAGTTGCAGTATGTGATGAGATGAGATAACAGCTGGTTGGTCTTTTAGTTCTCCGTTGGGCCGTTCAGGTGGGCCTGACCTGCGGATGAGTAGTTTGGAATACAGATGGATTAGCTGGTTTTGGGTCTTAAATGATAGTTCCTTGATGTCATGACATTGGGCACTTTCATCGGACTACCGCGAGTAATTTAGCTAGGACATGTCCTGTGGCTAGAGGTACACGTCTATCCTGACCGTTATGCTAATCGGTGATTAAGTTCTGTTTCGGTACTCTTGACTTGGGGTCTTTAATATGATGTCTCTAGTGTCATGGCACAGTGACAACGTATCGGCCTAACGCGAGGAGATAGTAAGATCATGAACTTACTAATTTCACTCGATCTGCCACTGACCGTTATAAGAGGTTCAAAGAACTCAGTGGCGGTGTTGAAACCTTTTAATTGTAAGTGTCCTCGACCATGGCGTCAGACAGATACACTAAGGACTTTTGTATGTCGAGTGCCGGTATTAATGGTATCTCGCAAAGCCCTAAACTAGTCGAATGACCTTTACCATTGCAAGTATCTTTCTATAGCTTTAAAGTGCGGTTTTAGTAAAAGAAGTAAAGTGGGGACATGTCTGGGGGTTATACTTTTGATACCAAAAGTGCAGCCTATTAGGGATCTTATTATTAATCTCTATACCATGGCATGTGATTATAGCAATTCCTCAATAGGTAAAAGAACTCCTCAGACCTTGAAAGATATTCACCATGGCTTCAATTTTTTCCTTGAATGGGAGGGTAATTTTAGGACTCGATTGCTAACATGTTAGTTAAATCAAGACCTAGAATTGCTTGCCTTATTCAGGTTTTCGTCAGAGTAGTGACGACTTCAGCTGAGATGTCCCAGGGCAAGTGTGTGGGGGTCAAAAGGTCATAAGTCTAGGGGGGTGTATTTCGTGGGGATTAGGAGGACCCTTCAGAAGTTTGCGGGCAGGTGAGTCAACTTCTTGGCGGAAGAGGGGCGTACGTGTCCTTTCTTATCCCTTGTCTAGCGGGGGGTTTTGGGCTTATTTGGGCATATTCAGGCCCTCCTGCATGATAAATCAAGTATCTGCATGAAAAAAAAAATATTTAGCAAAACACTAGCTGCTAAAAGCTTCAAACAAAATGACACCAGAACGAGCTACGTAGCACTCGTGGTTCTCATACAGTGATACCAGTAACATGGGAGTTTAGCGTATAGCGGCATATATTTCCCAGCTATGCTCACTACTGGCTACACTGCCGGCCTCTCGAGAACACAGGGAACATGAGTTAATGGGCGGCGGTAAGCCCTCGAAGTCGGCTGTCTGGCCCGCTGCGCTCCCAGCCATTTGCACTCGATTATAACCCTTTAAAAGCCTTAATAATGCTACTAACTTGCTGCAAATTGGAACCGGACTTAAGTCCGACCCCGATCTTTAAGGGTTAATGTGGCGATGTTGGTCCTTCTGTCCCTGACTGTACACTATCTTCTTTCGGGGAGCTTTGTGGTGTTGTGCTGTGGTGATGGTCTTGCCTGGTGTTGTTGGTATATCTGATGTGATGGTGGCAATTCTGGCATCTCGTCTGGTATCAGATAGTGATGTACAGGATTTGTTTGAGCGGCTAGATGTGATGGGTTTAGTTTTGATGTTATTTCCTACATATGGTTTTATCTGCGTGGTGATTCTCGGTGCTGGGGATGGGTTTTTCTTCTCGGTGTGTAGATTCTGCTTTGCGTGTTTATTTCGGTCTTCTTTGTTGTTGATGTGGGGTAATTTAGGTATCCTGGGCATCGCGTTCATCTTGTTCTATGTAGTTCTCTCCTTCGTTGTTGTTAATTTCTGCTTTAGTTATTTTTTCTTCTTTCCTACTCCGTTTTCCTTGCTGTGCTTGACTGTGGATGTTATTTGTTTTTGTCCCCAATTCTTAGGCTTGTTTCCTTTTGTTTGTCATGGGGTCTTCGCAAATCTGGTTATTTTAAAAAGCAAATGGCAATTATGTTTGAATACAATTTGGATTTATAAATAAATATACAGTATATACTGTATAATTATAATTATATACTATATATATAATATATACAGTATATATATATATATATATACATATATATATATATTACATATATATTTATATATATATATATATATATATATATATATATATATATATATATATATATATATTCTTTAATACATACGAGGTTGAAAGAAATGGCAATTTCTGCGTTGGAAATTTTATTATTCAAAGTTTCCAGGTCTCTGATGAGTTTTCGCTGGGTGGCAGGAAGTAGATGAAGGAGATGAGCAAAATTCATGGTGGTACAGGGTTACATTAAAGTACATGATGATACAGGATATACGACGCGTTTCACTGGACAACCAGCATTATCAAGTAAGGAAGGAATGATATAAAAGGTAAACAGGAAGGGTATATATAGAGGGTGGAGGATCAGAGGAGGCGGAAAACAGGGGGCAAAAGTCTGCTATTGGTGGAAGGGAAAACTAGGAGAGAAAAAGGGGGTAACCGCTTCACGCATGCGCACTGGATGCGGGATGGTGGTCGATAGGGGGGGTCGAAGCTGATTGGCTGCGTGTCGAGGGGCGTGGCCTATCAGCCAATCAGCAGCCAATCAGCAGCCAATCAGCTTCGACCCCCCCTATCGACCACCATCCCGCATCCAGTGCGCATGCGTGAAGCGGTTACCCCCTTTTTCTCTCCTAGTTTTCCCTTCCACCAATAGCAGACTTTTGCCCCCTGTGTTCCGCCTCCTCTGATCCTCCACCCTCTATATATACCCTTCCTGTTTACCTTTTATATCATTCCTTCCTTACTTGATAATGCTGGTTGTCCAGTGAAACGCGTCGTATATCCTGTATCATCATGTACTTTAATGTAACCCTGTACCACCATGAATTTTGCTCATCTCCTTCATCTACTTCCTGCCACCCAGCGAAAACTCATCAGAGACCTGGAAACTTTGAATAATAAAATTTCCAACGCAGAAATTGCCATTTCTTTCAACCTCGTATGTATTAAAGAAAATTTATTACCTGGCTTTACCAACATATATATATATATATATATATATATATATATATATACTGTATATATATATATTTATTTATAGCAATAACAAAAGGACTCCAGTTTTCACTGCCGCATTTATTTAATAAACTACACTATATTTACATAGCAAAAAGATAGCAGGTTTACACATTTATCAAAGTGGTTGTACCATTTTAGTGCTATGACACCTTTCCTACTATTATGTGTCTGGTTATCATTAGACGTGTTTGTTCATAATAGGATAGGCCTGTAGAAGTTAATAAGCTACTACTTATTTTCCCCATCTCATTTTCAAAGTCTCTCCCTAACGTGGCTATAATCGTCTTATGTTAACAAGGAGATAAATTACACAATGGCGTTAATATGAATAGGTTTTCCATTGTACTGTCATGGTTTCCAATCATTGTATGATCGTGTTAAACCTTACGACACGCAGGATTGTGTCATTTTGGTATTATCCATTTTATTCAAAATAGGAATAGCCTGTGAGAATCAGAGGGATGGAGATGAATATGAATTTTTCTCGGGCTCTTACTTATCGTTTCATATCGAATTAAGAGGTCAAATGATAAGCAGAGTATAATTAATCCGACTTCATCTTTCCGAATACGTTGTTACATTCCCGTGTAAAGTATATAAATCAGGGAAAGTCATTAATTTGCCACGCATAATTGAGCTTTAATCGTTTCAGGCTTTAATATGTACATTGTTCATGTAATTTGAAATTGATACTAATATAGTAAACATATCTAGGATGTACTCAAGGTAACCTTCTTAAAAAGATGCACCAATCTAGATACAGCACATATATTCTATGGTAAACTCACAATTTTAGTGTGTAGCCTAATGGGAGTCAGTGTCAGCCGAGAGTGAAATTCAGTGAAGTTATCACTGAAATAAATGTATATGAGTGTTATTTAAATTTGGACTCAATGCAGTTCTGTGACTCGTGTTATTTACCAGGGAATACTATATGTATACCGTATATATATATATATATATATATATATATATATATATATATATATATATATTATGTTCTCTCCATATATTAGATTAGGAAGGATCTGAGGGAATTAAAAGGATAATTACTATCTTAACTCTCTTGCTTTCATACACCCTTTCTAATCTAATTAAAATCGTCAAATAATAGCCATAATACAGAAAAGAAATGTGCACTCGGATATTGAAAGGGTAATTTGCTCTGATAGGACCTTTATGGACAATCGAGTACAGAAAAAGATTGATGGACATTTTCTTTGAACAATTCTGACACACTGATGAAATATTTTGAAACATTAATTGCCTCTAAGTTTTTCCTTTCCGGCCGTTCTATAACTGTGGTTGTGGACGGCCATCGCTCACTTCTTCATCCTATCAACTCCGGTGTTCCTCAGGGTTCTGTCCTATCTCCTAATCCCTTTCTAATTTTCATAAATGATCTTCTCAACTGTACCTCCAGTCCCATTCATTCATACACAGACGACTCTACCTTACACTACTCAATTAGTTTTCCGGAACGCCCTAGCCAGCAATTCCTAAAGAAACAAACTGGCTGCTTCTCATTTAGGTAGATTATTTGTATTGTCAATATGTAGCACTAGAGAGTTTGATGTTTTGTGTTGCACTACATCTTTCTTATGTTCAGTTATCCTTTTCTTTAGACCTCACCCAGTTTCTCCTACGTACTCTTTTTCATATCCATTACATGGAATATTATATATAACACTGTCCTTGTTTATGGTTACAAAAATTACAAAATTGCAAAAATTACAAAAAGTAAACAAAGAAAAACCATAAAGAAGGACAGTGCTATATATAATATTCCATGTAATGGCTATGAAAAAGAGTACCTGTAAATAATATACGACACTCTTCGCTGCAATGTTGCATCCCTCTCGCTATTCTACCGGTATTACAATAATCAGTGTTCCTCAGAACTCTCTCAGTGTATAACATCTCCTCTACGTAGAGCACATAGCATCCGTCTTGCAACATGTTGTTGTTGTTGTTCCCCAAGCTGCCTGGCCGAACAGCCCCAAGGCTCCGAGCACGGACAAGGCCATAACCGTCTTGCAACATTATCCCATCCTACTCAGTGCAACTCTCCAACCCAAGAATGAAACAATATTCCCAATCTTTCTTCTATTCAACAGCTGAACTCTGGAACTCTCTCCGTCAATCCATCTTTCCCTCATCCTATGACTTAAAAAAATTCAAACTCCGTGTATCCAGGCATTTTGGCTCGTATATTCCTTGATTTTGGCCCAGTGACTCTTTCAACTCTGGGGGAGGCACTCGTCATAGGCAGTTTTGCCCTTTGTTTCCCTCACCCACATTGAAACAAAATAACGTTTGTCATATTATTCTGGCCAGTATTTTACGATTGCACCGAGCTTAGGAGGGATATGTGCGAATTAAAGAATTAATTTATATAGTTCGAACCCATTTGCTAACTAGAGGACCTTCCTAAGCTGAATAATATCGTCGACAGTTAACCAGAACATAATAAGAGTAGTGGCAGTGTATACTGACGGAGTTAACCACATTATATATAATTATATATATATATATATATATATATATATATATATATATATATATCATGATTTTGTTTCCAAATATGCAATGCCCATTACTTGGTGTGATTTGAAAACCCTATTGAGAAACAACTGACTGTATTATATGCTTGGTATTATGGTCTTTGATAATTTTGAAAACTGACGTCAATGCATGCTTCATTCTGATTATCTTCAAGCTTAGGATGGACCTGTCAGAGATTTAGGGATATTTTAGACAACCACCAACTCTAACATAAATATCATCGTTTGATTGAATGGGTGGAAGGGTTGAGTCACACTCCGCCGAAAATGTTATTCATTGCAGATATGAATTAATCACATCTATACGTGTATCATTATAACCTTGATTCAGTGACATACACGTGTTATTGAGCGGGATATCTGATTTGTTTTAATATGTAGAATTGTAATACTTTTGAAACGCATTAATTGTTCCATAATTGTGTTATCCTCCCTTCGCGTTATAATGTTCATGTTCTCTTATGCTTGTCATTCGGTGTGATGTTTTGAGCTCTGTATAGCCTTCCTGGTAGTATATACAGATGATATGTTAAAATATGAAACACGTGCCATGACTACAAGGTTTTCGTTCATTTTGTTAGCACATGAAACAGTATACATATTGTATGCACATGTTTTTATTTGTGTTAGGCTTAAGGGAGCCAACCTCGCTTTTTTTAAATCTTTCTCTCTCTCTCTCTTTGGCTTGTATCCATTCGGCCCCATTCAGCCTACTATTTTAAGACGTTTACCCCCACCCAGGTGTCAATATTTTCCTGGCGAGCGGTAGCGAGCCAGCATATATATATTTTTGTTTTGACAGCAAGCTAAATTTGTAAATTTTTCGATAGAAAAATGTCTCCGAAGAAGCCGGATTTCTCCATACAATGCTGGCTCGATATCACTCGCCAGGAAGAAATCGACACCTGGATGGGGATAAACGTCTTATAACAGTTGGCTGAATGGGGCCGAATGGATAGAAGCCAGGGAAAGAGAGAAAAGGAGAGAAAAATATAAAAAAACGGTGACCCCCCTTAATGCTACCATGTAAATCCCTCGCGCGCACACACACACACACACACACACACACACACACACACACACACACACACACCTCACGCATGTCACACCCACACGTACGCCTGAACACAGACACGTATAGGTATACGTACAAAGACATTTATAAGTACAAGGGCATACACACTGTACACATACATGTACACATTTATAAGTACAAGGGCACACACACTGTACACATACATGCACACATTTATAAGTACAAGGGCACACACACTGTACACATACATGTACACATTTTCATCCACATACAACCACACCTACCCACACACTTACGCACAAACACACATGAATGTAGACTATGGATTGCAATGGATTACGGAACAATGAACAACAGATCTAATGGTCATTATTGTTGAACTTTAGTAATTGGGAACAGAGGATTAACACATAATGCTATTGGAAGTGACGAGGTGATCTACTTAGGATACCTGTGGGGAAAAATATGAATTACTCCGGCACAAACAAAGTCAGTCGGGCATCAAAGCAACGCATTTAACTAGGTAATAGCCGAAACCTTGAAATGCTAATGAAAAACATAAATGAATATATATAGTAAAATTATAATTTATTGCGAATGCAAATATGATCCGGTTATTTTATACTTATTACTTTCAGTGGAATTCGCAAATTATCGTTTGTGAAGTATTTACATCGTTGAACAAATGTTGCCTATATCATTGAATATTTGAATACTCTTAATATGCGCTTCGTCAGGCTAATTAAGTTACTTTCATTTGTATTCGTTTTCCAAATATGGCCTATTTTTTAATCGGGGAATCAATTTGGTTACTCTCCACTGTACTTGCTATCAGGTATATGTGTTCTTTATACTGTATTATAAGGAAACCAATTATGTACACAATATTCTGGATTAGAAGCAGACTGAGTCTCTCACACTCTCGCTCTCACCACGCACATGGTAGGCACAGGCACACGCCTTGGAACCGGATTGAAGATGTTCGCGCGGTAAATAAACTGCTAAACAAGGGAATAAGGGGATAAATAGGTGATAATTGAAGTGGGAGGGAAGGAGGGAGTTTTGACACATGTGGAGGAGTGATAGCTGGTTTAGAGGGGAATTATCTCACTTAATCACATATTCCCTTGTCTTAAGTGATACTGGGGCCTATTAAAAGGTTTTTCTTAGGCATTGGATCTTAAGAGGTTCGTCGCCTTTGCCCACCAAAACCTCTTAAGAGTGGTCTCACTGTTCCCGGGTTAAGGCGGTCACATACGTTGCGTCGATGGCACTGTGGGTTACATTCATAGGTGACACATAACGTGCGCTCCTGGGGTCGGAGGGTTTAAGCGACTCTACCAATCCAATGCAAAAAAATAAAATATATAAATAAATGACAATGATGACTAAGAGTAATGTTGCCTTGGAGTACCCTGGGGAGGGGGACCACAAATGTCTCCATCATCAACTGCCCTTTACCAACCTACCAATGAAAATGCCTCTTGGCCATTGCCTTTAATTTTTACTATAAACTTCTGTAATATTGGCAGATCCTCCCTCTGTTGAACACCACCTCTCCTCCAACAACCCTGATCATCTTTTCCTCACTGAAATTCGGGTGTCTGAAGCAACTGCCAGCAGCCCCTTCTGTGTATCCTCCTATTTGTTCTACCCTATTTTCAAAGCCAAAGATGGATGTTGTATATATGTACACAACAAACTTACTTGCTCTCGTACACAACAAACTTACTTGCTCTCGTGTTCCCGACTTGACTCCCCTCAATTCTCAACTTTATGGCTCAAACTATCCTGCCACTTTAATATTAAATATTTCTGTGCCGTCTATTTTTCCCCTAACTCTACTGGCTTTTCCAAATTCTTTGACTATATAAACTCTAAAGTGGAACACATCATATCCATCCATCCTTTTACAGAAATCTCCATGTTAGAATATTTCAACGTTCACCACCATCAATGGCTCTCCTCTCATTCCACTGACCAACCTGGTGAACAAACCTACATCTTTTATATCCTAAATGACCTAGAGCAGCTGGTTCAGCAACCCATCCGTATCCCAGACCGCTTCGAAGATCGGCCCAACACTCTTGACTTGTTTCTAACTTCTAACCCTTCCGCTTATACTGTCGATCTTTTCTCTCCTTTGGGCTCCTCCAACCATAAACCTTTCTCTGTCACCTGTCCTATCTCTCCAGTACGACCTCCAACTCTCCAAACTGGCGGTGCTTGTGGCACCTTGGCGCTGCCAACTGGGAGGCCCTTTGGCAATACCTCTTTGATTCCCATAGAATGATTTATCCTTCCGTGGCCTGGGACCCTCAGAGAGTGCTGAACGCATTACCAAGGTAATACTCTCAGTCATAGAGGCATACATTCAATTTGTTTTTCTCTCAGTCTAATGCAAATAAATCTTGGTTTACTAAAGCTTGTTCTACTGCTGTCCGTAATAAGGAGGAAACATTCAACCAGTACCGTCTACTTCAAACTAAAAAATCTCATGCTTTATATGTTTCTGCCCGGAATCAAGCCAAACCTGTTATTCAACTCATCAAACACTCCTTCATCAACAATAAATGCAGTGAACTATCAAACTCTAGCTCTTCCCAAGCTTTCTGGTATCTTGCCAATAACCTCTCCATCAATTTTTCTTCCTAGTCTTTCCCTCCCCTTTCCCATCGTCACTTCTTCCTCTGACAAAGCTGAACTCCTCACAAACTTTTGCTGAAAACTCCACCTTGGAAAATGCTGGTGCTATTCCTCCCTCTGAAGTCACGTAGTGCCTAATATCATAATCTCTTCTAAAAATGTACTTTCTACCTTCTCTGGGCTTATTACTAAGAAGATGTACGGACCAGATAGTGTTCCTCTTGTTGCACTCAAAAACTGTTCTTCCGTGCTGACTCCCTGCCTAGGCAAACTCTTCCAATTCTGTCTCTCTTCAAACGTATTCCCCTCTTGTTAAAAGTTTGCTCTCATTCAACCTGTCCCAAAGAAGGGTGACCGGTCTCAACCTTCCAATTGTCTTCCAATTACTGTCATATCTTGCATTTCCAAAGTTTTTGAAACTCTTCTTACTTCAATTTTGTTTAAACATTTCTCTTATAATCTACTCTCAGATCGCCAGTAGGCTATGGCTTTCTTAGGGGTCACTCTACTGTTGATCTTTTTTTATATCTTACCAACTCTTGGTCATTCACCTTTCGGAACTTCAATGTGACCTTTTCTATTGCGCTAGACATATCAACAGCTTTCAGTAAAGTCTGGCACAAAACTCTAATTTCTAAACTACCCTCCTTCAGTATCTATCCCTCGTCCAGTGCATTTATCTCTAATTTCCTTTTTGACCGCTACATAGCTGCAGTTGTGGATGGCCGTTGCTCACTTCCTCAACCTATCAACTCCGGTGTTCCTCAGGGTTCTGTCCTATCTCCAGTTCTCTTTCTAATATTCATTAATAATTTCCTCAACTGTATCTCTACTTCTAGTCACTCATATATACAGTACTGATGACTCTACCTTACACTATTCAACTAGGTCTTCACAACAACCCTGCATGCAATCACTCCAAAACTCATGTAACAGGGCCAAGGCTCTGATTGGGTCAGAGAAAACCTCTACTTTCAATGCTTCCAAAAATCAATTTCTCCATCTGTCTACTCGTCACAACCTTCCACAAGACTATCACTTGCTTTTCAACAACCTACTAATTAACGCTTCATCTTCTCTAAATATTCTTGGTGTCTTTTTTTTCTTCTGATCTTTCTTGGAAAGACCATATTACCACTTTTGCTAAAACAGCTTCTGAGAAGTTGGGTGTGCTCAGCTGCCTTATGCACAGCTTCCTGCTCTGTACAGGGGCACAGTGTGTCCATGCATTGAGTATTGTTTGCATGTGTGGGTGGGATCCTCTCACTCAGCACTTCTATACAAAGTAGAAAATATAAGCCTTTTGTCTCATTAACTCACATCCACTCACCGATTATCTGCAATCTTTTTGACGCAATGCTGCATAGCTCTCATTATTTTGCCGCTAATATAATAATCAGTGTTCCTCAGAGCTCTCTAAGTGCATACCACCTCCTCTACATAGAGCACGTCTTGCAACACAATCCCACCCTTACTCTATGCAAGTTTCCAACCCAAGAGTAAAACAATATTCCTAAATCTTTCTTCTATTCAACAGCTGAGCTCTGAAACCCTCTCCCCAAATCCATCTTTTTCTCATCCTATGACTAAAATTACTTCAAACTCTGTGCGTCCAGGCATTTTGGTTCGTACATTCCTTGATTATGGCCCTGTCACTTTTTCAGCTCTGGGGGAGGTACTTATCACAGGCAGTTTTACCTTTTGTCTCTCTCATCCACATAGAAAAATAAATAAATAAATAATCATCGTCGATACTGGTATGGGACTCCTCCAAACGCCCATAACAATGCTCTACAGACTGGTACTACCTACTCTGCAACATCAAGCCAGCATCTTCAACAAACACTGACAAAAGTTACGATCTCCAGCCATGGTGACTTGACTTCTCCGCAGGATAGGGTAGTATGATGTACGCTGTAACAATTGTGCAACCAACAACAGTAGCATAAATCAGAGTAGCCGCCATCAGGTTACCAGAACAATAAGGGCACAAGAGATAGTCTACCCAAACTGTGACGCACCCCGGTTACTCAGAAACCATCCAAATGCGATGTGGAAACCATCAAGATGGCCATTGCCATTTCGCAAGAGAGACCGCACACCTAAGAAGACCTTGTATACCTCAAAGCCAACAACCCAATTATAGTAGAGAAAAGACAAACTATCCGAGCCGCCCTGACCAAGTTATCAATTGTACTAGGAGCAATCCTATGTTTGGTTAAGTTAGGTTTGATGCTACCAGAGGTGGGCTTGATGAAACCAGAGACAGGCATGATGCTGTCAGAGATAGGCTTGACACTACCAGAGGTGAGCTTGGTGACAGCAGAGGTAGGCTTGACGCAGCCCCACCATAGTTAGCTGCCAGATCCCCTGTTTAAAGATGACGGTTAGAGACTCTCCCAGCAAGGCTAAAAATTAGGAGACGGTTTGAGCAGCTCCCCATTGTCAACTGCTGAAAACACCAAGATCGATAACGCAAGAATACGCAAGAATAATACTTCAGTTAAGGAGAATGTAGACACCAATCTAGCAGGGAGGCTCCCAAGGAATCCACATATGCATCTGATACGGAGTTGCTGGAACTTCTGCTTCATTTGCCTGGCAACCCCCACTGTTTCTATTTGTGCCTCACCTACACAGAGACTAATCCAGCTACCTCTCCTCCTATCCATTTCACTACACTTAACAAGCAAACCACACTTTTTTTCCAACACACCTAAATTACCTTGATCTTTGGTCTCTATCACTCGCTGAACATTGTGGGGGGTACTTGTTAAAGGCAGCTTTGCCTTTTGTCTTCTTCATGCACAAGTACATATTTAATACCGAGTTTACTGAAGACTATAATTATATCTATGTTATTCACTAGTTTAATATTCATATGAGTTACCAACTGTGTGTGTAATTAATGATTAACCCACAGGACCCCAACGACGCATGTGATGCATCGGCAATGTATGTAACGCTAAACCCCAGCGCCGCAGCACCTGTGTCGGCACTGACGACCTTATTTACTCTTGTCCTATGGTAGCTAGAGGGTTCAGATTTGTATGGGATATACCTTATGATGTTGCCGAACAGAGGCAGTACTCGGCAACCCCCAAGTTCAGCCGCGCGGGTGGGTGACGCCAGTTTACCCACTTATCTCACCACCGGCGTCGGCTCTTTCGACCTTATTTACTCTTGTCCTATGGTAGCTAGAGGGTTCAGATATGTATGGAATGTTCCTTAGGATGTTGCTGAACAGTGGCAATACTTGGACACCCCCAAGCCCAGCCGCGGTGGAGACGTGCAGGAGTACAAAGGAGTACAAAGGAGTACAAAGGAAATCAAGCAACAACAGATCTAGTGACCCTTCTAGGCTGCTTGTCCTCCAAAACACTGAGGATCAAGTGTCCAAACAGTGGTTTAGAGTGGGTAAGGGAACATTGGAAAGGGAACTACTGCCCTGCAACTAATGTCCGTGGCAGGATTAGGAAGTTAGTAGGGGACAGATGGGTTAGTAACTGAGGGGGGCATAAAATAAAGTTATTCATTTACAAATGCAGTCAGTCGCGGGTTTGATGCGAGATATTTGTCTAAGCGGAGTTTAAATGAATCAACGGTGCTGCAGTCTATAACGTCTCGGGGAAGACAATTCCACAAGTTGACAACTCGATTGAAGAAGAAATTCTTAGATTTGTGTGAGTTAAAAGATTTACCAATAATTTTGCAATCGTTTCCCCGCGTGTAATTAGATTGGTCGATAGTGAAGTTCTTACTACAGTTCATATTGTCGATGCCTTTGATGATTTTGAACACTTGAATTAAGTCACCTCTTAATCTGCGCTGGGTTAAAGGAAATAGATGTAATTCTCTAAGACGCTCTTCGTATGGTTTGTTCTTTAGGCTAGGTATCATTTTGGTAACTCTACGTTGAACTCGTTCTAGCTTGTTTATATCTTTTTGGTAATAAGGGCACCAGGATTGAACGCAGTATTCCAGAAGAGGGCGGACTAATGAATTGTAAAGGGTTAGGGTAACTTCTTTGGATTTATGCTCAAATGGCCTGCCTATAAAGCCAATTATTTTGTTTGCCTTCTTAACAACTTCTGAACATTGAGGGGTACTTGAAAAGTAGACAGAATGGATAAAGAACACCATCTGAGGAAGAGCACTTTATTGACAACGTTTCGCAGATAGCTTCATCAGTGACCTGATGAAGCTATCTGCGAAACGTTGTCAATAAAGTGCTCTTCCTCAGATGTTTTTTTTTTATCCATTCTGAACATTGTTGACTCGGTTTTAGGTTACTCGATATTGTTACTCCCAGATCGGTTTCTCTGTTCACATTCTTAAGCTAAGTGCCATTCATCGAATAGTTTGCTTTCTCATTTAGGTATCCGATATGTAGTACTTTACATTTATCCGCATTGAAACTCATTTGCCAAATTTGGGCCCAACATGACAATTTATCTAAATTGTGTTGCATATCATCAACTTGTTCTTTTGAGAGTACGCTATTTTCAATTTTTGTATCGTCAGCAAATTTTGAGATTGTACAGGTGAGACCCTCATCTATGTCGTTGATATAAGTTAGAAAGAGAATTGGTCCTAGTACCGATCCCTGGGGTACCCCGCTACTTACATTGGTCCATTTAGATGCCTTACCGTTTATGACTACTCTTTGCTTTCTGTCGCTGAGCCAATTTTCTATCCATTTCAACACACCGTCTTGTATTCCATGCGCTTTTAGTTTTAGCAGTAAACGTTTGTGGGGAACTTTGTCAAAACTCAAAGGCCTTTTGAAAATCAAGGTATATAATATCTACAGCTTTACTCTCATTGTAGAGGTTGAGGATATCGTGGAAGAAGTCTAAGAGGTTTGTTAACCCTTAATTAGCGGCTCACCACATAAGTCAAGTTAAATAAAGCTGGACTATGTGGCGGCGCTCGACATAGGTCGAGTGGCAATTTCAGCACGTAATGTTGCTGAGAGAGAGAGACAAGTGGTGGCAGGAGACTAGCGAGCGTATGACTGCTCCAGACCACCGCGGCGAACCTACTGACACGAATCTCAGCTCCCTCCTCCCTCTCTCACTCGCTACATACTGAATTATATGGGGAAAGTACCGAATTACATGCTTTTTGCACTCGCGTTGCACGGTTATTGCAAGAAAACTAGCCATCATAAAAGGATCTTTATGGTGTCATTCGAAAGCTCTGTTTATGCCCTTTCAGGGATAGGTACTTGTTTTACGTTCTGGGTCTTATTTAGGCATGAAAATTATCACGTAAACAGCCCTATTTTGGCTAAAAACAACCCGCTGGGCGGTACATATAAATAAACCGCATAGGCCGCTCGTAAGGTGTTAAACAGGAACTTTTTTTACGAAAGCCGTGTTGAGTATCTTTAAGTAAGTTATTTGCCTCTAAGTGATTTACGAGTCTGTCTCTTATGACCGTTTCTAGCATTTTACATACAATTGAGATTAAGCTAATTGGACGATAGTTACTGGGTAGGGATTTGCTGCCTTTTTTGAATATCGGTGTTACGTTGGCTAGCTTCCACTGATCAGGCATAGTCCCAGACTGCAAGGATTCATTGAATAGCAATGTCAGTGGTTTGGAGAGCTCATCCTTAGCTTCCTTTAGAACTCTAGGCGAGATTGTATCAGGTCCAGGCGTTTTATTTAACTTGAGTTTATCTAAACAATTCAATACTTCTCTCTCTGTAACGGTGATATTGCTTAGAACATCTGAATTATCAATCTGAATCGGCGATGGTGTAGGGATATCACTGAGGTCTTCGGTTGTAAAAACTGATGCAAAGAAGGTATTGAGGGCATTACTCATTTGTACTTCGTCTTTGGTGTATTCTCCATTTTCATCGGACTAACGGTCCAACAGTTGAAGTAACTTCTTTTTTCTTTCTGATATAACTATAGAATTATATCGGGTTTGTTTTACTTTGATTCGCAACATGTAACTCCAGGGTCTTTTTACTTTGCTTAATTAACTTTTTGGCTTTGCGTCGTAGCTCTACTAATTTCACCCGTTCTTCGTCATTTTGTGAGGATTTTAATCTATCATTAGCAATTTTTTTAGCAAGCAGACAGTCTGAAATATCTTTATTCCACCATTTGGGCTTATCATTATGGCCTGGACGCCGTATTTTCGATGCTATGCAGTCTTGCACTGCCTTAAGGTAAGTGGTTGTGAAACACTCCCAAGATGTATTTATGTCGTTATTGTTAGTCAGAAAGCTCCAGTCAGTTTCTTTAAGCTTTGATTTAAGTTTATGAAAATTTGCTTTCTTGAAATTAGGGACTTTCTCAATGCTGCTATTTTATTTGTTACTATGTAAACTTTAAAGTGAAAGTTATCGTACGATGGTCGCTGTTACTGAATTCATCACCAACATTCAAATTCTCTATTAATTCTTCTTTTGTTGCGAGTACAAGGTCAAGCACATTATTACCACGGGTCGGAGATTGTACAAATTGAAGGAGGAAGGGGAAGACAGTTTTCCTGTTGACCTCGCGAGTGAAACATCATGTATGACCTACCTCGTCATTACCCAAGGAGTTAGCCTTGAGGATACACTGGCTATACTTGAGGAAAGTGATGTGCCTGATAGTGACACTGGATTGTCAGATGAGGATTCAGGGAAGGAGTATCGGCCAACTATTATTATGTTCCTTCCAACAACCAACCATACTCCTAAAATCGATTAATGAAATTTACAAACACATGTGGCAGTCCGTGGATTCGAACCCAGGATGCTCACACCGAAAATCAGCACCTTATACATCGCACCACGAAGACAGTTAAAGGTTGGTGGACACTACCTACGATTTATTATGCAACTTCGAATCCTGCATATTAATCTAAGCATGTACACACATCCCAACTGCAACTCACGTAGGCTATGCATATGTGAATGGAAAGAGCAATTAATGGGGCCTTAACCACTTAGGGAAGTCCTCTCGATAAATTACTCCTGAACCAATATCAATTATTATGATGGAGATAGAAAAGATGTAAGAGGAGGAGCCCATTGTTCCCATCTCTCATCTCCTCACGATGTTGGAACAAAGGGAGGGGAGTGGGTATCGCTCCCCCACTGCTCCCCATGACACAGTGTGTTCAAAGACTGCGATAACAGACGCTATCAAAAGTGAAGGGTGTGTACAAAAACAAAGTGTAAATATTATATATACAAAGTGCTGAACAAAATATGTAAGTGATAGTGACACTCAAATATACATAAAACAGTGACGGACACCAATAAGTGTAAATAATTTATATCATAAACTTTTAACACTGTGAACAATGAAGACTGTGATAACAGACGATAAAAGTGAGATAGAATACGATAACACATGAGTTCAAAATACAATGTGAAAATCCATATTTTTAAGTCAATGTGTAAAACTCATATTCTAACTATAAAACATACGATAAAGTATAATATCATTAAACAGAGTGCGTGAGAGAGGCACAGAATGAAAGTGAAAGTCGGGCAGAGTTGTGTCAGTCAGCTGGCCATGTGTACATGCGTGTGTTCTGTTGTGGTCTTGGGGCCAAGATGGCCACCCGTTGCTATGGTAACCAGGACGCGCGCGGGCCTTGCCACTCATCGGCATTTTTTAAACTTGAATCTATGCACTTATCACACTTTGACTTCACTTATGACATTATGTGATACATGTTGCTAATATATGAACTATGAAGGCACACATGATGCTCGGGTGGTGTAAATAACCGTCACTCGAAAACTGGAGGCATCGTACATCAGGCATGCTGTCTCGCCCTGCTGTGGTGTGCCGGCGCAGGAGGTCTGAAGAGGCGCACGGCACCAGCTGATGGCTGAGCCCCCCCCCCCCCCCCCCGTAGGACCCCCAAATGATCGAGGTGAGTGGGGTTTTTTCTTTTTGTTACTTTCATTTCTCACCTACTTAAGGTGTTTTAGGAAAAACAAAAAACAGAAATTGCCCGGTCCGGGATTGTACATTTATCATATATTAGCTGGTGCCCAGTGGGTTAAAGTATTATGTAAACCATAATTTCATATTTCCCTACCTTAGTTTATATTCTGTGGGTCGCCCCATGTAGCCTCCGTGACACTTGGTGCATACGGGCAATGTACGTACAGGCTCTTAGATACTGCAGGTGAAAGTTGGCAAATGGTGATGCAGCTATTCATGTAAGAGAGGACTGGTACTGCTGCTCTCTATCTGCTATTAGATTATATTCTCGGGTTGCCGGCTATGCTTTGTAGAGGGATGTGAATAGTAGAACAAGGTTGCAGATGCCTTTGGTGAGGCTGTGATCTGGCAAATGATGTCCTTTGTTCTGAGGCTCCACACCCCTTTCCTGCTTCTGTGTTTTGTCTTTTTGTTCTATGTATATCTATCTATCTATCTATATGCTCAGGCCCAATCCCCATTTTGGGGGTAGCCGACTCAAGACAGAGCAAGAACAGGGAAAACACACGGTATGTATATTCTATGTATATGAAGGAGACAAAGGACAAAGCTGCCTTTAACAAGTGTCTCCCCCAAAGTTGAAATGTGACAGAACCAAAATCAATGTATGTTACAGTAAAAATGTCTGCACACACAGAGCTTAACCCTTTATTGGCGGCGTGCAACTTATGTCGTGTGAAAGAAATTTGGACTAAGTGGCGGTTCGCAACTTATGTCGTGTGCCATTTTTACCACGTAATGTTGCTGAGAGAGAGAGATAAGTGGTGGCAGGAGAGTAGCAAGCGTATGACTGCTCCAGACCACCGCGGCGGACCTACTGACATGAATCCCACCCTCTCCCACCCTCACGCACTCGCTACACAGGGAATTATGTAGGGAAACTACCTAATTACATGGTTTTTGCACTCGTGTTGCGCGATCGTTGCAAGAAAACTAGCGGTCGTACAAGGATGGTTGAGGTGTCATTGGAAAGCTCTGTTTATGCCCTTTCAGGGATAGATACTTGTTTTACGCTCTGAGTCTTATTTAGGCATGAAAATGATCACGTAAACAACCCTATTTAGGGTAAAAACACCCCGCTGGGCGGTACATATAAAATACCGCCTAGGCCGGTCGTAAGGTGTTAAAGCAGTTTAAGTAATAGGATGAGAGAAAGACAGATTGAGGAAGAGAGTTCCAAAGCTTACTTGTTGAGTTGAAGAATGACTAAAAAAATCAGTTCACTATTGGGTTAGAGAGTTGAACAGAAATTGGGTGGGAGTGTGTTGAAATTAAGGTGCCTCTCACTCTTCATAAGGGAGGAGGTATACACTGAGAAAGCTCTTAAAAACACTGATTATTGTAACAGCGGTAGAAGAGTAAACAAAAAAAAGAGAGATTGTAGGGAATTAGTAAGAGGAAGTGAGTTGATGAGACAAATTCCCTTTGACTCTACCCTTTCGAGATATGTAGTATTTTTTTGTCAAAGGCAGCCTGCCTGTGCCAAGTATCGGTGGAACCTCCCCACACGTGCGAACAATACTTGATACATGGGCGCACTGTGCCCCTATACAGAGCAAGAAGCTGTGCGGAGATGATGAACCCATGGAGACGGATGAGCACACTTTACTCCTGGGAAGCTGTTTTAGCAAGACTGGTAATATGATCTTGCCAAGAAAAGCCAGAAGACAAAGAAACAGCAAGAATACTGAGAGAAGATGAAGAGTTGATTTGTGTATTGTTGAAAAATAGGGGTTGTCACGTCAGGGAGCGTGCTGATTGGCTGAGCTGGTCAGGCAGCGAGTCCTTCATCCGCGATATCTTTCATCTTTTCCTTTACGTAGCTCGATTTTCCTCTCGCCGAAATAATGTCCTGGTAAGGGTCTATCCTCATTTTGTTTATGTTTTGGATGACAGGGGTCTTGTGGGTATGCAACAAAACCATTTTTGCCGGGATATGTGAAGTTGAGAGCTGGATAAGATAAATAATTGGAAGCTGACCAAATCAGCCCAAACGTTGGCGGTGTGAAGGTTGGCCTGAGCTGGATTATCTCTCACTGTTTCCCTTGGGACAAATGATTGGCGCTGTTTGTTTTCTTGGGATTGCAACCCCCTGTCCTGTAGTACTGGCCTCAAATCTACTAGACCCTTCTTCTTTGCTTGGCTCTAATCCTCGCTGCTGATTTGTCCAGGCGTTTTTTACCACAAAAATAATAATAATAATAATAATAATAATAATAATAATAATAATAACAATAATAATAATAATAATAATAACAATAACAATAATAATAATATTAATAACAATAACAATAATAATGTATAATCCGGTACTTTGCTTCACAGTAACGCAGGTTCGTCCAAAGTAAATTACTAGCCCTCGGATCACATTACAGCACTGCAGTCATAAAACAGCAACTCTATGTATACACAAACTCCTAAGCTAAGTACAAGTCAGGAAGGCATGTTTCGGACCAAAAGGTTTGGTTGAATTTTCAAGGAAGATGTATTTATCGTCAGCTGCATGATGCCCTCTGGTGGTAAATAGATAAAATAATATATTATCGTCATCTAATGGAAGGGGTTAGGTTATTTATTAACCTTGTATTATATTTCATAGTTCAGGATCATTACACTCAAGGCTCATACATTGCCAGTTTAGACATGTTAATAGATTTTGGTTATTCATAAAATATTAGATAGAGACAATTATAATTGATTCTTAATATATTCTATTATTTATTAATTTCACCACAACACCAAACACCTCCAATGAAATTAATGAAAGTATATATGTGATGCAGATATTGTAATACGGGTACCAGAATGTTTTTGTTTATGCTGTTACCCGAACAAAGACATTACAAATTACAAAAAGCCCTTTCCGAACATGAAAGGACTTCTTAATATGAATAAAATCTTATGTCGATAGCTAGAACATAGTCCCTTCCTTATCTGAAAGAGAGAGAGAGAGAGAGAGAAAGAGAGAAAGAGAGAGAGAGAGAGAGAGAGGCAATATATTAGGAAGAATGTGTGTAGTTGTGTTAGGTGCCGCGTGGGAGTGCTATTTCATGGAGAATAATATTGTATATCATATACAGTATATAGCGCTTACACACACACACACACTCACACTCTCTCTCTCTCTCTTTCTTCATACATCTACCCATCTCTTGCCGGACGCCGTGATCCCCAAAGGGATGGCCATGAACGAAACGCCCCCATGCACCTCTGTCCCCAGTCAGTCGACGCCCCTCCTCCCATCCAGCACCGCTTCACTTGTATACTTCTTAACGCCATCTTTCTACCTCTCCCTCTCTGTCCTTCCACCTCACTCTTGTGTACTCTCTTAGTCATTCTCTCGCTTCCCATACGTTCCACGTGACCGAACCATCTCAAGGTGTTACTTTTCACACTTTCCAACACATCTACATCCACACCACACCTCTCTCATACTTCCTCATTCGTCTGTCTATCCCTCCATGTAACTCCGCACGCACTTCACAATTAACTAATTTCCATCCCTTTCACTCTTGGCTTGAGTCTCTCCATTAACCCTTAAAAAGCGGCACACCACATAAGTCGAGTTGAAAAAACTGGCAAAAAACGGGTGAAAAAAGGGTGGAAATCGAGTGAAAATGGGTGGGATAGTAATGATCCATACGTCCGACATCTGTGGCCTCCCGGCCCACACTAACTCCAGTTCCCCCACCGCGCGTGAGGATGACAGTGTAACCAATAGTTCGCTAAAAGTGAGCAAGGTAGCAAAATCAGCTAAACTTCCATCTTCGAGGTAACACTGTCAGTGCTCCACGAGTGCTACGTAGCTGTATGTGGCGTCATTGTGTAGCGATTTCCACCTAGTTTTCGGCGCAATACAGTTCCTTTCATACTGATGGTTGATATAGCAGTCAGAACGGCCCGGAAAGGCCCAAAACGGCCACAGAGCACCCGCTAGAGGAGGGTTAACATCCATGATTCGCTCCCGTAAGTCAATGTTGGAATTACCACACCGTCATCAAGGACTTCTTTACTTCCATGCTGACCACCCTATTTCTTGTTACTGCTTTCAGCGTTCCTACAACCCTCTTCCCCTGTTGCACCCTCTCCCGCACTTCTTCATCCATACTCCCATCTTTACTCAAATCACTGCCCAAATACTTAAATGAGCTGACCTTCTCCATAGCCTTACCGTTCAACCTCACCTCACGCTCTGTGGCTGCATCCCTTTCAAAGACCATAACCTTGCTCTTCCCCGCATTTACCTTCAGATCACGTTTTTAACAAACTGTTCTAAGCATATTTACCAGACCCTGCAACTCCCATTCACTATCTCTCATCAGAACTGTATCATCAGCAAACAGCAGTAAAGATAACAGATAACAGGCAACTTCCACTCGTTTCCTTCCCTTATCAGCGGTGCACCAATATCCACTGCTCTTCCTTGTATTTCTTTCATTACTCACTTCATATATATATTGAACAATCATGGATACATCACACACCCTTGCTTGAACCCAATATTTAGATCAAAGAACTCGCTCTACTCATTCTCCACACGTACTGACTCCTTTGCACTTTAACCATCTCCGACATATGACGCGATTTTGAGCCTATTAGCGATACTTTAACCCCTTCTGTACCGGTGATGTAATTTTCATTCTATTCTGGCAACTATTAGACGAGTTTATGCAACTTATGAAGGACGTATACTCATTCAAAGGCTACAGACTATCTCAATTAATCCTTTTAGCTACCATATATCTTTCCTAATTAGCTTCATAAAATCTTCTAAATGTAGCTATAATAAAATACAAAAAACGCTGCCGGTACAGAAGGGGTTAAAGCCTTTGTTACCATCAGAGGTATTTAGAAACCTTTAGTTAAGTTACTTCAACCTCTGCAGTTGTCTTTGAGTTAGCTGTGGGCAGAAAACTAATTTTGGAGAGGTAATTATAAGAGTGAGATAACTCTATTTCTTATTGCTAATCTGGCAACCTCTGCGTCATATGAGCGTGAAAGGGTTAATACATGTTCTTCACTGCTTTCAGCAACTTGCCATCTACTCCATATATTTTCAATACTTTCCACGTACCTTCTCTATCAATTCTGTCAGAGCCCTACTCCAAGTCTATTAAAGGCAGCATACAACTGTTGTCGTTTCTCCAGATATTTTCCACAACACATTTCAGGGCAAACATCTGATCTACACATCCTCTTCCCTTCCTAAACCCGCACTGCTCGTCACCTATTAATTTCTCCGTCCTCGCTCTCACTCTCTCAATCACTACCCTACTGTGCACCTTCCCTACTACGTTTAGAAGGTATTTTCCCCAAGTGGTTATCACACACCCCTCTTTCCCCTTTACCCTTATACAGGGGGACTGTTATGCCTGTCTTCCAGTCATCAGGTGCACTTCCCTTCTCCCATGCTAGTTTACATATTTTCCATACCCATTAGATCACTATCTCACCACCATACCTCAGTATTTCCTTACACATTCCATCTGTTCCTGGTGCTTTCCTTATCTTCACTCTTTCCGTTGCTTCACACACTTCTGACCTCCTGATCCCCACCTCCTCCCCCCTTTCACACATAAAAACATATATGTATATATATATATATTCTTTGTATATATGGGCAGGATATTTTCTCTTAGGCATATTTCATTGAAGGTTATGGCAAGTTGGTTGCTACAGAGCTTCTTGTCTATATTTTCAAATTTTCTGAGGGCATTTTTGCCTTCAGTAGCAAGTTGTTTGATTATCTCTCCAAAAATCATTTAGGGTAATTGTACTATAGGATTTAATATGCATAGTACTTAGCTAGAACGCATTTTCGTACCTTCTTTGGTACTTCATCAGTAGCTTGGAAGTGCATGAGAATTGTTGTGATCTAGTGAGCTTATACACCATACAACTAGCAGGAAAAGTAGTTCACAGGATTCTGATTGGCTAGCCATGGTGTCAATAATCCCAAGGTATATGAGAGAGGTATATTCATTCCCATTTAACTCTGTAGTAATCTTTGAACATATTTGTTAACCCAAAAACAACGACCGTCCTCAATAGAGGATTTTCTGGTGCACTGCGACCGTCCTCAATAGATCCAGAGCATAAAAAAACTTAGAAAACACCCCAGTGATGCTCAAAACAAAGCAATTTGTGATTAGGTGATATAATTTCCTTCCATTACTTGCTACCACTCCTACACATGTGTCCCTCCCACTCCTTCCCCCCCCCCTTTTTCCTCTCTCTTCCCCCCTCCTCAATTATCCGGTGTTTTCCCTATTATTCCCGATATTTATCGAGTATTTTCGTGCAAGGACGGATAAGAGAGAGGGAGGAGGGTGGAGAAGTGTATCTCCGACCCTCTAAGCCCTTCTAACCCTTCTTCTTATACTGTCATTCTTTTCTCTCCTTTGGGCTCCTCCGACCATAAACTGATCTCCGTCACCTGTCCTATCTCTTCAATACGGCCATTCGATCCTCCCAGCTGGCGGTGCTTGTGGCACTTTGGCGCTGCTGACTGGGAGTACTTCTTTGATTTCCCATGGAATGACTTCTGCTTCTGTGGCCGAGAACCCTCGGAGAGTGCTGAACGCATTACCGAGGTAATCCTCTCGGGCATGGAAGCGTACATTTAATTTTCTTTCTCTCAGTCTAATGCAAAAAAATCTTGGTTTACTCACGCTTGTTCTACTGCTGTCCACAACACGGAGGAAGCATTCAAACGGTACCGACGCCTTAAAACTCAAGAATCTCATTCTTCCTATGTTTCTGCCCGGAATCAAGCCAAATCTGTTCTTCGACTTGCCAAGCACTCTATCTTCAATAATAAATTCACTGAACTATCCAACTCTAGCTCTTCCCAAGCTTTCTGGCATCTAGCCAAAAACCTCTCCAACAACTTTTCTTCCTCGTCTTTCCCTTCCCTTTTCCACTCTGATGGCACAACCATCACTTCTTCCTCTGACAAAGCTGAATTCTTTGCTCAAACCATTGGTAGAATCTCTACCTTGGATGATTTCGGTGCTATTCCTCCCTCTCCACCCCCCTCTCTCCTACTTATGCCT
Organism: Paralithodes platypus; assembly: GCA_032716605.1. Taxonomy (NCBI): domain Eukaryota; kingdom Metazoa; phylum Arthropoda; class Malacostraca; order Decapoda; family Lithodidae; genus Paralithodes; species Paralithodes platypus. The sequence goes on from CM064495.1 coordinate 21,521,830, forward strand.
AATATCCTAATATCTTCTAAAGATGTACTTTCTACCCTCTCTGGGTTTAACAATCAAGCCACGGGGCCCTAAATATGTCGAGTGAGAGAATCATGGCCACCCCTGCGGGGCTCGACATTAATCGGGCGGGATTTTGAGCACATCGGCTTTGAGAGAGAGTCCACGCGTTGGGAGGAGGATAGGCGGGCTCTGACCGCTCGGCACGGACCCAATGCCGCAACTGATCGTACTTCCGCACCATTCCACACCCACGGCCTCGCAAGACCAGGAAAAAATTGAGAAATTACCGTATTTTAGGGTTTTTCCCCTCGTGTTGCGAGATCGCTACAGGATAACCCGTGGTCGTACGAGGATGATTCAGGTGTCATTGGAAAGCTCTATTATCGCCCTTTCATGGGGAGGTGTGGCAGAATGGTCTTGCTACTGGACTGGTAATCCAATGGACCCGGGTTCGAATCCCAATATGTCAATGGATTGATATTATTGGGATGGAATTTGTGCTGTACCTAGTTTCAGTGCATTACCACAGCACACCAAAATGCCAAAAAAATACCCTCATTGTTCCCTGATTAAATAGCATTGTATGAATATTCCCATATTCAAAATATGTTACAGGGGGGCAATGACTAGTGAGTTAATTGCTCAATAGGTGGCGTTCTGAGAGTGAGGGTCCGAGTGTGGGTGAGGGGACTGTGAAGCGCCGAGCTGAAGCGGCTTCAGAGATGGAATTGCTTCAAGCCGGGGTGCTTCGCATGTCTCACTCCCTAGCATGGAACAAGACTTCACAGGCCTTACCATGTTCAGCGGTGTAGTGTAAAGGCTCTCAGCCTATGCCCGAGAGGGAGTAGTTGGAATCCAGAAAAAAAAAAATAATAATAATTGTATTACGCTCTGGCTCTTGTTTATACATGAAAAAGAGCATGGAATGATGCTCGTTTAGGGTGAATATGCCCACCTGCTAGGTAGTAGAAGTTACAAACTTCCCCGTTGGACAGGGGTTAAACCTAAGAAGGCGTACGATCCGGACAGTGTTCCTCCTGTTGTACTTAAAAACTGTTCTTCCGTGCTGACCCCCTGCCAAGACAAACTTTCGTCTCTGTCTCTCCTCTAACGTCTTTCCTTCTTGCTGGAAGTTTACTCTCATTCAACCTGTCCCAAAGAAGGGTGACCGCTCTCAACCCTCCAACTATCGTCCAATTGCTCTCATCTCTTGTATCTCTAAAGTTTTTGAAATTATTCTTGCTTCCAAATTTCTTAAGCACAGGCCGTAGCTCGGTTGGTAGAACTCTCGCCTGCTGACGGTGAGGTTGACTGTTCGAGCCTCGGGCCAGCCAGTGAGCTATTGGCAGATGTCAGTGCTGTTGGTGAACGGTGCGGTCTAGCAATCTGTGGCTACTATTCACTGAAGTCCCTGATTCATCAGGGCACCCACCCTAGCCCAGCTATTCAGCTGGGAGTGTATGATGGTAAAAACTGCATCATCATCATCATCATCAATCTACTCTCAGATCGACAGTATGGCTTCCTTGAGGGTCGCTCTACTGGTGATCTTCTTTCATATCTTACTAACTCTTGGTCATCCAACTTTCGGGACTTCGGTGAGACTTTTTCTGTTGCACTACACATATCGAAGGTCTTCGATAGAGTCTGGCACAAATCTTTAATTTCCAAACTACCCTCCTTCGGTTTCTGTACCTCCATCTGTGCCTTTGTCTCTAATTTCCTTTCCGGCCGTTCCATAGCTGCGGTTGTGGACGGCCATCGCTCATTTCCTCATCCTATCAACTCCGGTGTTCCTCAGGGTTCTGTCCTATCTCCTATTCGCTTTCTAATTTTCATAACTGATCTTCTCAACTGTACGTACAGTCCCATCCATTCATATGCAGACGACTCTACCTTACACCACTCAATTAGTTTTCCAGAACACCCCAGCCAGCAGTCCCTCAAAAGTAAATGTAATGAAGCCATAAAATACCTATCTTCTGATCTAGCTACTATTTCCAATTGGGGTAGAGAAAACCTTGTTGCATTTAATGCTTCCAAAACTCAATTTATCCACCTTACTACCCGTCAGGAACTTCCAGAGGACTATCCCTTATTCTTCAGCAATACAAAAATCAACCCTTCATCTTCTCTCAATGTTCTCAGTGTTTCTTTTTCTTCTGCTCTCACATGGAAAGACCATATTACCAGTCTCGCTAAGGCAGCCTCCCAGAAGCTGGGTGTGCTAAACCGCCTCAAGGGGTTCTTTACCCCTGCGCAGCTTCTTGCTCTATACAGGGGCACAGTGAGTCCTTGTATTGAGTATTGTTCACATGTGTAGGGAGGATCCTCTCACACCGAATTCCTTGATAAAGTAGAAAGAAAGCCTTTCGTATCATTAACTCCCATCCACTCACCAACTCTCTGCAATCTCTCGCTCTTCACCGCAATGTTGCATCTCTCTCGCTATTCTATCACTACTATATAATTATCAGTGTTCCTCGGATCTTTCCCAGTGTATACCACCTCCACTACATAGGATATGTAGTACCCGCCTTGCAACAAAATCCCATCCCTACTCTGTGCAACTCTCCAACCCAAGAGTGAAACGCTATTCTCAGACTTTCTTCTAATCAACTGCTGAGCTCTGGAACTCTCTCCCAGAATCAGTCTTTCCCTCTTCCTATGACTTAAATTGCTTCAAACTCCGTGTGTCCAGGCATTTTAGCTCGAACGTTCCTTGATTTCGGCCCTGTCACTCTTTGAAATCTGGGTGAGGCACTCGCTGCAGGCAGTTATACCTTTTGTCTCCCTCACTCACATAGGGAAAAAAAAAAAAAAAAAAAAAAAAAGCCTGAGAGCTCTCCTTGTCTCTCATTACCATGCCAGACAAAAGAGAGGGAGAGTGTTTCTCTCTCGCCGCCGGTCAAGGTCAGATTATGACTGTGGGGCTAAAATATACGATTTTTACCAGCCAATTGCCGTTGCCACTTTTTGTATTGCTTTTCAATGTTCATATGTTCATATTAAAAGCAAAATAGGTGCATATGGATAAGTAATAATTATATATATGTTACACATGAAAATTTTCGTCAGAATAGAACCAAATACCTTCGCTTCGCTGCTTCTTCGAAGGAGGGTTTAAAGTAACTACCATAGCTTCTCAGTTTATGAGTTAATATGGAGTTTTCCATGTATCCTATGCTACAGAAAGTTGCTACAAATAATATATTTTTTTTTAGAATATATTAATCAGTCAGGAAGGAGTTCATGATGATAAATACATTTTGAATTAATATTTTAAATGCGGTTGTTTGCAGGCATCCCCAGGACTAAGCCCCGCCCAACTTGGATCAAAGCGCAATTTTGATTGACTAGCATCACAAGCCCCACCTTACTGTTCCTAATGTCAAATCTTAAGCGGGAGTTTTAAATATTTTTGTTTGTTTACCTGTGATATTTAATTAATTACAATACTTGCTTGTGCTGTGTCAATGTGTCAATCAGGGAAGAATAAAAAGCGATTTGTGTCTTTCTACATGTTCCCTAGAAACATTACACTGAGCAAAATATGGCTAGAAGCATGTAAACAAGACATAAATCTGGACGAGTTAAAGCCATGGCATTCAATATGTTCCATGAATTTTACACTTGAGTGCTTTAATTTTCATCCATGCCTCACAGGACTGAAGATATCCTTAAAGCCAAAACTATAGTGCCATATGCACCCAGTCTCGCCTATTTTATGCCTTTCCTGGAATATACAAACAAACAGGGATGGAATGTGTAGGACACTGGGAAGACATAGTACCTTTTTATATAGCCTATTGTTCTCATTCCACAAGTAATCCTATTTATTTAAGTAAACTTGACTTAGTTACAGCGTGTGGCTAGAAAATATTGTATCCAAACTATTTTCCTGTTCTTAAACATATTTGTTTTCTGTCAATTAATCTGTTGTCATACTTTGTATAACACTAACATGTAAATACTGTACTAAAGTTGAGGCTCGTATCATCTTACTTTTAAGTAATGAAACAGCTAGAGATATTTTATAGAACTATCAAGCATATTATCATAGATTGGCTGTTTTCATTATTAATGAATGAAACAGATGGTTTTCAAAAATAACTTGTATTTATTAGGGAGCCAACTCAAACTAGGCTCCCAAGAGGAACAAGTGGGCGTGGCCTAACACAACCTACACGTAAAGTTGCCAACTCATATTTTTGCTGTGTTAACATGACACTACCTCTCCCTATACAGTTCACCTTCCTTGAATAATCCTGCTCTCTCATTGACTGGCTGCTGTGACGTCATCAGTAGCCTTCCCTGCTCCATTGAGGTAAATTACTTTCATGCTGGGAAGGGCTTGCAGGTCCTCTGCTTGTATACTTAAGTTGGGTGATAACTCTTTTATGAATAGAGCTTCTAAGATGGGCAATCTTCTTTGTTCTTGATTAATTGCTAATATTTCTGTGTTCTCAACCAAGATCTCTCTCTTCAAGGTTGCGTTGTGTTCGTCTCTGTATGATTTTACAAGCAGAAGACCTTCAAGACCTTCCCAACGTGAAAAGAACTTACGCATGAATGTGCGCATGAATGTATAGATGTGTGTTTAGCTTTGGCTTCTGTGTGTTGTGTGTGATTGTTCGTGTGTGAGTGTGTTTGTATTATTTCAGGCCTGTCAAGACTTACCACAATACACCTTTACGGAAAATATTGTCACTCTATTAGTGTTTATTGGAAGGAATGCAGATTGAGCACGCATGTGAATTATATGTATATATCTATCTATCTAATGCCGTACGCCATACTCCCCTTTATGAAGGCGGCCATACACAAAATGCCTCCAAGCGGACCTATCCCCTGTGAGAAGGATCACCCGTGTCAGATTGCTGAAGGACTTACAGGATCGACCACTAAACTTAGGGTCTGTCCGATTCAGAGGCCTTCTATGTATCTTTTTAGCACTATTTTTCTAGTGGTGAGCGGCTAGTCCATCTACTAACCTGCTTCACCCTTGGATAAGCAGTAAGGATTTGTGTAAGGTTTACTCCCCTAGACAGGTTGCCAACCAAGGCTGACGAGTCCCATCCACCTGGCTGTATGTATGTATATATTGAGATTGGCATGCAGTTAAGTCTCCTACACATACTATGAGAACTTACAATTGTATGACAAAAATATTCTTACATATTGTATATTTCAGGAGCCAATCTATCTATCTATCTATCTATCTATCTATCTATCTATCTATCTATCTATCTATCCTCCCCAAACCCTGGAAAAAATGAATGGAGTAAGACAAGGAAGATTTTTGTCTCCGTATATATTTAATCTGTATATACAGTATATACTATATATATATATAGATAAGTTGATTGAAAGAGTGTCCGAATGTAATGAAGGGGTGTACACATGGAAATATATAAAGTAATAGTATTACTTATGCTAATGATATTGTTGTATTAGCACCATCGTCATCAGGATGACAGTCTTTACTAAATAGGCTTGAACATTAAGCGAAATAAATTGATATTGACTTTAATATTAATAAATCATCATGTATGTATTTTAAAGATAGTAAAGATAAACACTAAAGGGGAGGTGTGGCAGAGTGGTCTTGGCACTGGACTGGTAATCCAATCGACCCGGGTTCGAATCCCAATATGTCAATGGGAAGATATTATTGGGATGGAATTTGTGCTCTACCTAGTATCAGTGCATTACCACAGCACACCGAAATGCCAAAACAAAATACCCTCATTCATACCCTGATTAAATAGCATGGTATGAATATTCCCATATTCAAATATAGGGTACAGGGGGACAATGCCTAGCGAGTTAAATGCTCAATAGGTGGCGTTCTGAGAGTGAGGGTCCGAGCCTGGGGGATGAGACTGTGAAGCACAGAGGCGGAGCAGCTTCAGAGATGGAATTGCTTGGAGCCGTAAAGCTTCACATGTCTCACTCCCTAGACTGAAGCAAGACCTCACGGGCCTCTCCGTGTTCAGCTGTTCAGCGGTAGAGTGTAAAGGCTATCAGCCTATGCCCAAGACGGAGTAGTTGGAATATAGAAACAAAAAAAACAAAAATTTGGAGCCAAAGTTGATGTTAAGTGGAGAGATACTGAATTTCATTCATAAACTAAAGTGTCTAGGTTTTGTAATGGATGATAATCTATATAATGACAGACATAATATAGTCTCGAATAATATGGTTATATAATTAATTGAATTGTACTTTACATGCATTTTCTAATATTACAATATTAATGAAAGAAGATCCCCTGCAATCTCTAATGGTTATCGTGAATAATGAATATTTTGAATGATTCCCAAATGAAATTGTGATTGTCCGCAATTAAACTCATATTTTGGAACCCTACTAAATAACTATGTGTTTGTAATGTGAAATCACAAGTACTTTTTGCGCTCTTGTTGATGTTTTATTCAGGTAAATGTTATCATTAATATTGGATTTTATTTAAATATTCTAAAATTATAATTTTTGGCTAAATAATACGACCATTGGATCAAAAATATTCACTGTCGGTCGGATTTAAACCATAGACATTACTGTTCATACACTTTTGTACATTCAAAAAATCAGCAATTTGTAGTCTATAATATTTAGGTTGAAAAATATCAAAACCTCGAATCATTATAGTGAAAATGTATGCAAAACACAAAGACACAAACAAATATCTGTCCGTGCGTAAGTAAACCACCGACAATTTCATGGACAATTTAAGTGACATTATAGGTTATTTAGGAGTACACTAAGCGGAGTTATTGGCGTTCTTTTCATTATTATTATCAAAATGTATGCCCCATAACTATTCGATTTTATATGAATGTTTTCATCCCCGTCATACGAAGAGTAATCACTATAATATTCAGTTCAACCTATACGCGCATTTAACCTACCTGGTAAACTATACGGTTATGAAATATTATACCAGACTTACTGCAATGAATAAGGAAGCATATAAAACAAGAACTAAGTCTCTAACACTAACACTTGATTTTATACAAAGATTTTCATATCTGTATAGTATACCAGTGACAATTATATCCGCCTTAGTATAGTATACCAGTGACAATTATATCCGCCTTAGTATAGTATACCAGTGACAATTATATCCGCCTTAGTATAGTATACCAGTGACAATTATATCCGCCTTAGTATAGTATACCAGTGACAATTATATCCGCCTTAAACATATCTGTATAGTATACCAGTGACAATTATAATTATCCGCCTTAAAAATAGGATAGCTACCGATACTACCGTATGTAGTATCGGGGACAATGATATTTTAACCACATATACGGTGACGATATCCGAGTATTTATATGTAATTTTCAGTTACATATAACTTAATTTCAATCACATACAGACACAAATTGTATGTACAAGCAGCGATTCCAAAAATGTAAAGGTACGAGCAAAGCAACCTTCCCGGTCTGAGGGAAACAAATTATATACTGAGGAAATATTTTATTTGAAACCTTCCGGTAACAATAATTGTTGGCTTACAGTGTTATAAGTTATATCACGCAATTCCTTGTTTCTTTAACTTTTCACAGCCGGAGTAAGGAGCTATTGGCGTTCTTGGGTGATATATATCAACGATTTTAGTTTTGGAAGTTTTCGGAAGGCGCGAATTGGGCCTTGGTGCATTTAGAGGGTGGTATGGGATGACACTAGTGCGTCTTCAGATGAGCAAAAGGGTTAATTACATATACACATTTTACAAAATGTACTGATGTTATTGTTCATTACATGAACAATATACTGTATATATATATTTATATATATATATTTATATATATATATATATATATCATTGAAGGTTAATGCAAGTTGGTTGTTACAGGCATAAGTATATAAATAGACAACAATATAATATTAAGGCCGTGAAAAGGATAAGGAGGGAATCATTAGAAGAAAAAAGAAAGTCTGATATATGAGCAAGAGAGCGAGGCCAGACAGTTGGAAAGGAAGCACTGAGGCGAGAGAGAGAGAGAGAGAGCGTGAGCGAGTTTCAAGAAATAGTTAGTATTTCAATGATCTCGAGATCCATTCGAAGGAGATACTTTAGGTGAAGAAAAATGGAAATTACACAGTACAGTAACTTTCTTTCAAAGCGCTAACTTTAGGAATTGAATTAATAAATGTATAATATAGCTTCACTAATATCTTCTCTTTTTAACAACTTATATTCTCATATAATTTTGGTTAGGAATAAGGAAAAGGGATAGGATGCAACAGAATGCACAGAAAGACAAGTCCCAGGGAATCTGTCTCCTTCAAATACCGAAGCCGGGAACCCAGAATCCCTCAAGATGATTCAGTACTCACTTGGCATCCTTCAATCCAACAGCCCTCTCCCTTCCTTCCACACCTGCACATACAGCTAATCCCTCGCCACTGAGCACACAACCACTGGCCCTGAACCTGAAGCCGAATTCCAAGTTGTGCGAACTACTGTTGCTGCCACCGACCAAAGAATTTACGAGGAATTGCAAGACCTGCGAATGCTGATCATCCCATTCCCTGATGCCTATCACCAGCAACTGGAGGAAGAGTGGATGGGGAATGAACCTGCAACCCTGAGAAGTGGAAGGAATAGGATGAGGCACGTGGCCGGAAAGAGAAGGATAACCCCTAGGACGTTGAGAAGCTCTGTCCATGCACGTGGTACAGAAGTCGTCCCAAGCAAGTCAAACCCTCATTGTGAGAAGGAACAGTCTGAGGCAAGCAGACGGACCCCCATGGAGAACGATGCGACCCCAGCTGTGCAACTGTGAGAAGCAAAAGTTGGCCTAAGGTGTACGCCATCCAGCAGAAGCAACGAGGCCCTGAACCGCGCAAGAACATGACCTAGTTGTCTACGAGGATTGCATCAAAACCCAGCATGTGAGTACCAAGGCGAGAATCGCGTGCCCAGTTCGTAATCTCCCTCTCCCTTGTTTTCATTACCAATTGCAATTTGTGAAGCTCTCATGGCGATTATAATATAGGTCCCTTTTTATTGAGTATATAAGTTAAGTATATTTTAAAGAATTAGTAAAAGCAGTATTGTCCACTAAATACCAGTAATTTACGACTTTACCCTTGTGCCCCTTACGACATACAGAATACCTGACTGTTCTCCCTAGCATCCCAGGAGAAAGTTTCCAAGTCAGTAACAGAACTTCCCCCCTTGCCTTCGCAAGTGCCCTGCTTGAATGCATAAGACCCTGTATTGCATGTTTTGCAAAACAATATTTACTTGATTGCCAACGGTCTCTAGGAGTTGGTAGTGCAAAGGACTGAGTAACAGAGAGTATAGGAGATACTCCTTAGCCATTCTCACAGAATATTATATATTGAAGTGTAATACATAATAAGAGGGATTATTCCGTTAGTGTGTATAGGGAAATAGACGATCGAATAGGTAGAAGTCCCCAAAGGCTGTCAATCAAATATGATTCCAGTGAAGTTAAGTGTGCAGGTTTGTAAATCTGATTACTATAATTACTTAATTGCGGGTCCACATGGAGAGATACAACAAGTGATATTGTAATTTATTCCACCAATGTCTGACCCCAGCGTCTACCTGTGGCCGCACTCCCATTGGCCATAATATATAATCTTAAGAGCCGATCGACCCTTGTTAATAATCCCGTTGCAATATTAGTAATTGATCTACATATATTATATAGAGGATACTCTGCAGAGTAAAGGTTTGTTTATCTTTGTGACAATATTATCAGTGTAAATTTTTATCATCTTGAGTTATCCCGATTACAGAGTATTCCGCTGTTGAGTGTCGCTAAGAGTGGAAAGAAGAGGTACCTTATGTCTCAGTGTGTCAAAAAGTTATAGACCATGATCTTTGGGCTCTAGTGATCTCTTGAGTTTTTTCACGAAGGAAGGCCAGTATCTACAGTATTAGTGAGGATTCCTGTGATATTAGACATTAGACATTAGGATTTTTTTTGTCTATGTGAATGAGGGAGACAAAAGGCATAACTGCCTGCAGCGAGTGCCTCCCCCAGATTTCAAAGAGTGACAGGGCCGAAATAAAGGGACGTTTGAGCTAAAATGCCTGGACACACAGAGTTACAAGGAGTAACAATATTGTTATACCACAATGGAGACCAGTAACCTCTGCTCGATCATAATCTCGATCCCCCTTCCCAAAATAACCCAGTTAACCACCACAGAAAACGGCCCCAAAACAATACAGTCCCCTCTCATAAAAGAGCAGATCCCTTCATCACAACAACAAATCCCCCCCCCCCCCCCACACACACAGCGCCTAGCAGAGAGACCCGACGTGACGTCACCAGCCCAACTCGGCCAAGGATTGGCCAACCGACGTCCCCACCAACCAGGATGTTGTGACGTCACCCACCAGCCACCCTTCCGATTGGTCCCTGGAAGACATCCGGTGGCGAATCAGGAGGGCCCTTCCACTACTCTCCTCCCTTTCCCCATCGCCGGGACCAGAGCAACACATCAGCCCCATCGACACCACCTATAAATGTGTCCTTTTTCCCTGTACCTCCTATGGGACGGAGAGCACATAGAAACTAGATAGGTACCCAGGCCAGGTAAGGGAAGGCATCTCACCTCCCCTCCTGAGATCTGAGTGCTCCCTGGCCCCATAGGTGCTCCCTGGCCCCATAGGTGCTCCCTGGCCCTACTGAGTATTTCCTGACCTCCTGCAGTGTTTCCTGACCTGCCTTACCTGCAACGGCTAATCTCGGACAGGTAAGAATCTAGGTGCTCCCTGGCCCTAGATTACCTGACAGTAACTTCTGTTCAGGTAGAGACCTAGAGTGCTCCCTGGCCTCTTGGTAGCGTGCTACATAAGCTATTACTGCAATATTTAGAGACGCTTTGCAATAGTTGAGGCCTGGCTTTCAGGCCCCCTTTACTGTAACCAATTAATATCAGTTTGCCAATTAAACCCTCACACGCTACCCATTACGTAATTATTCATCTATAGGTATATTGTTACACGTTTGTCTGACCCCTAAGTCACCAAAACGCTGCTTACTTATAGGTGAAGAGCTCTGCCTAATATACACCTTACACTAAACTACAGTTAGCTATTCCCCCGCATAATTGAGTCTACCTAGGAGTTCATTCAACATTCTTACGTCTCTCAGTGTAGGTGCTATATTTTGTATGTTTTTTTTTTCTATGTGGATGAGGGAGACAAAAGGCAGAACTGCCTGCAATTTGACCTTATATATATATATATATATATATATATATATATATATATATATATATATATATATGTTGATTATTATTCATGCATTGTCTTGTGTCTGTAAATATATAAATGCATATCAAACCCATAGAAACTTAAATAATAAACTTGTACACCTTACTATTGTATAATCTCCACACCTCCCCCACGGTACATCGGGACCCCGCAACATACCGTAAAGTTTATTCAACTCTCTCTAGTAGAAGATGGTATCTTAAATATATTAAATACATATAGATCTATACTGTATATGTAAGTATTTGTGAATGTATTAATGAGTATATTGTGTTCATAATGAATTGTGTGTTTATGTGTTCGTCCCTGATCAATGTATTTCGATAGGCCATGTGGAGTATTATTTGAATTGCTGTAATCACTGTTTTGCCTTTTTGCCAGACATAAAAATATCACACTACCTCCTTTGATATAATTTTACTCAGTTAGAGCGACCTTGAGTTTTCGCACCTTTCGTCTTCATTGTAGTAAATGCCTTAACCCCTAAATAACGAGTGACGCCATATAGCATATAACGCCAACGGACAGCGCCCAAGGTGTCGTCTCATGGAGTCAGCGTGTTTTCGTCCCAAGCATTCAAATTTTCCATGGCGTAAACTCGTGATGAACTAAGTTCCATCCCCAGACCCTCCTTCACTCCCTCTAGCCTCTCCCCCATCCACAAGCACCCCAAACAATTTCCCCTTCTCCCTTACCTCTCCTGTGATTACATAATCTTTCCCTGGAAGAAGGCAGCGCTACACTGGCTGTGAAAGTGGAGGGTGACTCACCACTCTCTCTGAGCCCACATGATGAATACACACACACTCACACCTAAATACGTACACACACAAACAAACATTGATCGGGTTTCAGCCCCACATGTATATTATTATACGCCCGCACCCTAGAGGAGCGGAATGTTTCTTGAGGCTCTCGCAATGATAAACCAGACGTGTATGTATATGGTGAAAGTAATGTAAATAATGTTCCCTTTACAAACCGTTTACAAATCAAATTATTTGTTGTTAATATCAACATTTGTTGTATCTTTCTTTCAACATAGGACAGACCGAACGATGAAGCAAATTGCGATCCTAAAGTGGTATGTCATATATTCGTAAAGAAATGCAATGTTGAGTAATAAATATAACCAAACAATGTGGGCATTACAAAGTTATTGCCTAATGTTATTAAATTTATTGTACAGTCGTGAACATTAATTCAAATACAAACTTATTTGAATTGAATGTCCTTCTCATTTTTACTGGGTATTTGTATTTCAGATATTCGTTTAATCAGTTCGAGACTTCAAAATTGACCATAATTTATTACCACTATTGTACATAATCATTACAGTTTAATAAGAGGAGATTAATTGAAAGAATTTTAATTCCCACCAAATTATGTAATTCATTTTTGGGAAAATAATCATACCCAATATTTTTAATCTTTGAATCTTTATACTTGAATCTATACCGTGAATTTCATTCAACATAAAAACGATCAGCCCCCAATAGAGCTATGCTTCATACACTATTGAATTATCCCCTGCTGCGTTCGGATACCTAACCCAGACTGGGGCATCAGCATTATACCCCATGACCAGGATTACAAATGTTACATATTTTGTACGCTAATCTGTATCTAATATATAGTATTTGTTCTGCTAACCACATAACGACATAGATGAGGGTCTCAACGACATAGATGAGGGTCTTTAACGACATAGATGAGGGTCTCAAACGACATAGATGAGGGTCTCACCTGTACAATCTCAAAATTTGCTGACGATACAAAAATTGCAAATAGCGTACTCTCAAAAGAACAAGTTGACGATATGCAACACAATCTAGATAAATTGTCATGTTGGGCCCAAATTTGGCAAATGAGTTTCAATGCGGATAAATGTAAAGTACTACATATCGGATACCTAAATGAGAAAGCAAACTATTCGATGAATGGCACTCAGCTTAAGAATGTAAACAGAGAAACCGATCTGGGAGTAACAATATCGAGTAACCTAAAACCGAGTCAACAATGTTCAGAAGTTGTTAAGAAGGCAAACAAAATAATTGGCTTTATAGGCAGGTCATTTGAGCATAAATCCAAAGAAGTTATCCTAACCCTTTACAATTCATTAGTCCGCCCTCTTCTGGAATACTGCGTTCAATCCTGGTGCCCTTATTACCAAAAAGATATAAACAAGCTAGAACGAGTTCAACGTAGAGTTACCAAAATGATACCTAGCCTAAAGAACAAACCATACGAAGAGCGTCTTAGAGAATTAAATCTATTTCCTTTAACCCAGCGCAGATTAAGAGGTGACTTAATTCAAGTGTTCAAAATCATCAAAGGCATCGACAATATGAACTGTAGTAAGTACTTCACTATCGACCAATCTAATTACACGCGGGGAAACGGTTGCAAAATTATTGGTAAATCTTTTAACTCACACGAATCTAAGAATTTCTTCTTCAATCGAGTTGTCAACTTGTGGAATGGGCTTCCCCGAAACGTTATAGACTGCATCACCGTTGATTAATTTAAACTCCGCCTAGACAAATATCTCGCATCAAACCCGCGACTGACTGCGTTTGTAAATGAATAACTTTATTTTATCCCCCCCTCAGTTACTAACCCATCTGTCCCCTACTAACTTCCTAATCCTGCCACGGACATTAGTTCCAGGGCAGTAATTCCCTTTCCAATGTTCCCTTACCCACTCTAAACCACTGTTTGGACACTTGATCCTCAGTGTTTTGGAGGACAAGCAACCTAGAAGGGTCACTAGATCTGTTGTTGCTTGATTTCCTTTGTACTCCTTTGTACTCCTTTATAATATCATCACCATATTCTAAGATACTTTGATTTTGTAATTAGTAATGAGTGAATAGGAAAACCTATACTTTCCCTTTAGTTAAGCCCATAGTAAACATGCTTATCATGTATCAATTATGTAGTGCTTTACTCGTAACCCTGTTTTGCTAAATTTCTAAAATAACATTTATCTCATTAATAACACGTTTCTGGGAAAATGTGATACGACAATGTACTGTATGTATATTTTCCATTTTACAATGTGTTCCTCATAGTATGTAACCGTTTTTTTTTTAGTACAGCTTGTTTATATATATATATATATATATATATATATATATATATATATATATATATATATATATATACTGAATATATGCAGTGTATATAGTATATACAGTACATGTGTGTACTAGAATATGTATTGATTAGTGTTGAATAATTCTTATATAGGCTATTGTTGCCTGTTATTAAGTCACATCATGATCGGAGCCCCACACTGTAGCTAGTCGTTCAGTCAATAAAGTCCGTTAATTGTATCCTTTAATCCTCCTTACCCTCGCTCTAATATATCAATCCCTTGTTGAATCTGGTTGAGAACCCAAGTTTGTTCCTCTAAAAAGGCAGCTCAATAATTACGATGTTCCAAGGAATAGTATTAATATTAAAAAAAAATCCTGTATTTCTTATAAATACTTGTTAATATTGTCACCAGTGGCACAACATGGATGCCAATGTGGTCACAGATAACTTAATAACTTTCGTTCTTTATCTTTCGTTCACTTAGTACATTCTGGTTTAATCTTTAAAATCCCTAACATGATGAATATTTGAAACTGTATATGAATTAATATTATATATAAATAGAAAACAGTTGAGTTTGCATTCAAGTATTATATGGATATCCCACTTGTGCTAGCAACTACACCTAGGTAATACAGTTGGTGTGACTGGCAGCATACAAGAAATCCCAGCTCTGATGTGAGCGTTAACTGGTGTTATTAGTGGTAACTTCTTCAATGCACGAGACTGACCAGACAATAATTCTGTAGTTACCATTGTGGGTGCACTCCAGCATATTATGATATTGTTGTAGTCAAGGCAAGCAACAACAAAAATGTATTTATAATAGTAATTGAGCAATTAAATAACAGATTATTGACAGTTTTAATCAAGATTGGTATAACAGTGTAATGTGTAAGTAATATTTCATCACACAGAATCTTCAGTAAGTATGTACTGTATATGTTCAGGTAAATGAGTTGATATTCCCAGATTTACAAACATGAACACTACACCTGTCACCGACCTACTGACCGACATACTACTTACGGAATATATCCTATTACTTAGGACGCTTAACAATCATGAGTATCTTATTTTCAATGGCAGCCGGAGTATGAATGTGTGTGTGTGTGTGTGTGTGTGCGCGCGCCTGCGTGTGTGTGTATGTGCGCGCGCTCCTGCGTGTGTATGTGTGCAAAATCGACGTAGTAGATGTAGTTCTGAATCGCAGTGATACTACTCTCTGAAGGAGGAGTTACACTTTATCTTACGAGAGGAACTTGTACACACACATCTACAGAGAGAGAGAGAGAGTGAATGAGTGTGTGTGTTTGAGTGAAAATTTTGGCTGCCTTGTGTGAGTGGTGTTTCAAGGAGATCAACTTTACGTCATGTAAATAGTGTTTCTAATCTCTCTCTCGCTCTCTCTCTCTCTCTCTCTCTCTCTCTCTCTCTCTCTCTCTCTCTCTCTCTCTCTCTCTCTCCAAATCAGGTTCACCTCGACCCGAATGGTTCACAAGTGACTTCTTTTATAAAAGAAGGGGACAACAAAAATAAAAAAATAAAAACAGTTTATTGTCACAAAGTACATCATAGTTACATTCCACATAGTTGTACAAACTATCTACAATGATACAATTGGGAACTGATGCCAAACGGCATATATGTCCCACAGCAATAAATTACTCATATAGAAATTGGTCAACAAAACAAAGACTAGTGCTCAAGACAGATAACCTTAATTAATACTAACAGAAACATTACTACCAACTTGTTCGTTCATGCTCAATATTATCTTAAACATTATTTATTTATATTGCTATATTCATTAAATATTCCTCTATTTGTTATTTGAATATTTCAAAACTACAATTTATTTTATTTTATCCATTACACTATTCCATACAAATATACCTTTATGCCTAAAAGTGTTTTTCCTTAAATTTAATTTTGCTCTGGGAATATGTAGCTTGTGACTCTGCCTGGTTAAATGTTGATATATATTAGAATTTGATGTGAACATATCTCTAAAGAAGCTTAGCGTAAGATCTGTCATTATCTTACATAAGTTTAGCTACTAAATTAACAAAAATATCTTTAAATAGTAATAGCTTTAAGGACAAAAATATTGGAGCAGTATGTTCTCTAAAGTTGGCTGATTTAATTATTCTTATTATTCTTTTCTGTAAAGTTATTATAGGTTTTATATTACATTCATATACATTACCCAAAACTTCTACCCCATCGGACATATAGGGGTATACAAAAGAATTATACATGGTCACTAATGTAGATAAATTTAATCACTTTCTAGCTTTACATATTATACCTATACCCTTTGAAATTTTGCTTTATAAGTATTTAACATGTTCATTCCAAGAAAAATGTTCATCTATAATTACTCCTAAGAATTGTTGAGTGTTCAACTTTTGTTAATGGTTTACCGTTTATACAGACGTTTACTTTGGGTTTTAATTGTTTCCTTTTCATTGAAAATTTCATAAAATGTGTTTTTTCTACATTTAAAGATAGTTTATTAGCAATAGTCCATTCCAAAAGTGTGTTCATCTCTAAATTCGTCATATCTATGACATTATCAATATTATCCCCTTCCAAAAATATGTTTGTGTCATCCGCAAATAAAATTGGAAATAAGTTAGGAGACACATTCGCTATATCATTTACATATATCAAATATAATAATGGACCCAAGACTGAACCTTGTGGAACTCCACACTTTACATTACCATAATTAGAATTATGACCATTATAATTTACATATTGAGTTCTATTATCCAAATAACTTCTTATCCACTCCAAGCAACCCCCCTAATCCCGTAGCTACATAATTTGCTAAGCAAAATGTCATGGTTTACAGTATCAAAGGCCTTACTGAAATAAAAAAATACTCCTACTACATTTTTTTCTGAATCAAAAGCTAAAGAGTTATTCAGCTATGTGAACATCAGGAAGCCATTCAAAAGTAGTATTGGACCTCTAATTAATCCAAAAGGCCAACTACAAACCTCTGACACTGATATAGCTAAATCTCTAAACAACTATTCTGCCTCAGCTAGTACAAGGGAAAATACCAGTGACATGCCAAGTCCATGATTAGTGCATGTGGGTGAAGTTCTTAGCCGAATTAGATGTACCCCAGAGGAGGTAGCAAAAATAATGGATAAATTAAATAGGTTAACCCACTGAGCCCCAGCTAGTTTAGAATAAATGTACCACCAGGGACCGGCTGTTTTGAAAAAACATATTTTTTCCAGAAACAATAGCGAATGGGTTAGGAATAAAGGAAAAAAAAAAAAAAAAACGATCAAAAAGCTAAAAAAATGGTCCTACGGAGCCCCCGAAAGTCGATTTTACAAGAGTAAGTAATGGAAGGCAAATAAACCCAAATTACCGGTTTTTGCGCGCTCACGCGCACACAGTTGGACTTTGAGAGTTTTCAACCATCGTCAAGGTTGTGTGGGATACTTATACAGTTCCCATACAAATCTGAACCCTCTAGGTGCCATAGGACCGGAGTAATTGGGACCGGACTGGCCAGGATGCATGGTTTGCATTGCTGGGGTTTAGCGTTACATACATTGTGGACGCAAACGCTGCGTCGGTGGGGCTCAGTGGGTTAAAGTCATTCGGCCCAGATGGCTTTCTTCCCCGAATTGTACGAGAAGGGTGAGATGAAATCGTATCTTTCTTGGCAGGAATCTTCAACAAATATTAGAAACTGGAGAGGTCCCTGAAGTCTGGAAACTCGCCAATGTGACCCCAATCTTTAAGAAAGGGGATCATGAGTACCCCAAGAATTATCGACCAAATAGCTTGATTTCAATCATAGTAAAACCCTTAGAAGGGATACTAGTATACAAGATAGTTGACTGCCTAGAAATCCACAACTTAATTACAGATTCCCAACATGGATTCATTCGACATCGATCATGTCTTATCAATTTGCTGGAATTTGTTCATGAAATGCTGAGTGAGTATGACAAAAGTAGAGCCATAATCATCCTTTACTTAGATTTTCAAAAGGCTTTTGACAAAGTTCCTCATTGCAGCTAGGCTAATGTCAAAAGTGAGTGCACTAGGTATCAATACAGAGGCCACAAATTGGATAGAATGTTGGATAATAGATAGACAGGAACGATCGGTAATCGATGGTGTTTCTTCTGAGTGGACTAGAGTCAGGTGTGGAGTTCCATAGAGAGCTGTCCTTGGCCCACTTCTGTATATCATATACGTCAATGACATACAGTAGATATTGATCAGTTGAGTGTGATCTCCATGTTTGCAAATGAAAAAAAAGCTTGTAATGAGTGTGGAATACCCCAAAGGAGTTAATTAGCTCAGGATGGACTTTAACAGGCTTGGTGAATGGTCAAAGATGTGGCAGATGCCGTTAATCTTGGAAAACTGCAAGGTGATGCATATCGGGCAAGCGAAAGACCAAGTCAGGCTATTCACTAATGGGAAGATAGTCTTACTTCACACTCTAGACAAGACCTGTATGCAAACTTGCAAGAGAGTTTGCTCTATCAATGTGTTAGATCTCCAACCCGTGGAAATAACGTCCTTGACCTTATAATTTCAACATAAGAAGAATTGATAAAGAATTTGAATGTCAGTGATGAATTCAGTAACAGCGACCATCGTACGATAACTATTAGTCTAAAGTTTACTAGTAACGAACCAAATAGCAGCATCGAAAAAGTCCCTAATTTCAAGAGAGCACACTTTCGTAAACTTAGAGCAATGTTTAAAGAAACTGACTGGAGCTTTCTAATTAACAATCACGATATAAATACATCTTGGGAATTGTTTGCAACCACTTACCTAAAAGCAGTGCAAGACTGCATACCATCAAAAATACGTACAGGCCATAATGATAAGCCTAAATAGTGGGATAAAGATATTTCAGACTGTTTGCTTGCTAAAAGATCGCTCATGATAGATTAAAATCCTCACAAAATGACGAAGAACGGAGGACATTTGTAGAACTATGACGCAAAGCCAAATAAGTTAATTAAACAGTAAAAAGACCCTGGAGTTACATGGTGTGAATCAAAGTAAAATGAACCCGAAAAAATGCTATAGTTATATCAGAAACAAGAAAGTAATTACTTCAACTATTGGACCGTTGGTCGATGCAAATGGAGATTACACCAAAGACGAAGAATAGAATCTGATGAGTAATGCCCTCAATACCTTATTTGCTTCAGTTTTTCCACAGAAGACCTTAGTGATATCCCTACATCATCGCCAGTTTAGATAGACAATTTTGATGATCTAAGCAATATCAGCATTACAAAGAAAGAAGTATTGAAATGTTTGGGGAAACTTAAATTGAATACATCGCATGGAACCGACACAATCTCACCTAGACTTCTAAAAGAAGCTAAATGTGAGCTCTCCAAACCACTGACACCGCTTTTCAATTAATCCTTGCAGTCCGGGACTATGCCTGATGAGTGGAAGCTCGCTAACATAAAACCAATATTTAGAAAAGGCAGCAAATCTTTACCTCGTAACTATTGCCTAATTAGCTTAACCTCAGTTGTCAGTAAAATGCTAGAAACACTCATCGGAGACAGACTCGTAAATCACTAAGAGGAAAACAACATACTCAAAGATACTCAACGTGGCTTCCGTAACAAACGTTCCTGCATGACGAACGTCTTAGACTTCTTCCACTATATCCTTAACCTATATGACGAGAGTATACCTGTAGATATTATATACTTTGATTTTCAAAAGGCCTTTGACAAAATACCTCCAACACGTTTATTGATGAAATTAAAAACTCATTGATTAAATGGTGGAGTGTTGAGATGGATAGAAAATTGGTTATGTGAAAAAAAAGAAAGGGTGGTCATAAATGGTAAAGCATCGAAATGGACCAATGTAACTAGTGGGACACCCCAGTGATCGGTTCTAGGGCCAGTTATCTTCCTAGTTTACATAAATTACATAAACGAGGGCCTCACCTGCACAATCTAAAAGTTTACAGAGGATAACAAAATTGCAAATACCGTACTCTCAAATGAACATGTAAAATATATGCAAAATAACCTAGATAAGCTGTCATGTTATGCTCAAGTTTGGCAAATGAGTTTTAAATTTTTAATGCGGATAAATGCAAATTACTCCATATCGGGACCCGAAATGAGAAAATAAATTATTCAATGAATGGCACTCAGCTTAAGAGTGTAGACAGAGAAACAGATTTGGGAGTAACAATATCGAGTAACCTAAAACCCAGTCAACAATGTACAGAAGTTGTTAAGAAGGCAAACAAAATAATTGACTTTATAGGCAGGTCATTTGAGCAAAAATCCAAGGATGTAATCCTCACTCCTTACAATTCCTTCTCTGGAATATTGTGTTCATTCGTGGTGCCCCTACTACCAAAAAGATATTCATAAACTTAAACGAGTTCAACGTAGAGTTACCAAAATTATACCTAATCTAAAAAAAAACATACCATACAAGGAGCATCATACAGAATTAAATGTATTTTCTTCAACCCTGCACAGATAAAGAGATGCCCTAATTCAATTCTTCAAACTAATTAAAGGCACCGACAACATGAACTTTACGATCGAACAGTCAAATTCCACATGGGGAAATAGTTGCAAAATCATTGGTAAATCTTTTAAATCACATGAGTCTAAGAATTTCTTCTTCAATCGAGTTGTGAACTTGTGGAATGGGCTTCCTCGAGATGTTATGGACTCCAGCACCGTTGATTCCTTTAAACATCGCATCGACATAAACCTTGCGACTGAGTGCATCTGTAAATAAATAACTTTATTTTTCTCCCTTTTCTCAGATACATCAATGATCACTACATGTATAAATAAATAATTAACATGTTACTCACTTTTCCTCAGATGCATGAAGGATCACTTACAGCTGTGTTATGTTATTAACCCAAATTGTCCCCTACTAACATATCCTAACTCTGCCAGTGACTTAGAGCAGTACTTCCCTTTCCAATTGTCCCTTACCCACTCGAAACCACTGTTGGACATTACTAACAACAGTGATTTAGAGTGCAAGGAACCTCTAGGGGTCGCTAGATCTGGTGTTGCTTGACTTCCTTTGTACTCCTTTGTACTCTCTCTCTCTCTCTCTCTGTCGGCCTATTTTCACATAGACCTACACTCACACACTATTTGTTTCCTACTGCTTTATAATCTATATTGTTTGTTTGCCTCTTTCTATATACACACATACACATTCTGCTTACAGCACACATAACACATACAACCATAACTCATCAGCATACACACTCACCAAAACACACACACACACAACAATCAAATACACAGGCTCCCCTACCTAACACACACACACCTATAACACAACACACACACACACATATATAACACAACACACACACACACACACACATAACACAATACACACACACAGACCCCCCCCCCCCTGCCCTAACGCTCAGATACATATACAAACACACAGGCTCCCCCCACCCTCCCTCACTTAACACACACACACCTATAACACAACACACACACACACATATATAACACAACACACACACACACACACATAACACAATACACACACACAGACCCCCCCCCCCTGCCCTAACGCTCAGATACATATACAAACACACAGGCTCCCCCCACCCTCCCTCACTTAACACACACACATACAACTTAAGAGGGGTCACCGGCTTTTTGTATCTTCCTCTCCTTTTCTCTCTTTCCCTGGCTTGTATCCAGTCGACCCCATTCAGCCAACTGTTTTAAGTAGTTTATCCCCATCCAGGTGTCGATTTCTTCCTGGCGAGCGATAGTGAGCCAGCATTGTATGAAGAAATCCGGCTTTGCCCGAGACATTTTTCTATCGAAAAATGTACAAATTTAGCTTGCTGTCAAAACACAAATATATATATGTTGGCTCGCTACCACTCGCCACGAAAATATTGACACCTGGATGGGGGTAAACGTCCTAAAACAGTAGGCTGAATGGGGCCGAATGGATAAAAGCCAAAGAGAGAGGGAGAGAAAGAGAAGAAAGAGAGGTGGGCTCCCTTAACCGACACACACACAGACCCCCCCCCCCCCCACCCAGCCCCAACGCTCATATAATTATATATACACATACACAGGCTCCTCCACCCCTCCCTCACCTAACACACGCACACACACACACACACGCATAGCTCAACACACACACACACATAACTCAACATGCCCACACACAGACCCTCGCCCTCCTGTACCAACACGCACATATATATACAAATACACAGCCCCCCCCCCTCATCTAACACACACACACACACACACACATAACTCACCAGCAAAGTCACGTTTTCAGTCCAGTTTTTCCTCTCCTTTGTATTTTATGGCCACAATGGAGAAGATAAAATACTTTAAAAAAAAATCCTGCCCATTTTCCTTTCCTGTTACTTTGTCCACATTAAAAAATATATATATATCCTTAGTGTGCTCAATATTTTGGTGGATATTTACCTGTGTTCATTGTTGATATATTAGTATTAGATTTGAAATATTAATAATGTACTGTATTGTATAAACTACTATTATCATATGTCACGGGATCGTGCCTGAGATATATATAGCTAGACATATTAGAGAGTCGAGGGGGGTGCGGGGAGAGTATAGAGAGAGAGAAGAGGGGGTGGGGACGTGCGGTCAGTAACTTTGGTCAAGAAGGTTCTCGGACCTTCGAGAAGGTTCGAGAAGGTCCTAGATGTTCTTTCCTTTTCCCGCCAATTCTCCAAGCATACGCTTGTTCCAAACCGAGGGTATAAATAAAGCAGGAGAGGGGAACGAACGCAGTCCTTAGTCCCCCAGTTGGTGCCAGCGAGTGAAGTGCTTGTGAGTGAGGAGTGGCGACCAGGGTGATGCGGCACCCTCCTTCGACCATGTGTAAAGGTTAGTATACACTGTACAGTGTTATTATATAAGTAATCTGATGTGCTAGACGCGGTCATTAATATGCGATAAGGGTAAATTCAAGGGAGGGTTAATTGTTTTGGCTGGTATTAGGACTCCGTTAGGCTAGTGGTATCAGATTAGTGACGGGTAATTTTAGGAGTGAGTTTGACTGAGTGTGGCTCAGTCAAGGCTCTAGTTAATTAAATTAGAGGGGTTAATTAAGTTAGTTAAACATTTGGATAGAAGGAGCGAGTGGTGTGTGAACGTAATTTTCGGATTCATTTTCATCAATTTGTGTCTTTTATTCAATAAACCGTTTTCATAGAATGTTTGTTTAATTTATCATTGTTAATTGTTAAATAACAGTTTTCTAATAACATAGTCCCATCGTGTCAATAATTGAACAGCCTTTATATATCTATATAAATCTATATATATACACACCGTTAATCCTGTAAGCTGGCCGAACAACAAAATATACTGTATCGATCGGCGTGTCTTTGATTTGTATCCCGGGTAATTAATTAAGGAATATTTTCCTACGAGATCCTTTATCTTAGTGACCCAATTTATATACAAATCAGGGAGGCGACCTATTACAACTGGCGACCGTGATCAGGACCAGTTTCCGATGCGGATGTGTTAGATAAAAATAGATAGGCATAGGCTAGGATAGCATTGTTGTTGTGTTAGAAAGAAGGTGAGCCATGGGGGAATTTTTCCCTCCCTCCTTCTTCTTCCACCCGCGTGGTCACTTCTGACCGTGGGCTTGGGTAAATAGTAAACATCTTTTCTCATCGCTTGTGTATAATAATAATATTTATAGATTATACAATTTCGGCTATCGAGAAATAATTGTGTTCCATCAATTTTGTTTCGCTTGTATAATAATTGATCTCTGCATGTTTTTTTTTGTCGTTAAGAATTTCGTCCGTGTGATTTTTTTTTCTTTCGCCATTAGTGCGTCGTACGCAAGTGCTGCGATCGTCCGATTAAATGGAGGGAAGGGGATTGTAATCTAATTAACTGTTGTCGGTTTTCATAGTTTTTTTTTTTGGTTCGAAATTCTTGCGCAGTTGCAGTTATAGGGGTCAATTTTTTTGTAGGGCGTAAACATTTTTGTTTTTCTCCTTGTCGTATATCCATTGTTGCTCTTTATCAATTCCTTCCTTTATTCCTCCCTTACATAACTCGTTCCAGGGGTAACGGAACCGTGCTATCTTAACTTTCTTTTGTCGTTCGTTGTTCATCTCAGATTAGGCAGATAGTATAGGACTTGCTTTTCCTGGTTCCTTTCACTCTTCGAGGGTACAATGGCGTCAATAAAAACCATCTACGAGGAAGCTGTAGAGCTAGGCCTCACTGAGGAGAACCGAGAAGGCTACATAGATAGTAGAAAGGCTGAGGAGGAAGAAAAGAGGAAAAGGCAGCTGAGGCAGAGAGAGAGCATCAAAGGAAGCTCGATCTTGTTAAGGCTAAACCAGGGGATAAGGGGGTCAACGGTCATGTGGATGCTCCTAAGGGGTTGCCACACATCAAGCAGCCCATGTATAAGGTGGGTGATGATATAGAACCTTTCATAAGGAGGTTCGAAAGACCGCAACGGCATATGCTCTTGATGAGACAGCCAAGGAAATACAATTCCTTTCACTCTTTGAGGGCCCGGCGCTCACACTGTTGAATCGCTTCGGGTCCGACAAGTCCAGTTATGGTCATATGAAGGCTGCGTTGGTCGAGGCATACGGGCTCACGGCACAGGCTGCCCGGCGGCAATTCGTATCTGCTAGGTTAGCTGAAAAGGAAACCGCTACCCAGTTCCTGGCTAGGCTTGAGGGTTATCTGGATGTCTGGGTAAACAAGGATAAGACTCCTGACAGTAGGGATGTGTTACGTGATCTCTTCCTGCGAACGCAGTTTGAGCTGTCGGCTCCGAATAACCTCGTGGCCCAGTTCAAACTGAGTAAGGTTACTGTTATGCCCTGTTTTTCTACAGGTTTAACTTGGGTAATGTGAGTTCTGAATGACTGGGTATAGAAGGCTGCATGCATAATACAAGGTATGAGGAATAGAGCACACAAAATAAACACACGGTAACACGACACTAGTTCACGTTT
This sequence comes from Paralithodes platypus, assembly GCA_032716605.1. NCBI lineage: Eukaryota > Metazoa > Arthropoda > Malacostraca > Decapoda > Lithodidae > Paralithodes > Paralithodes platypus. The sequence continues at coordinate 21,547,248 of CM064495.1, forward strand.
ATTGAAATAAAGAAATAAAGAGCATAGAAAGATAGTTATATTCGCACAAAACAAATGATAGAAGGGAACTGCTAGCATTTGCGGATTTGGATGGAGCCTAGTCTCCCACTTCCAACGTTCAGGTATATTCTTCTGATCACGGGTTTAATTAGCAAGTTTATATTTTACTGGAAGACCTCAATATATTCGTATAATTCAATGTCACTGATTTTACCTCTTGCTGGCTGGTCGCGTGCCCACGTAGCAACTCACAGTTAGGATTAGACGCGTATATTATAGAACACGGAAATCTCTAGCAACCTCATGGGGGTACTGAACTAAGTTTGATATTCTTAAGGCAGAAATATGTAGAACACGAATCAGTGGGCGAACGTTAGATATCACTAGAGTTTTAATATCTGAATAAGGTAATTACGAGAGTCAAGGTCGCCTGTTAATAAAAAAACACTGATCGCTTAGTACGTCCCAAATGGAATGGTTAAATATGAATTACACTGGGCAAGGTCTTAGCCACTTTATAGAAAGTTAATAGGTGAGTATCAAGCTAGTACTATAACACTTAGTACTAGTAACATGAATCTTGAATAGTATGGGTAGATCTGGTCCTGGTTATCTTGCTTCCGGTGATGTTGGGGGCTAACGACTGGTTCCTCGGCCGTCCAGATGGTCCAAAATGTAGGAAGTTCTCAAGTCGGATCTCTTGATGATCGTTGCTGGCTACACACTTATATACCCACGAATTTGTGTGAAGGTTATAAGGTGCACGTTAGGACTTGTACATGGACAGATGCTTCTATCAGTCTTCTCTGCCACGGAGTCTGCCGGATCTGGAATCTCTCAACTCCGGAACAACACAAGGGCAGAGCTAGAGGTAAACTGCAGGGTAGTGACCACTGGTTGGTGTCTAGCTTTCAACTGATTTGACTGGGGGCGGGAGTTAGATTTATAGGCTCGGTTCTGGACCCTGTAGACAGTAGGGATCTCGAGTCTTATGGACTTAATTGAGCTCTCAATAGATATGGGGACTAGGTAAGATGGTATTTACTGTTGTGGCACAGGGCGATAGGAAGCCTTTATATTTTCATATAACTGAACCTTAGTAAGAGGTACTATTTTGGCTATACTGGACGTATTTAGGGGAGAGAGACTGGATCTACTTTGCGAGGAGGATGGGGACAGCTGTGATAGGAGCGTCTCTCTAGATTGTTCAATCTTCATTCTATGGTATAGCTGAGGTGCTAATTTAGTGATCAGAGCATGCAAGAAAGGTAAATGGTTTATTGTGAGGTAATAGAGGTTAGTAAAGGTGTTAGTCATTCATGGTTAGTTCATTGATAGGAAGAATTCCTGTGCTACCTGGCAATGACTCGAAAGTCAAAACAGGGGCCAGGTATACCTCCGCGGGGGTGGGGGTCTCCCTCCTCGGGTGGGCAAAAAGGGGGAGCTGGGCGCCCTCTCTCTGATATAGTCGTCCGGCGGCTGTGGCTAGGGGCTTGCCATATCACCAGTGTTTGTAATAACCCTCTGTGTATGAGACAGATGTGAGTGTCTTTAATACCAAAACCGAAGGTGCCTTAGCTAGCTGGTTTTACTCGGCTGGTTGTTAATTGTAGGGTTTGCTGGATATGGTGGAGACTGGGTTGCTAACTCTGCCACATTTATCTGGAAGTATGACAATAGAAGTTAGTTACTGGCGGGGCGGCTAGCCTCGCACCGACGACCATTGGGTGCAGGGTTGTGAATGTGTTGTAAGAGAATAGATGGCATGCAAGGGGCTAGTAAAGTTCTAATGTTGTTCTGGCCTACTAAGTGAAGGTAGGCTGGATAGGAGTATATATATAAAAGGTTGGAGAGCGTTAGTAACGGACAATTCAAGGATCTTCAAGAGGTATGAGAGAGAGGCTAGATCGGACAAGAGTCGAGAAGCGCGGGTGTCTTAATGAGAGGGGGGGGGAGTTCAAGGGCTACAGGGAAATTTTGCCCCTAAGGTCCCTGGGCGTGGGGGTGGCATTAGGCTACAATTTATATGGAAGTTTGAAAAGGCAGTAGAATACGTTAGCCAAATGCTACCGGGGAATGCAACTATGGGGTGGTATATGAGTCTGGAAAAGATAGAGTTATGTGATCAGTCAGAGGGTTATGGATACTATTAGTTGGCCCTGGGAACTGCGTTTTCTATTAAATATAAAATACCAACCACAGCGGCAGTTCGTAGGGGTACTTAGTTATTGTTTCGGGGTACTTATGACAGCTACTGGTAACCAGGTTATCTTATACAATCTCTGGTTGGGGTAAGAGGTGTAAGACACGAAATAAATTGGCGTAGTGTGGGCTGTGGATACGAAGGAGGCAAGGGGAAGACGTATGACAATTGTGGAAAGTAAATGGAAAAAGGTGAACACAATGGCGGATAAAAATACTTAACCTAAGGATTGCATACATAGATTTATGGGGCGATGGGTCTTCAGAAGCCTAGTCTGGCAAGACAAGATGTTAGGGAATGTTAATATTAATACTTAGTTACTAGAGGAGCAATGCAAGGGGCGACTGAGCACGGGTTACATATATCTATACTCGTCATGGAAAATGATATACGAGGTCTAGGGACAAGCGTGGGTGTTTGAACTTCTAAGATATATAACATCTACTTCTCGGATGTAAGAACATACATAGATATATTTATGGCTGTCTGATGTGTTGGCATTGGCTCCACGTCGGGACAGGGCATGTTTTTAATATGAATGTATATTCCTATTCATCATCTTTGTAGTTAATAAGTATAGGACACGAGGGGGTTAGTGTACGTGAGGTGTGGAAAATGGTCGGTTTAGAAAAGGTAAATGGGTGTGTCCTGGAGCTGTTTAGCCCTGCGGGCTTGGGCCTGTCTGGAATGGCGGGCTCGGTCAGCTGGTCCTTTCGTTCTGTGGACCTTTCTTCCGGGTGTTTCTGTGTGGTGTTCGCTCGTGGCTTCTGTGGTGGGCTTCTTGTTCTGGGGCATTTTACTTCCCTCTCCTTCATTATAGGCTCGTCCTCGAGCCTCAATGGTGAAGTTAAAAGAATCATAGTAATGGTGGGTCATTTTCAGGGTATTTAGAAAGTTCCACCAAACACGAGAGCGACGGTCAGGTTTCTTTTGCAGGTCAATGTATACCTGTAAGAATGTGTCCTCTGTGTTGTGGCGGGCGGCTGCCCGGGCTTGGTGTGGGTGTGGTACACGGGCCAAGTGTCCAGTGGGGGTCTTTACTTTAACCTTTCGTATGAATGGTTTGTAGCTTTCCCCCGTGGGGGTCGGAGTGAGGTGTGTGGGGTTGACAGGAAGTCTGTTTAGTGTGGTGAAGGGGTTACTAACCGAAAGGGGATTCGCGCGTGACAACAGGGCTGGGGATGAAGGGGGAATGTGAGTCTGGGTTGTATTTGGTTTTCTTAGGCGGTGTTGTAGGTTGGGAATATATAGTGAGGCAATGCGCAAAATCGGTGTAGGTAAGGTGGGTGAAGGAGGTGTGTGGGAAGGAGGGGGTGTGTGTGTTGTGTGGCTTGGGTCCTTAGTGTCAGAACGGGGTGTTATTTTTGTATCGCTGTCTTTAAATCTGATGGGTCTGTTGATTATTCTACCTCTGGCGGTCCTGGTGGGAAGGTAGATGTTTGTCGTGGGACTTGAGTCGCTCGACGATGTTTTATAGTGAGGGGAAGCATGTTTTATAGGTAAATGACATGTGGGAGTTTTCTCGGGGGTGACTTTGGGGGGGGGGTTTCTTAGGGGTTGGTTGGTTGGGGGTTCGGTGAGATGAGGAGGTTGGTCGGTGGGGTGGTGGGGATCGTGGAGGGGAAAGGGGCGGATGCGGGGGGGGCTAGACGGGTGAGTAAGGAGTGTAGATTTAAGTTGGAGGGTTGGGGGTAGGGGCGTGTGTTGTTTGATGAGGTTGGTGATTATTCGTCTTCTTTCCCTTTGTGGGGGAGAATTCGACGAAGAAGAAGAAGAGGAGGAGGAGGGTAGTGGTCTGGCAGCCCTACGGAACTTGGTTAGTAGGGTGTGTTTTCTGGAGGTTTTAAACGATGTTTGTCGTGGGCGTAAGTTGTAGCGTGAGGTTACTGAGAGATCTCGGGGCAAGGGGAGGTTTTAGTAGTAACCTTAGTGCTAGCTGCAACTTGGTAACCCTGAATCAGGTTTTGTTGAGGGGGAGGTTGTTTTTTTCTTTTTGGGAATGGGTTTCTGCGTGATTGGTTTGTCAGAGGCTTTGGGCTGGAATTTGTTTTTGAATGAGATCAGCCTTTGGCCGCAGTCAATCTGGGCCTCTAGTTTTTGAAGGAGGTCAAGTCCAAGGAAACCATCATAATGTTTACAGTTGGAGGAAAATACTGTAAATGTGTGATAACAACGAGCATGGGGGCCAGGAGTGGTTACTGATAGGGGTAAAGTGTCTCCTAGGAGATTTAAGTAAGTATCAGCAGCTGAGATGAGTTCTGTTTTGGTGTTTAACAAAGGGCCAAATCGTCGGGGATGTTTTTCATAGTAAGATTTGAACAAACATGACTTGGCAGCTCCCGTGTCGATTAGCAAGCGGACAGGAATGTCCTTGATTTTGGCCATGTAATAAATGGGGGCAGTGCGACTAGTTATGGCGTCCCCCGCCGAGCCCAACGTGGGCGGGGGATACTTTAAAAATCCTGGGGGTCGGTATCTACCTCTTCCAGGGTTTCCTCGGTATCGTCTGAGGTCATGGTATGGGGGGCAATTTCTTCCTCTTGTCCCCACTCCTCTTCATTTACAGAAATGCGAGGAGTAGAGGAGCGAGGTTTGGCAGAGTCACGAATTTGGTGGAGGGCACACTGAGCATTACAGGCAGGGAATTCATAGGGGTTGATAATGACTAAGGTAGGATTTTTACTTTGGTAGGTGTTGTAGTTGCTGTTCCGGTTGAAGATTCTGCGTGGCTGGGACGGTTGGAACCGGGGTCTACTGGGTTGGGGCTTGCCGGAAGGGTAGGTGGGTCTGTTGTTGAAAGATGAGGCTGGGTAGGCATTCTTGGGGTTTTGGTGGTTGGTTTGCTGCGGGTGCGTGGGAAACCTCTTGATTGCAGCGATTTGGGTGGGTGCTTCTGTGCGCACGGCCAAAATACGTCGGATCGTGATGAGGTCTTTTTTGTATTCGACGAAATCGTGCACCTGGAAATGGTCTTTTACTGCTGAGGGCAATATCGACACAAGGTTGACCAGAATTTGCTGTTCTTGTTGGATTTTGGTCAACGTGGGGAAAGAATTTTTTATGTGTTGGGCAAGCTTACTGACTGTGGCATCTAGATCGCCTTCGAATTTCGTGTCTAGGATACGGGTGTGGGCCACGAAAACGCCCAACGAAGGTTTAATGTCTTCTATCACTATTGTGCGAAATTCGTTCCAGGTGAGATCAGGGCGCACTTGATAGGCCACCAGGGAAACGGCTTTTCCCAGGTGTGGTAATGTTACGGCTATTTTATGTGCGTCCGTGGTATAAGTAATGTCAACTAAGGGTTTCACTATGTCCATGAATACTTCGATCCCATAATTTGTTTCATCATAATTTGGGATGAAAACGTGGTTAGGTTGCGCCATGATGTTCTCGTGTTCTAGCTGTTCCAAACTTGCAATGTAATGCAACCTTTTATCCGAATCAAGAACCACCGCTGCCGCCAATGTTATGCCCTGTTTTTCTACAGGTTTAACTTGGGTAATGTGAGTTCTGAATGACTGGGTATAGAAGGCTGCATGCACAATACAAGGTATGAGGAATAGAGAACACAAAATAAACACACGGTAACACGACACTAGTTCACGTTTATTGTAATAAAGAAATAAAGAGCATAGAAAGATAGTTATATTCGCACAAAACAAATGATAGAAGGGAACTGCTAGCATTTGCGGATTTGGATGGAGCCTAGTCTCCCACTTCCAACGTTCAGGTATATTCTTCTGATCACGGGTTTAATTAGCAAGTTTATATTTTACTGGAAGACCTCAATATATTCGTATAATTCAATGTCACTGATTTTACCTCTTGCTGGCTGGTCGCGTGCCCACGTAGCAACTCACAGTTAGGATTAGACGCGTATATTATAGAACACGGAAATCTCTAGCAACCTCATGGGGGTACTGAACTAAGTTTGATATTCTTAAGGCAGAAATATGTAGAACACGAATCAGTGGGCGAACGTTAGATATCACTAGAGTTTTAATATCTGAATAAGGTAATTACGAGAGTCAAGGTCGCCTGTTAATAAAAAAACACTGATCGCTTAGTACGTCCCAAATGGAATGGTTAAATATGAATTACACTGGGCAAGGTCTTAGCCACTTTATAGAAAGTTAATAGGTGAGTATCAAGCTAGTACTATAACACTTAGTACTAGTAACATGAATCTTGAATAGTATGGGTAGATCTGGTCCTGGTTATCTTGCTTCCGGTGATGTTGGGGGCTAACGACTGGTTCCTCGGCCGTCCAGATGGTCCAAAATGTAGGAAGTTCTCAAGTCGGATCTCTTGATGATCGTTGCTGGCTACACACTTATATACCCACGAATTTGTGTGAAGGTTATAAGGTGCACGTTAGGACTTGTACATGGACAGATGCTTCTATCAGTCTTCTCTGCCACGGAGTCTGCCGGATCTGGAATCTCTCAACTCCGGAACAACACAAGGGCAGAGCTAGAGGTAAACTGCAGGGTAGTGACCACTGGTTGGTGTCTAGCTTTCAACTGATTTGACTGGGGGCGGGAGTTAGATTTATAGGCTCGGTTCTGGACCCTGTAGACAGTAGGGATCTCGAGTCTTATGGACTTAATTGAGCTCTCAATAGATATGGGGACTAGGTAAGATGGTATTTACTGTTGTGGCACAGGGCGATAGGAAGCCTTTATATTTTCATATAACTGAGCCTTAGTAAGAGGTACTATTTTGGCTATACTGGACGTATTTAGGGGAGAGAGACTGGATCTACTTTGCGAGGAGGATGGGGACAGCTGTGATAGGAGCGTCTCTCTAGATTGTTCAATCTTCATTCTATGGTATAGCTGAGGTGCTAATTTAGTGATCAGAGCATGCAAGAAAGGTAAATGGTTTATTGTGAGGTAATAGAGGTTAGTAAAGGTGTTAGTCATTCATGGTTAGTTCATTGATAGGAAGAATTCCTGTGCTACCTGGCAATGACTCGAAAGTCAAAACAGGGGCCAGGTATACCTCCGCGGGGGTGGGGGTCTCCCTCCTCGGGTGGGCAAAAAGGGGGAGCTGGGCGCCCTCTCTCTGATATAGTCGTCCGGCGGCTGTGGCTAGGGGCTTGCCATATCACCAGTGTTTGTAATAACCCTCTGTGTATGAGACAGATGTGAGTGTCTTTAATACCAAAACCGAAGGTGCCTTAGCTAGCTGGTTTTACTCGGCTGGTTGTTAATTGTAGGGTTTGCTGGATATGGTAGAGACTGGGTTGCTAACTCTGCCACATTTATCTGGAAGTATGACAATAGAAGTTAGTTACTGGCGGGGCGGCTAGCCTCGCACCGACGACCATTGGGTGCAGGGTTGTGAATGTGTTGTAAGAGAATAGATGGCATGCAAGGGGCTAGTAAAGTTCTAATGTTGTTCTGGCCTACTAAGTGAAGGTAGGCTGGATAGGAGTATATATATAAAAGGTTGGAGAGCGTTAGTAACGGACAATTCAAGGATCTTCAAGAGGTATGAGAGAGAGGCTAGATCGGACAAGAGTCGAGAAGCGCGGGTGTCTTAATGAGAGGGGGGGGGAGTTCAAGGGCTACAGGGAAATTTTGCCCCTAAGGTCCCTGGGCGTGGGGGTGGCATTAGGCTACAATTGATATGGAAGTTTGAAAAGGTAGTAGAATACGTTAGCCAAATGCTACCGGGGAATGCAACTATGGGGTGGTATATGAGTCTGGAAAAGATAGAGTTATGTGATCAGTCAGAGGGTTATGGATACTATTAGTTGGCCCTGGGAACTGCGTTTTCTATTAAATATAAAATACCAACCACAGCGGCAGTTCGTAGGGGTACTTAGTTATTGTTTCGGGGTACTTATGACAGATACTGGTAACCAGGTTATCTTATACAATCTCTGGTTGGGGTAAGAGGTGTAAGACACGAAATAAATTGGCGTAGTGTGGGCTGTGGATACGAAGGAGGCAAGGGGAAGACGTATGACAATTGTGGAAAGTAAATGGAAAAAGGTGAACACAATGGCGGATAAAAATACTTAACCTAAGGATTGCATACATAGATTTATGGGGCGATGGGTCTTCAGAAGCCTAGTCTGGCAAGACAAGATGTTAGGGAATGTTAATATTAATACTTAGTTACTAGAGGAGCAATGCAAGGGGCGACTGAGCACGGGTTACATATATCTATACTCATCATGGAAAATGATATACGAGGTCTAGGGACAAGCGTGGGTGTTTGAACTTCTAAGATATATAACATCTACTTCTCGGATGTAAGAACATACATAGATATATTTATGGCTGTCTGATGTGTTGGCATTGGCTCCACGTCGGGACAGGGCATGTTTTTAATATGAATGTATATTCCTATTCATCATCTTTGTAGTTAATAAGTGTAGGACACGAGGGGGTTAGTGTACGTGAGGTGTGGAAAATGGTCGGTTTAGAAAAGGTAAATGGGTGTGTCCTGGAGCTGTTTAGCCCTGCGGGCTTGGGCCTGTCTGGAATGGCGGGCTCGGTCAGCTGGTCCTTTCGTTCTGTGGACCTTTCTTCCGGGTGTTTCTGTGTGGTGTTCGCTCGTGGCTTCTGTGGTGGGCTTCTTGTTCTGGGGCATTTTAGTTACCTCGGCTAAGAGTATGGCGGCTGAGGCATATGCATATTTTGAGGCCCACGGGTACCAGCGGCGGAGAATGTTGAACGAGGGCGGTAACAAAGGCAAAGGCAACCCTGACCCGGGCCCCAAACAGGCCCAAGCAGGGGCACACGGGAAATGGAATGGTCAGGGACCTCAGAAGCCGAAATATTACTCCAACTCAAAGGGTCAACAGGGTCAACGGTGGTCTGGAGATAACCGTCAACAAAGTTCGGCCTCTGCTGCTCAGACTGTACAGGCAGACAGCAAGAATGGGGTGCCGACTAAATCACAAGGCACGTCCAACGACTTGTGACTTATAGCAGGGGGGGCTGGGATGGGAAAACAAAACACAGGGTTCCTAGTGCAGCCAGGTAGAGTAGGGGGGGTATCTGTAGAGGCGCTTAGAGACAATGGGTCGTCTGGGTGTATCGTGCGGGACACTCTGGTCAAGCACCACCAATTCACGGGGCGAGGAATCAACGTTCGCATGATCAATGGTTCCACCACCACAGTTCCCGAGGCGAGGGTGGAAATTGAATCTCCGTTTCTTTCTGGTAGCATCACAGCAGCCGTAATGCATGATCCAATTTATGACTTGATAGTGGGGAACGTCCGGGGTGCCAAGTACGTACCCACGAACGAGATAGCCACCCAGACGGGGGCCGCAGCAGTCACTAGGGGCGTAGCCAAGGCACGGAAAGACCCGAAGCCGCTGGCGGTCACGACTTCCTCAGAGCTCGCGGAGAGTCAGGATGTTGTTCATGAGCAGCAGCAAGACGCATCCTTGGCAAGTGTTAGGGCAAAGCTTGGTGAGGCTGTCGTTGAAGGTGATAAGGGGCGTAAGTCGTGGATTGCAGAGAAGGGAGGTCGGATCTACCGTGTAGTGCAGTACCCTCACTCTGAGGAGCAGTGGCAGTCTGTTGTTCCCTTGAAGTATAGGACAGCCATCCTCAGGATGGGCCATGAGGGTAGCCTTGGAGGTCACATGGGTAGGCAGAAGATGCAGGATAGGGTTCAGGCGCAGTTTTATTGGCCTGGGATCGCGAGCGATGTCCGCAGATGGATTCGCTCCTGTGACGTGTGCCAGAAGACCTGCGACCGAGGTCGAGTCAAGCCCGCACCTTTGAGTCCGTTGCCTGTCATCACAACACCCTTTGAGCAGTTAGGGGTGGACATTGTGGGTCCAATTCACCCTAGAGCCAGTGATGGGTCCCGATTCATCCTCACGCTAGTCGATTTCGGAACGAGATGGCCAGAGGCGGTCGCTCTGAAGAATATCGAGACTACAACTGTTGCCGAGGCAATGTTGGAGGTCTTCTGTCGAGTAGGGATCCCCAAGCAAATACTGTCTGACAGAGGGATGCAGTTCACCTCTGCAATGATGGGGGAAGTACTCAGGTTGCTGTCAGTGAAGGGTCTGAAGATGACACCGTACCACCCACAATGTAACGGGCTGGTCGAGCGTTTCAATGGGACACTCAAGAAGATGCTGCGGCGGATGACAGCCGACCAACCAAAGGAGTGGCCTAGGTTAATTGCTCCGTTGCTCTTTGCATACCGGGAGGCTCCCCAGAGTTCGCTGAAGTTCTCTCCTTTCGAGCTTGTGTATGGTAGGACAGTCCGGGGTCCATTGCAGGTGTTGCGAGAGCTTTGGGACGGTGACGAGCCCAGCGAGGAAGTGAAGACCACTTACACCTATGTTCTCGATCTGGCTGAAAGGTTGAAGTCAACATGTGAACTAGCCAAAGTCGAGCTGACAAAGGCGAGAGAGGTGCAGAAGTCTTACTTCGATAAGAAGGCGAAGGTGCGCAGATTGGAGCCAGGTAGCAAGTGCTTGCTCCTTCTGCCCACTGCTCATAACAAACTGCTGGCCCAATGGAAGGGTCCATATACGGTCATAGACAGAATGTCGGATGTAAACTACATTGTTCAGGTCGGGAATCACAAGAAGAGATTCCACATCAACATGCTTAAGGAGTACCACACGAGAGAAGTGAGTGGAGCTGCGATGATGGAAGGCTCGTGGAGGCGGCAGGTTGCTACTCCCGAGATAGCGGAAGCCATAGATCTAGTGAGGGGCCACTATACTAGCGGGGAGGGTCATATCACAGCAGCAGCGGCAGTAATCTCCGAAGTTGATGGTGATGGTCCCGAGACAGTCCAGCTAGGGCAAGAGGAAGGTCTCTCACAGGTTCGTCGGGGCGCTGAGTTGTCAAGTCATGTGGGGCGGGAATTGGATTCGCTCCTTGGTAAGTACAGGGGCGTTTTCTCGGATAGGCCCGGAATCGCACGAGTCGAGAGTCACGCAATTGAGCTGACCAGTTCGGTTCCGGTACGAGTAAAGCCGTATCCCATTCCGCTCCGTCTGCACGACCAAGTCCAGAAGGAGATCAGGGAAATGGAGTTAGCAGGTATCATCGAGAAATCCTCTTCTCAATATTGTAGTCCGATGGTGGTTGTCAAGAAGAAGGAGGGCGGTGTACGCATCTGTGGGGATTACCGTCGGCTGAATGCTTTGACAAGGGTAGATGCGGAACCTATGTGCGACCTCCGTGCCATCTTTGCCAGGCTTGCAGGTTCAACGATCTTTTCCAAACTAGATCTCACCAAGGGGTTCTTCCAGATACCTCTGGATCCAGCTAGCTGCAAGATCACCGCTTTTGGTACGCCAGACGGGCTGTACCAGTACACTGTGTTGCCTTTCGGTCTTATGAATTCGCCGGCGGTGTTTAACCGTATGATGCGTCAGGTCCTGCGAGACATACCTGGTGTGGAGGTCTTCGTTGATGATGTTCTTGTTCACTCACAGTCTTTCAGAGAGCACATGTCAATTCTGGAGAAGGTCTTGTCTAGGTTGCAGGAGTACAACTTGAAGGTGAAACCTAGCAAGTGTGAAGTGGGCCAGAAACGGGTGCAGTACCTAGGACATGTGGTTGGGGATGGTCAATGCGGCTGTCAGGGTGATAAGATCTCTAAGATTCGCGATGCTCCTAGGCCCACTACAAAGAAGCAGGTTCGGTCATTCTTGGGACTTGCCGGCTACTACAGGGAGTTCATTCCACATTTTGCTGCATTGGCTACTCCGTTGTACGACTTACTAAAGAAGCATGCTCAAAACAGAGTTCCGTGGGGTACGGAACAGCAAGAGGCTTTCAACGCACTAAAGACTCAACTCTGCAAGGAACCTATCCTGAAGTTGGCAGACTTCAAGAAACCATTCATTCTAAGGACTGATGCTTCACAGGATGCAGTGGGGGCGGTCCTGATGCAGGAGGAAGATGGAGAGTTATTCCCCGTTGCATACCACAGTAGGCGACTCAAGGGAGCTGAGCTGAATTACAGCACGGTGGAGCTGGAATTGTTGGCGGTGGTCGAAGGGGTCAAGAAATACTACTTCTATTTGTTCGGAGGGAGTTCACGCTCGAGACTGATCATATGCCTCTGACAAGCCTCAAGACCTCGAGGAATGCCAATTCCAGACTCATGAGGTGGACGCTTTTCCTGCAGCAGTTCAGCTTCGTTGTAAGGTACATTAAGGGTAGTAACAATGTCGGTGCTGATTGGTTGTCACGGTTGACTAATGATGCAGAGGATCGGGAGTAAGTAGCTTGTAGGTGCATATGAGAGGGTTGGGAATTTTTTTTAGAACAATGATCTGCCGCCCACTTATATTACAGGAATGAGTTGTCCAGGCGAGCTGGCGAGACGCGACGCTGAGCAGACCAAGAATCAGACCAAGCACCTACAACCAAGGATCCCCACATCAAATCCCGGATAACCGGGAAAATCACCGTATTCAGATAAGACATTACTACTCCCATTTACCCACGAATATCCCAAGTACACCATGTATTCAGACATCTCCTCACATAACAGTAGCTCAGCTAGTTTGTCATTGTAAATGAGTCGGTTTGCCACTAGAGTTAAACCTCACTAGGTGCATTGCCACAAGGACCTTGTCGCTGGCCAAAAATGCGAACTCAGGGGTTTTCCCCTTGCAGTGTAATTTTAACGTAAATGTAGAGATGTTTTTCTACTCAAGGGGGACCATTGCATGCGCCAGTGACTGTTAGACTCACACTACAGTATGGAAGACACTGTGAATGACGCTAGGTGATTTTAACGGAGTAAAATCAATTTTAGTGGGGAGGGATGTCACAGGATCGTGCCTGAGATATATATAGCTAGACATATTAGAGAGTCGAGGGGGGTGCGGGGAGAGTATAGAGAGAGAGAAGAGGGGGTGGGGACGTGCGGTCAGTAACTTTGGTCAAGAAGGTTCTCGGACCTTCGAGAAGGTTCGAGAAGGTCCTAGATGTTCTTTCCTTTTCCCGCCAATTCTCCAAGCATACGCTTGTTCCAAACCGAGGGTATAAATAAAGCAGGAGAGGGGAACGCAGTCCTTAGTCCCCCAGTTGGTGCCAGCGAGTGAAGTGCTTGTGAGTGTGGAGTGGCGACCAGGGTGATGCGGCACCCTCCTTCGACCATGTGTAAAGGTTAGTATACACTACAGTGTTATTATATAAGTAATCTGATGTGCTAGACGCGGTCATTAATATGCGATAAGGGTAAATTCAAGGGAGGGTTAATTGTTTTGCCTGGTATTAGGACTCCATTAGGCTAGTGGTATCAGATTAGTGACGGGTAATTTTAGGAGTGAGTTTGACTGAGTGTGGCTCAGTCAAGGCTCTAGTTAATTAAATTAGAGGGGTTAATTAAGTTAGTTAAACATTTGGATAGAAGGAGCGAGTGGTGTGTGAACGTAATTTTCGGATTCATTTTCATCAATTTGTGTCTTTTATTCAATAAACCGTTTTAATAGAATGTTTGTTTAATTTATCATTGTTAATTTTTAAATAACAGTTTTCTAATAACATAGTCCCATCGCGTCAATAATTGAACAGCCTTTATATATCTATATAAATCTATATATATACACACCGTTAATCCTGTAAGCTGGCCGAACAACAAAATATACTGTATCGATCGGTATAAATATATTGGATAGGCGTGTCTTTGATTTGTATCCCGGGTAATTAATTAAGGAATATTTTCCTACGAGATCCTTTATCTTAGTGGCCCAATTTATATACAAATCAGGGAGGTGACCTATTACACCATATTTACTATAAAAGACATTGGATGACAATTTTCTGTTGCTGCTCAAATTTTATGAAATCTTTGCTAGGTTGTCATGGAAACACATCTATCAGAGAGAGAGAGAGAGAGAGAGAGAGAGAGAGAGAGAGAGAGAGAGAGAGAGAGAGAGAGAGAGAGAGAGAGAGAGAGAGAACAAAAAAAGAGAGAGAGATTTGGTGTTACAAGGAATAGTATCTCAAAGATCTTTCAGTCCATTCCGGAGAGATGCTCCATGTCGAAAGAGAGTGATTGTGTAGTGCATAAAACTCATTGCAGAGTGTGTAAATACTATCTACTCTTTTATCGAAATGCTCTACTGAAGAACTATGTACAACCTCTGAGGGAAGTATATTCCAGGTAGAATCGATGTTATATGTGAACAAGTTTCCACACAAACTTGTGCTGAACCTTTTTCATTTTAACTTCCATTCATGGTTGCGTGTTGTATTCATAATTAGGCTAAACATTTTGCTATAATCCACATTGTCAAACCCATTCAGGAGAGACAGAGAGAGAAAGAGAGCGAGCGCGAGAGAGTGAGTTAGTGAAAGTTTGAGAGAGAGATGGGGGTGGGGGTGGCAGGATGCACTTTTATGTATACATTATTATTGCGTAACCTGAAGTGTTTATGTTTCGGGAGTCATTGAAAACACCGGTTGTGAATCGATAATCGCCGATAACAGTTTTCGCGTGATATGTGATATGCCCCTATCATTAGTGCGAATAAAGTCGTTGATGAATAAAAATAACGGGAGATACGTAAATTAGGGAAGGGAAGTTAATGATACAAGAACAATGGGAAGAACAATACCATAGTAAAAACAGACTTCGGCCTACAGCTTATAACGGAACATTTGTCTGAATATAAATGCACCTAGATAGACGTAGATAATTATATACAGTATATTATATTAACATTATATATACGATCATAGGACAGACACCATGATTGCCAATTAACATTATGACAAACTCGACATCCCTAGCTATTCAGGGATTCTAGTAGTTTCAAGGTAAAATACATCTAACAAATCATAATATTTAATGGGATTTTATATGAGATTTGAGTTCGAGAATTCTTCACTGACGAGCAGTTGGCCGTAATATATAAAAGTCATGTGCGTTCTCAGATGGATTACTGTTCACCTCTGTGGGGTGGAAGTGGAGTGGTTGCATTGAGGCAGTTGGACAAAATTCAAAATAAAGCTATTAGATTAATCAATAACCCTGCAATCACACAGGACCTTCCTACATTATCCATACGAAGAAACGTTGCATCCCTTGCATTATTCTACAGATATTTTCACAGCAATTGTTCCGAGGAACTTGCTTCAATTGTGCCGCCTCTCCACATCTTTCCCCGTAGAACTAGGGCAGCTGAGAGCGCCCATGAATTTACACTTTCTCCTCCACAATGCAGAACTTCTGCATATCAGAATTCATTTATCCCCAGAGCTACTACTCTTTGGAATTCACTTCCCTCGAATTGCTTTCCACAAACTTACAATCTACAAATGTTTAAATCTAGTTGTTACAAACATTTTATGAATGGAGGATGCCTTTAGGCACATGGACCTTTTTGTTTTATCTGTGTTTTTCCTTCCTCCGTTCATTGTCTCTTAAAAAAAAAAAAAAAAAAAATATTGAGAAATTATACGGTTATCTGCTGTAAATTTTGCAGATATTGGTTAGAGATATTGATTGACGGAATATAATGACAATATACAGGAAGGCAATAGCAGCGTTATAATGTGATTAAGAGTTATGAAAGCTGAGAACTGAAAGAACAGAACTAAAGTACGAATTATATACATATTGTATATATATACAGTATATTGTAATTCAGAGAACAAACTTGTATAGTATAACAGTAAAATATATTACAACATAACTAGGAAATACAAAAGGCATTGACAAAGACCAACACAATATCCAACATTCTCATCCTAACTCCATTCAATTTTGTGATGTACGTGAACAGACAACTGAGTGATGACGTGAGGGAAGGGACAGAGATGGATGGGTATTGGACAGCAGGGAAAGAAATTAAATGTGTGTGTGTGTGTGGGTTTTTGTGTGTGTGTGTGTGTGTGTGGTGCATATTATTGATGTGGTGCGTGTGTCTGTGAGATAGAGTACAGAGAACAAAATATACATTGATCGATTATTTGTGTACATGTTATCTTTACCACTATGCTTTCAGTAGCCTGTGGTTCGTGCAAGATCACAAGATTCATTGTTGTCCAATTGATGGTATTAAACTATGCACACATTCAGGGACACATGGAGGGGTTTACTTAAAAAGAAGAAGACAAAAATAGAAATCTTGAAAATTCAGGGTGACCCAAAAAGATCTCCCACATTTCAAAGGTAAATGAAACAAAAATGGTTAAAGATAATCAAAATATTATTTGCACACATGAAACTTCATTCAATACAGTTTTTATTCATCATGTTTTAAAGGTGGCCGTCATTGTCTATACACGGTTGGAGGCGATTTCTTAAGGCTGCCATGGCTCGACGGGTCATGTCGGGCGGAACAGCGGCTATCTCCTGCTGAATAGCAACCATAAGGGCTTCAAGAGTTTGGGGTCGATGAGTATACACTCGTGATTTAGGGAAACATTACCCTAAACACTTGCAATGATCGTCGAGCTGTGTGTGCCGTAGCTCCATCTTGCTGAAATCACACATTGATCATTGCAAGTGCTTAGGGAAATATTTCCGGATCGGGTGATCTCGTTGCGTGGCGATGTTGGGAGGTCGGCCTGTTCCCCTGACCTCGCCCCTTGTGATTTTTTTTCTGTGGGGCTACCTTAAATCACGTGTATACTCATCGACCCCAAACTCTTGAAGCCCTTATGGTTGCTATTCAGCAGGAGATAGCCGCAGCTGTTCCACCCGACATGACCCGTCGAGCCATGGCAGCCTTAAGAAATCTCCTCCAACCGTGTATAGACAATGACGGCCACCTTTAAAACATGATGAATACAAACTGTATTGAATGAAGTTTCATGTGTGCAAATCAGATTTTGATTATCTTTACCCATTTTTGTTTCATTTACCTTTGAAATGTGGGATTTTTTTTTGTGTATATGTTAATGCCATAAAAGTTACCATTCACCATCCATTTTTAAGCCTGTGAAAGTTATTGCTGCAAAGAACTTGGAAATCGATCTATTTTCTATCTATCTATCTATCTATTGCCTGACGCCGTGATCCCCGAAGAGGTGGCCACTAACGAACCGCCCCCATGCACCTCTGTCCCCACTCAGTCGACGCCCCTCCCCCCAACCAGCACCGCCTTCGTTCATGTACTTCCTCACTCCATCCTTCCACCTCTCATTCGGTCTACCTCTCCCTCTCTGTCCCTCCACCTCGCTCTCGCACACCCTCTTAGTCATTCTCTCGCTTTCCATACGTGCCATATGGCCGAACCATCTCAAGTTGTTCCTTTTCACACTTTCCAGCACATCTACCTCCACACCACACCTCCTTCTTACTTCCTCATTAGTCTGTCTATCCCTCCATGTAACTCCGCACGCACTCCTTAAGTAATTCATTTCCACTGCTCTCACACTTGGTCTGAGTCTCTCAACCAACGTTCATGCTTCACTTCCGTAAGTCAGTGTCAGGATTACCACACTGTCATGCAAGGACTTCTTCACTTCCATACTGACCACCCTATTTCTTGTTACTGCTTTTAGCGTTCCTACAACCCTCTTCCCCTGTTGTACCCTCTCCCGAACTTCTTCATCCATAGTCCCATCTTTACTCAACACACTGCCCAGATACTTAACCCTTAACTGGCGGCGCGCATCTATGTCGAGTGAAAGAAATTTGGACTATGTGGCGGCTCACAACATAAGTCGTGTGGCATTTTCAGCACGTAATGTTGCTGAGAGAGAGAGACAAGTGGTGGCAGGAGATTAGCGAGCGTATGACTGCTCCAGACCACCGCGGTGGACCAACTTACATGAATCCCACCCTCCTCCACCCTCTCACACTCGCTACAGAGTGAATTATGTGGGGAAAGTACCGAATTACATGGTTTTTGCACTCGTGTTGCGCGAATGTTGCAAGAAAACTAGCGGTCATACAAGGATCGTTGGGGTGTCATTGGAAAGCTCTGTTTATGCCCTTTCAGGGATAGATACTTGTTTTACGCTCTGGGTCTTATTTAGGCATGAAAATGATCACGTAAACAACCCTATTTTGGGTAAAAACACCCCGCTGGTGGCTACATATTATTTACCGCCTAGGCCGCTATTTAGGTGTTAAAAGAGTTGACGATCTCCATAGCCTGACCGTTCAGCTTCACCTCACACTCTGTGACTTCACCCCTTTCGAAGACCAAAACCTTGCTCTTCCCCGCATTTACCTTCAAATTCTGTTTTTCGCACACTGTTCCAAACTCATTTACCAGACCCTGCAACTCCTATTCATTATCACTCATCAGAACTGTATCATCCGCAAACAGCAGTATAGGTAGCTTCCACTCAATTCCCTCCCTTTTCAGCGATACACCAACATCCACTGCTCTTGATAGTATTTCTTTCATGACTCCATCCATATATACAGTAAACAACCACAGGGACATCACACACCCCTGTTTCAAACCAATATTCAGTATTTTAACTTTCGCGGGCCCAAAATTAGGTGATTTTGTTTCCTAATTTGATGAAATGCTGTGCACGAGGGGGGGGGGGGGGGGGCAATAAGTTATAGGATAGGTTATATTTTTAGTATATCTATGTGTTATGCTAATTAATACCTAATTCAAAAACTTAAAAACCCATTTGCAATTGGGTGGTGCTGATCTTTATCTTATAGTACCCTATACGTGCGCCAAGTCTCATGTAAAGTGGAGGAAATCCACTGATACCTTCACGAGTGACCGCTCCCCCCCCCCCCCCCGCTCCTCCTCATGCACCCCTTCACACTTAAATATCATCAGGTGGATAATTGAAATTCACTACATTCATTAGGTTTCAGTATTCGTAAATAACTTATGTATTTGTGGTGTGTTTTTGGTGGCATTGTAGGTCGATTTAATCAAAGATTCTGCCTTTTAATCGTTCTGCACTTATGGCACGTCGGTGGGCTTGTGGTAAGCTAAAGTGGGAGAGGGCTTGTGCAGGGTGGCACTTTTGCAGAGGCGGTCATCTTCTCTTAGCTCTTATTGGGCCTACATTGGGTGCATCATGTAGCCTGGTTCACAGGGGCTACTGCATAGTTATACAGGTTGCCACATTTTACATCTCCAGATGTCACAAATGCCCACTAACTCCAGGATCCTATTTATTGCTAGGTGAACAGAGGCATCGGGTTTGAAAACAAATTCCATGTGTCTCGCCCTGCTCGGTAATCGAACCCAAATTCTTTCTGTGGCAACCGAATGCGCAACAGGTAAAATATTGAAAGTTAATACAGTCGTTAGCCGTAATTTGATTTAGAGCAGAGACAAAGCTACAATAAGCGAGACATATAATACCTAGTAATATCCCAGATTCATCGACAATTAGTTTTAACCAGTGGAGCCCCAGCTAGTTTTGTAATGTTTGCGCACCAGAACCCGGCCGGTTTTCAAAAAATGGTTTTATTCCAGAAACAATAGCGAATGGGTTAGGAATGAAGGAAAAACCACGAAAAACCGCTCAAAAAGCTTAAAAAATGGTCCTACAGAGCCCCCGAAAACGGATTTTACAAGAGTAAAAAATTGAAGGCAATTATCCCAAAAAAACAGGTTATTGCGCGGTCGCGCGCACGCACGTGGACTTTGAGAGTTTTCAACCATCGGCACGGTTGCGTGGGATACGTATACAGTTCCCATACAAATCTGAGCCCTCTTGAGTGGCTACACCTGAGGTTACGGTCGGCGCAATTAGGGTGACGCGTCAGGCGCGTCTCTGGGGCTGTGCGTTACATACATCGCCGACGCGTCAGACGCGTCGCTGGGGCTGGACTGGTTAAAAGTTTAAAGATTTAAATGGGTGTATCCTTATTATGGCTTACGTTTATACATCTAAAACTTCAAATCAGATAGACCAACCTGTGATTACATTTCAAGCAATATGATCACTCAGTCTCGAAACTCTTAGGTACAGTTCCATGCACAAGCTCCGTTCCTTACTGAGGAATTGGGAGAGTTATTTGCTATGCAGTAGTTAATTCACCTTCTTATGTAACTGTTAAAGAAGATACGACACTCCAATTTCAATTATACTATTTTTACTTCCATAGATAAAGTCTCAGATAAAAATGGAACTTCTGCAGGGAACTGTACATACATAATTCGAGGTATATGTAAATATGATTATGCTCATTCTTATACTAAGCTCATAATTTTAATAATTATGTTCTTCTCTCTTAACTCTTGTATACCTTTCACCTCTCCAACCCAAAACGTATTTATCCGATGAGGGTCTTGTTTAATCTCCCCTGTTTCGCTCCATTAGTTTGGAAATTTTCAGATTCTTCACCCCATTAGACTGGTTTTCTAGTTCTTGTTGCTTTTCTCTTGCAACATCTCCTTGGTGTGAGGCAGCGGATGTAGTGCCTTTTTGCCTGGAAGTAGTCGGCCACTTTGAAGAGGTTACCTGAGGGTGACTGGCAGGTAGCTTGGGTGGTGTAAGAGGTGGAGTTTGTAACGTTATGCGGAGCAGAGCTTTTTCGCTGGCTGGTAGAGGACGGAGTAGGTTTGGCTGTCCTATTTTGCTAGCCTGTTCATGGCATCTCGAGGTTGTTGGTTTTTCTCATTATTGATGTCGATAGTGGTGACATTGTTGATGTTGCCATTGTCATGGCAGGTGTCCGCTTCGGGGATATCAGTTACTCTAGAGATCTTCTCCTGCTCTATAGAGAATGGTGGATAGCAGACTTCTCTATTTTCTTTCCTCTGACTGGCGTTCTTATGGAGGCTATCCTAGTCGCCATAGCTGCTGTTGTGGGTGCTTGTCTTGGGGCATGCGACCTCATGACTTAAGGACGTAGGTGTTGTTGACTTGTATGGGCATGAGGTGTTCTAGGGCACGGTACAATGTCTTGGTGTGTTCTTATGGCGTCTCATTAGATGTAACGATGTGGAGGATGCTGCAGGCGGGGCATGACTTCAGTTAGACCAAGAGCTGGTGTGCATTGCCTATCCTTCGACTCCTATGATACACCAATTGCTAGAACATGTAGCGTACAAACATTCTGGTGGAGGTGGACTGGAATTGGCGAAGAGATATATGGCATGGCTGAAATCCCGGCGGGTAGTGAGTGCCAGGTGACCTAAGTCACTGAGTCAAGACATTACTTGTGGATGTGAAGATACAGCTGGCTAAGCCTAGCCGGTTTGGATACTCTATCCTGACTGGGTAACATCTGTGTTTGTTGGCAGGTGGTTTTCTGTGTTTTGTGTCATTGTGGGAGGGCTGGGAGGTGGGGGAAAAGGGGTGGGGGTTGGAGTTGGGTAGGGTCTGGAGGGGTTTCCAACGGGAGGAGGGTTTGGGAGCTGGCTCGGGAGAGCTTTTTATGTGAAGGATGTACAGTACCTGTTCGTGGTTCAAATTTCTTTGATTTCAGGCTTGTCAAAGGACTCTATACAGCGAATATAGCAGTTTCTTAGTATCTTGAACTCCCCATGATAGTCTACCCTGACTTGGAAAGGGTTGTGGATGCCCTATGAACTTGGATTGGAGGTTGTCCGGTTAGGGCATGTTATCTATTAGTCCAATTTGAAAGGGTTTGTCTTAGTGGGGATTATCCTTTCTTAGGTCCTGGTGGTGTTGGAGTTGTGCGAGGCCTAGGGGACAAACTAAACATGAATTGCTTGAAATTGGCAAAAACAAGCAAAATCCTCATCAATAACTATATATTCATAATATCATAATAATCCACAAGACGTCGAATCATACAGTGTTCCTACCAAGCTCTGTAACATTCGAGATGTCCTATTGCAGTGAAGGTCCACAATTCCAGCGTTAAGTACAGATTGGAATTTGGCTATGCATAATTAGTAGGTATTATGACTGTACACTCTAAAACAGAAATCATGATTCCTCGAACTGCTATAATAAACCATCAAAATGAATATAGTAGATGAAAAATTAAAAGGTTCGATTCAGTCTGAGATAGTTTCGAAAATTCAAGGCAGCATATTGGTGTTTTATATATACTTAATATATTTAACCCATTCAGTACCGGTGATCGACATCCTTTTCCATATTCTACCAACTATAAGACGAGGTCCTAAAATTGCCCAACTAATGATCCGACCGTCTTAAAATGTAATTACTTGGGCCTAAACATGAGGAAGAAGGGGGTCCAGAAAAAACACTCTTAAAGGGAAAATTTCACCTTAACCTTATTTGATGAGAGGCGGGTCCCTTTAAATCATCACTGTTTCACCTCATTAATTTGGATATTATAAGAAGCTTTATCCCATTCAGGTGTTGACTGTTGTCTGGTCCAGCGCTAGTGATCCTGCCATTTAAGAGAAACCGGGACTTTGTTTTACCAAGAAATGTACTGTACATCATTAGCTTGAAAGTGTGGTTGATGCTTAAGGGGTCTGGGGAGGTGTTTTCTTAGTCTCATCTCAAAAGGTAGGGGTGCTCAACTGTCTATGTAGGTTCTTCACCCCCACACAACTGTTTGCTCTGTATAGTGGCACAGTGCACCCATGTAACGAGTATTGGTTGTATGTGAGGGGAAGTTCTACCTACAGTATACTGTAGTTCTCGAAAGGGTAGAGCCAAAAGCATTTCTCCTTTTACTAGTTCCCTACAATCTCTTTCTAAACTCCACAATGTTGCATTTATTTTGCTCTGTTATCGCTATTACAACAGTGTTCTTCACAGCTCTCTCAGTGCATACTCCCTACCTTACGGTGAGTGCGAGACGCCCACTTTTCAACACAATGCCACTACTATTCTGCCCAGCTCTCCAACCCAAGAACTAACAAATGTTCTCAGTCTTTCTTCTACTCAACAAGTTAACTCTGGAACTCTCTTCCTCAATTAACCTTTCCTTCATCCTATGACTTAGACTGCTTTAAACTTCGTGTGGCCAGGCATTTTGACTCTAACGTACCTTGAATTCGGCTCTCTGTCACTCCTTCAACTCTGAGGGAGACACTCGTTACAGGCAGCTTTGCCTTTTGTCTGCTTCACGCACATACAAAAATACATACATCAACTATTATATTAGTATATGTAAATACATATACAGTACACTAAATTTAAATATACAAAGTAAATATAATCGAAATACCTCCTGTGCCATCGTGTACCGGAAACAAAATACTAAACCAGTCAGTCTGTAGAACTAAGGTAACGGTGGAGAGCTTGTGTTAGGCCTCGGTGTTAACCCTGCTCGGGTCATTTCCCAGAAGTGTGACGTAATTAGCAATGTGGCCCCATATGGTTACCGGCACTTTAAACGGCTCTCACCCGAAAACTAATTGATGGATTTTAAATTTCTTGTTACCAATAGAAACTACAATTAATACTTAATATTGTGTTAAGAGCAAATTACACTACTGTAAATATTAAGTCTTTGACAAAAAAAAAAAAAAATAATGAAAAAAGGGTCAAAACAAGTGAGGCATATCTCATACATTACATAAGCTGGATTAATTTGGTTGCAGGGCCGTGGAGGGGATGGCTGAGGGTCTTGGATGACAACAAGGCAGAACTCTGGGGCAAAAAAAAAAGTTCGATAGGAATGGGAAATTTGTAGTACACATTTGGGATTATGGACCCCATATGGTGACCGGACCGGTTGGTACAGGAAAGGGGAGGAGAGAGAGCGGCGGCTTACACCCTCTCCCAGTCGTAGGACAATGCGGACTGACTGCTCGTCTTCAAAATTTCTTGCCATCGGCCTCCGGCCGTGAAATATTCGCGAAAAACCTGTTTTACGCATATTTTTGGCCCATATGGGGCCAATAAGCCTGAGCAGGGTCGGGGAGGCAGACCATTTTTCTGGACCCCATTCTCCCTAATGTTAAGCCCCACTAATTTTGAGATTATAACACGTTCGGCCCATTAGTCTGGCGATTTTAATACCTTTTGTCCAATTTCGTTGTCAATTTTAAAACCTTTCGTTCCATTTAGGTGTCGATTATTATCTGGCGAGCGATAGCGAGCCTGCAGTTTTAAGAGGAACCGGCCTTCGGCCGGGTTTTTTTTTTACCGTAAAATGTACAAATTTATCTAGAAGGGGGGGTCTAGGGGGTGTTTTTCTAAGCTTGATGGAGGTCTAGGGAGGAAACTAAAAATATATATGAATACATGAATTAATAGACCAAACAAACGGCCATCCTCCCCTTAATCTCCGTATGATTGTCTTTTAGAACCTATGATAGGTAGCTTGAGTGAGTTATCCAGCTTGGTACATAGAAGCTACTGCATTATTTTGATCTAAGTTACCACAGTTTGGCTTGTACAATAATTTTAAGAACGTTGTTTATTGACTAGGAAAACACTGCATCTCTGTCTGGAATAGAACCTGGTACATACAAATGTTTCAAGATAATTATTCACATCTTTTATTTATATAGGCCATGGTCGATTGCAAATATAGCCCATAAAGTTTCATATACTGTATTTTTTTAGTTAAAACCTTTATTGTTTTGTTATGCAGAACGAAAACTATTGGTTACAAGACACTTTTGTACAGAAAGTTTGCAAATATAAATACAAATATGATGATCTATATATACGGTATATACATATACTGCATATATATATATATATATATATATATATATATATATATATATATATATATATATATATATATCAGTTCACTGTTAAATCTTACAGGCATGCTCTGCTGGGGCTAAGGCATACATTGATTGATTGATTGAAAAATAACATAGCGCCGTACGGGATAAGAACAGTATTGCAACAACTCAATACAACTACTAATGACAATCATACCGGAAAAGGCAAAATACAAAATCTCCAAGATTCTCTCTCCTTACTTCATTCAATAGAGTGCGGCACGTGATAAGATAACTGAGTGATGACGGCAAGGAAGGGACGGAGATGGAGGCAGAATTGGACAACAACAAGATAAATTGAAATTGTGAGAGAAAGAGAGAGAGAGAGAGAGATCATTGTATGTTTTAACCTGAGCACTATATTATAAGTAGCCTGCAACTGTTGCAAGGTCCTTAGGACTATTGCAGAACCAAAGATTACGATTTATAGCCAATACATACATTCACATAATACAGTTGTAATCATTAATACTGTATATTAACTTTTGAAGCTATCTCGGGCTGAATTGAATCTCATTAGTTTTTCTGTTTGCCGAAATTTTACATACGTGGGCGCATTTTGCCCCTGTACAGAAAGAGAGGCTGTGTGGGGGTATGGTGGACTTGTAACCAAAAGTTCCGGGTTCGAATCCCGATGAGTCAATGGGAAGATATTGTTGGGATGGAATATGTGTTGTACTTAGTTTCAGTGCATCACTACAAAGCCCACCGACACGCCATGAAACATACAATACCCTCGTTGTTTCCAATAAATTAACATTGTAAGAGTATCCTCATATTCATAATATGTTATGGGCTCAGTGCCTGGTGAGTAAAAAACTCAATAGGTGGCGTTTGAAAGAAAGAGGGTCTGAGACTGTGAAATAGAACATTGGGACAGTGGCGATGCAGCTTCGCGGAGTCAAAGCTTGCACCAGGCCGAGGAGACGACCAGGCGTCGTGGGTCTGCAGTCTGCACAGGTTAGACAGTGAAAGACGCGGTTGCAAGACTCAAGCTTTCTCGATGTCTCTCTCACACTATGGAATAAGACAGACCTCTTAGCTTCACCATGTTGAGCGGTTGAATCTACAGCCTTCAAGCCGATGTACGGAAGTAGAAGCTGGAATACATATATTTAAAAAAATAATAAAAATAACAATAACAATAACAATAACAAATAAAACCATGGACACAGTTGAGCGCACCTAACTTCTGGGAAGCTGTTTTTAGAAAGCGTGGTAATATGATATTTCCAAGAAAGGTCGGAAACAATGAAAACACTAAGAATATTGAGAGTAGATGAAGGGTTTCATAAGTGTGTTGTTGAAGAATAAGGAACAGTCATGTGGACGATTGTCACGGGTAAATGGAAAAGTTGGGCTTTGGAAGCATTGACAATAATAAGATTCTCTATGTCCCAAACGTAATGCATAAGTGCGCGGAGCTTCGATGTGAGTATCCTAGGTTCGAGTCCTTGGAGTGTCACATGTATTTGTTGATTTCATTAATTGAGTTTAGAGGTGAAGTTGGTTGGTGGAAAAAACATAATAATACATCAGAAGATAGACGTGCTGTCCACATCACATGAGGATTGGTGGCGTATTTTGTTTCCTTTGTTTATGGAAAAGACAAACGGCAAAGCTGCCTGTGTTAGTTTATTCAAGTGCATTGGGGTTTGTAATTGATGATTAATGTTAAGAACGGGTGTTACTTAATTCTATAGGTTCAGGAACTAATGTCTAGCCTCGATCCTTAGTTATCTTGGCCCCATTCACTGTTCTTTCGACTCACTAAAACATTACGCTTTCCATAATGTAATTGGGTCGAGTACATGCTTAGATTGATATCCAAAATTCGAAAATGGATATTAATCGTGATCGTATATTCAACCTTTAACTGTCTTGGTGGTGTAATGGTTTAGATGCTTATGTTCTGGGTGTGGTGTCCCGAGTTCGAATCCCAGGAGGACCATATGCTTTCATTAGTTTATTCAAGTGCATTGGTGTTTGTAATTGATGATTAATGTTAAGAACGGGTTGTTACTTAATTCTTGGTAAATTTTCATAGACAAATTTGTTTAATTACTTTGCTTGAGTATACCCTTAATTTGTCACTCACTAATTACTGTTTCGTAATATTTTACTTTAAAAAATAGCCTGTGTCTATATTTTTCTTTAGAGATCTGTACAAGTAATTTAACAATTTGTGCATTTCTATTACTTAAGAGGTTCATAATAATGATTTCCGTGCTTATAAGAAAATATTAATTTTAACCCAATCATTGCAGCCGATGTACAGTATATACTGTATACACATTTGTATTTCCGGCTGGGTTGGTTGCACCAGCTCTCCCAGCTTGTTGCTAGATGTTTCTAGGAGGTTCTAAGATTGGCACCCATACTCAGAACAGTGTGCTCTGTGCATTGGTTGAGGCAGTGTGCATGTACAATAAAGGTGTTTTAAAAGCTGAAAATCACCAAAAGCTGGGTTACTTCATATAATTGTGACAGCTATATAGTATACCAGGTTAATTTCATCTTCATTTAAACATCTCATACTGTCTTGTAAACAAAAAAACATGAGAAGAAACTGTCAATATCATCCAGTCATCGGGAGTGGAAGTGAAGGAAAACAAATATATATTTTCGTCTGCGAGTGAAAATGGGGGGCAGGCTGGTCAGCGACGAAAGATGCAAAGTATTGGGTAACGTGGATAAGTAGGGAAGGGGTGGTGACAGTCATAGGGAGATGTTCAACCCAATAATTTAAATACCTTCCAATTTGCTCATGGTCACGGATACGGCGCCAGGGCAACATATATTGAACGGAATTAGGGGGAAAATGACTGCCTGAAAGGATTATTCCCCATAGAAGCCATGCTCCGAAAAGGTATAAGCTATAATTTCGTGCATTGCATCAGTAACCTTGTATAGATATATTTTTTAACTTATATTGTTGGGAATAGTATATGATGACCTCGACAGTTTGGAGTCCAATTGGGCTATTTGAATTTAGCGGAATTATATAGTAATTACGATTTTAGCTAATATCTTATTTACTGTAGTAGATTATTAATTGTAAGTTAATTATAATTAACTTACAATTAATAAGGTAGTTTAGGCCCTGAGCTACAACATGGCTGCCGGTTCGGATAATATTTCGAACCTATGAGCTAGTTTCATTATACATCCAGAGCTGATGTACTGATTTATGAATTCAAGCTAATAATTATAGCTTGAATTCATAAATCAGTAATCGAAATCATCATATTTCATATTGGTAATTATATTATTTTACTTATTGTTGGGATTAATTCATGTACCAGCGAATGAATAATTAGTATAACTAAATAAGTTGGTCACCAATTATTTTGCAATATTTGAACACACATATGGATTTTATATGCTCTAAACATAATATGAAAATGTGTTTTAAGCCTCGGCAAAACTTAATAAAAATATATGGTACTAAAATGGAATTTTGTCGAAACATGGTTGTCAATACCTTCATATAGACGGCACCGATTCGTACACACGCTATTTTCACCTGTCTCCCGAGGTCTGTCCACCAGCTTTTTAGTCCACTCCACCTGCCCATCTCTGTCGATAGGTTGGGTTGTTTGGTTAGGTTAATATACTGGGTTTCAGAAACAAGATTCGTAGTTGTGGTAGTATTTACGGTATCTGGACACTTCGAGCGAATTCATATTCGAGCGGAGGCGCATTTAGGTTAAGTTAGGTTAAGTTAAGTTAGGTTAAGTTAGGTTAAGTTAGGTTAAGTTAGGTTAGGTTAATTAGGTTAGATTGTGCATCCGCTCGATCAGGAATTCGCTCGAAGTGACTCGCATTCACAGATACGGCCGAATACCAGTAGGCTACTAAATGGGCGCCGGCCCAACCGCCATGTTGTATCCCACGTAGGCCTAGTAGGTAGCCTACTACGGACACATTGTAGGCGTTAGGTGTGGATTAGGCTTGTATCCAATGTACTAGGTCTATGTTACTGGATATTTATGATTTAAATAAGTGCTACGTTTTCGATAAATCTGGTTATATGGCTTTGCAATTAGGGAAATCATGAGCCGATTTACGACATTTAGTTAGTCTTTTTCGATTCTCAAAATACGATCCAAGTTTTGCCAAAAAATGGCTCGGGTTTTCCAAAATTATGCTTTTTGGGGTTTGCAATTTAGGGAAACATGAGCCAAAATTCTAAATTAGGTTACTGTAATTTGTTTACTCTTAAAATTCGCAAAATCCGAGCCAAGTTTTGCCAAAACTTGACTCGGGTTTTTCAATATTCGGGTTTTATGCCTTTGCAATTTCGGGAAACCTGAGCCAAATTTCTAAATGAGGTTACTGTCATTTTGTTGTCTACTAACTCTCAAAATCCGAGCCAGCTTTGGCCAAAACTTGGCTCGGATTTTCGAAATATTGGGTTTTAGGCCTTAGAAATACCTTAAAACCCGAGCCAAGTTTTGCTAAAATACGTTTTAATCGCCATTTTACGCATTTAACCCCTCATTTTCCCTGTACTTCATAGCCCTCCCCACTATCGGGCGGCGTTGTATAATGTACAATTGTATAATGGGGAAAACGATTTCGCCGAGGGTTCTAATTATTTCTAAACACTATATATTGATGAAAACTAACAGGGAAAAATAAAAAAATCCATGGGAAAATTGGTGACCATCTTATTTAGTTTTTCCGAATAATTTAACATATATATACTGTATATACCCCACAATAATTGGTCCTTCAAACCGGATTTGTGTTTGTTTACGTCCATGTTCACTTGTGGGTATACAAATGGCTGCCGTGTTGGGTGTTGGGCCGACTGCCCTTGCATTTTTTTTGTTGCCTGGCTATCTCCTCATGGTTTTTTTTGGAGGTGACCCGTCCCTGTTATTTTGGGGGGATTTGTTTCCTTTTTCTTTTTTTCTCTTTTTGGACGTGGTGCTCCTTTGCTTTGTTTGAGGGTTTGCTAGGCTTGTTATATTTGTGTGGGAGGGTCTCAGTTTGGTTCCAATTCGCGAGGTTCATTCTACAGGTGTCTGGTTGTTTTTTTATGACACTGTTGGTAGTTATTTGTGTCTTTATGTATGGTGAGACTCTAATTATTATTTTGCTGGTGGGGAGGGTTTCTCATGTGACATATTTTAATTAAATTTCTTAGCCTAGTTACTTATAGGCCTAGTTACGGTTATGAGGGTCGGTCTCTGTTTATTCCTAAGCGATTGACAGTCAGTAGTCAGACCTCATGATTGTGGCATGGGCAGTTCGGCTAATCAAATCTAAGTAGTCTAATTAGTCAGTTGTTGTCATTTACCCTTCTTTCTGAATAGACATCCCTCGTTTTTTCTGCTATTTGTCCATCATGGCTCAGATAAATCATCCTACTGCAGCTAGATATGTATCCCGATTGGGTATATATTAAGCAAACCACCCACCAATTTTCATGACAATTTTGAAATGCATGTTGGAATCCCTATAAACTGTACTTCATTTTTATGTAAGTTTTATAATTTGGACAAATCTATTAAGGGAGAAAATTAACATTGAAAATTATGTGTAAAAAGTCTCCCATAAACGGCGGCCCGCTATGTTATTGTAATTTGCGGCCTAATTTCGTCTGTTAATTCACTTTCTCCTTAATTGGATCCCCTATGAAGTACAACAGATTATGATGACATAAGTGACGGGTGTTTAGAGGGGGCAGAACTCCCCCTTCAACATATTACGTGTCTCACAGTAACTTCTATTATATAAACAACCCAAGAATTTTCACAGATATTTTAAATTTCATTTAGGATGTAATATAACCTATACTCCATGTCAAAATAAGTGTCAACCCTCGAAAAATTCTATTAAGGGAGATACAGAACCTAGAACCTGTAACCTGTAACGATATTTGTCCAGGGACGGCACACAACACGACTCGGCGGACCTCTTGCTCCCTGCCTTTCAGTCTAATTAACACTAGTAATTTACCTAATTTTCTATCCAATGTACTATCCAAGCAGCGGGGGTGTGGGGGCGGCAGCCCCCACCCATAATACTAGGTTAGGTTAGGTAAGGTTGGTAGGTTAGGCTAAAATCTTTAATGTTGGTTAATTGTTGGATAATGGATAATGAGCTTACTGGGTAAGTTCATGTTCTATCCCATGTATCATCCAACAACTTTTGCCAAAACTTGACTTTTTTTTTTTCATCTTGGGGGTTTCTAAGTTGAAAAACAAGAAAACCTGAGCCAACTTTTTTTTGACACTTTCTGACTTTTATGAAGCTGAAAAATCTAAAAATCCCAGCCAACTTTTGCCAAAACTTGGCTCGATTTGTTTTCATTTTGGGGTTTTCTTAAGTTGAAAAACAAGAAAACCCGAGCCAACTTCTTTTTTGCACTTGCTGTCTTTTATGCAGCTGAAAAATCTTAAAATCCGAGCCAACTTTTGCCAAAACTTGGTTCGGGTTTTATCATTTTGGGGTTTTCTCAAGTTGAAAAACAACAAAACCCGAGCCAACTTTCATCATAAAAGCCATTATATCGCCTTTTTATGTCTTTAACCCCACATTTTCCCAGATCTTCATAGCCCTCCCCACTATCGGGCGCCGTGTCTTAAGATCGTTGGATAAAGGAGAAAACGATTTTTGCGGAGGTTGAAACTAATGTCAATCACTATATATTGATGCAAATAAACTAAAACTAAAAAAAAAATAATAAAAATAATTGGTGGGTGGTTTCCTTAATATTTTCCCCAGATTGGGAGTAGCAATTCCATTGCCACAAAATTCTGATTAATTTATGTAACTAGTTTGTTTGTATTTTTGAGATCTTGCATATATTGAAGAAATTAAGGTAGCATTCAAGGAGACTACTGCAGGTCTCGGTAAAAATTGAGACCCCGGACAGCCTTTTTACTAGTTAATTCTAGTTTTTTGTTTATTTTTCTTTGATATACAGTGTTGTTTAATACCGAGGACCGTCGCATTTTAGTATTTTCAACATTAGCCTAACCTAACCTAACCGAAAACTAAACAGGGAACATGAGCTGGGTTTAGACCGTCGCGTACCCATAAACAGGGAACGTGAGCTGGGTTTAGACCGTCGTGCGCCCATAAACTGGGAACGTGAGCGGGGTTTAGACCGTCTGTTAGTTTTCGGTTAGGTTAGGTTAAGTTAGGTTTGGTTAGGCTAACGTTGAAAATACTAAAATGCGACGGTCCTCGGTATTAAACAACACTGTATATCAAAGAAAAATAAACAAAAAACTAGAATTAACTAGTAAAAAGGCTGTCCGGGGTATCTTCAATTTATACCCAGGTCTCTTCTTCTTCTTCTTACCTCTGACCG
Source organism: Paralithodes platypus (assembly GCA_032716605.1). Taxonomy (NCBI): domain Eukaryota; kingdom Metazoa; phylum Arthropoda; class Malacostraca; order Decapoda; family Lithodidae; genus Paralithodes; species Paralithodes platypus. Next base: position 21,579,324 of record CM064495.1, read on the forward strand.
GGTATAGGCTATCCTAGTGTTTACTAGCCTATACCCCTTTGAAAGGACATTAGCCTAACCTAACTACCTTACCTAAGCTATCCTAGTATTATAGGTGGGGGCTGCCGCCCCCACATCCCCGCTTTGACTTAGATTTTTGGTGTATTTGTCTGTGAAGTGGGTATTTTTCAATTTGTTGATAACGAAAATCCTCCATGCGGACTATATGGAGAAAAATATGGTGAATCTATTGGTGCCTATTTTGCCTAATCAATTGTTTCTCATAACGCTGCACTAGTGTCGTTGAAAATAACCGAAATGAATACAGCATTAGCCAGATTAGCTTCAACCCAAGAATCGCTCAATGTTAAGGAAGCTACCGGTACTCCAAAGGCAACTAGATTTAACCTTCCAAAGCTTACTCTGCCCTCCTTTTCTAGAAATCCAACTACCTGGATTGGATTTTGGGATGTTTTTGAGTGTTCCGTCCATCAGAATAAGACTCTTACATCCATCCAAAGGTTTACATATCTTTGTGGACAGTTAAAAGGGGAGACCTTGAAGCTGATAGAAAGGTACAAGCTAGAAGCTACAAGCTATGAGTCTGCAGTGGATCTATTGAAAAGAACTTACAGTATAGGAGAGAGGAAGTACAATTACTCTTCCATATTTTACTCCAGCCATCTGGTCTGGACTGGAAGTAATCAAGATTGCATTAATAACAACAATCTTCGCTCTATATCCTCCATCATATGGAGTGACAGCATTAAAGGAGTACTATGCTTCTTTTGAGAGCCTCCTCCGATCAATGGAGACGGCCATTTCTAAGGAGGAAATCTACAGTGTGAATATCTCTAATTAAATACCCTCTCCTCTTAAAAAATTGTAAGACGTCAATTGATGATAAGTGGCATCATATGGTGAGAAAACATTACTTCAATATAATCAGCGGTGTATCTATGCTTATCCGCGTTTAGTAAATGTGAATTAAAATCGCCAGCAAGAATGTAGTTACCGGGTGTACCGCCCACCTTGTTTACACTATGCGGATACCTTTGGATATAAAAAATACATTAGCCTAACCAAACAACCTAACCTAGTATTCATGCAGTAATGACAGGGAGCAAATAGCAGAAAATATAGCGTCGAAATAGACGGGAACGTAAGTGCGAGCGCACAACATGACAACCGTACACCCGGAAACTACATCCTTCCCAAATCGCCCATTAAATACAGTATATGCTTACATTTTCACGATTTAGAGTTGTTAATAAATCTTCCATCAGCAACAAAAATTCCTCCATATCACCTGAAGGGGTTCGATATAACACACCTACAACAATATTCTCTCCAGTTCTATATACACTTTTATAAATTTTATAAACAATAGTTCCAGATTATTATTAAAGATTCCAAGATCATCTCTAACTTTATATTAAATATTATGTTTAGTATAAAAGGTATATTAGTTTAAAACCAACAAGTTACGGGCCCCATCGATGATTATTAGTGTGTTATCACTTTCATGAACGATACTTTGTAGGTGTACATGTAATTATCGTCGCAAATTCACTATAAGTAAAATACGAGAAACTGTAAAAAATCCCTTCCTGTTGAAGGCCGCGCCGCAATAATACACAATGGCCGTCCTTTGGGAGCTCTTACCCTAAACCTCTCAGTCGAATGTCACTACACCTAGCGGTCTTTTTAGGAATCAAGAACCATAGCATGAACCAATCACAATGCTTCCCGTCACTCATGGAACCAATCACAGCCTTCCATCCAATTATCAACCAATCACACAGTCTTTCAGTCGTCACGTCACGCCCCTTGCCGAGCGGGGCGTCCGGCTCAGTTCGAAGATGGAGCCCAAAGATGGAGGTTGTATGTGCTTTGGGACAGATATTGGGGTCGGATACCAGGACGTTTTATATATTCTTTAACGTCTCGCCACAGCCTTTCTACATTTTGTGTATGGATGGCGGGATTCTCATGATTCAAGGAAGTTGAGGCTGGGAGTCTCTATTGCGGGGAAAAGTTCTACCCGCCTGATTTCGACGACGACCCTGATGATCCACTGGAACCGATCAACCTCCTGCAACCTCTTCTTCAGCCTCTCAACCTACTGCGTCAACCTCTTTAGCCTCTCATTAAGGTATGTTATCGTCTAGGGGACATATACTAGGTGTTAGGTCAAGGTTAGGTTAGGTTCTTTGGTTAGGTTAACACTTACTGTAAGGGGAGGTTTTTAGCTTGGTCTCTGGATATCCATCAAGCTTAAGATTACACCCTCTTGAGCCCCTTTCAAGATAAATTTGTACATTTTTCGGTAGAAAAATGTCCCGGCTGAAAGCCGGTTCCTCTTAAATTACAGGCTCGCTGTCTCTCGCCAGGATAAAATCGACACCTAAATGGCATGAAAGGTCTTAAAATTGACAGAAATGGGTCGAAGGTTCTTAAAATCGTCAACATAATGGGGCGAACGTCTTAAAATTAGAAAAGTAATAAGGCTAAACATGAAGGAGAAAGGAGTCAAGAAAAAAGTCCCTCAAGTGGAAATCTCCCCTTAAAGAGCGGGGCCCGAATTAAGTCCGTATCTAAAAAGCAGCAAGTTAGGAGCATTATTAATGCTTTTAACACCTTATTAGCGGCTAGCGGTCTATTTATATGTACCGCCCAGCGGGTTTTTTTTTAGCCAAAATAGGGCTGTTAACATGATCATTTTCATGCCTAAATAAGACCCAGAGCGTAAAACAAGTATCTATCCCTGAAAGGGCATAAACAGAGCTTTCCAATGACACCATAACGATCCTTTTATGACGGCTAGTTTTCTTGCAACAACCGCGCAACACGAGTGCAAAAAGCATGTAATTCGGTACTTTCCCCATACAATTCAGTATGTAGCGAGTGAGAGAGGGAGGGAGGAGGTGGGATTCGTGTCAGTAGGTTCGCCGCGGTGGTCTGGAGCAGTCATACGCTCGCTACTCTCCTGCCACCACTTGTCTCTCTCTCTCAGCAACATTAGGTGCTGAAATTGCCACACGACCTATGTCGCGCGCCGCCAGATAGTCCAGATTTATTATACTCGACTTATGTTGCGCGCCGCTAGTTAAGGGTTAAAGGGTTAAAATTGAGTGCAAATGGCCGGGAGCGCAGCAGGCCACACGGCCGACACCCAGGGCTTACCGCCGCCCACTGACTCACGCTCCCTCTGTTCTCGAGGGGCCGGCAGTGTAGCCAGTAGTGAGCGTAGCTGGAAAAAATATGCCGCTATATTCTAAACTCCCATGTTGGTGGTACCACTGCATCAAAATGACGAGTGCTACGTAGCTCGTTCTGGTCTCATTTTGAAGCTTGTAGCGCCTAGCTTTTTGCTGAATACATTTCTTTTCATGCAGATACTTGATTGATCATTCAGGAGGGCCTGAATATGCCCAAAATAGCCCAAAACCCCCCGCTAGACGAGGGTTAATGGCAAAACTTGGCTCGGAGTTCAGGAATTTAGCGGGTGTGTGGGGGCGGCAGGCCCCACCCCATAATACTAGGTTAGGCTAGGTTAGGTTAGGTTAGGTTAGGGCTAGGTTAGGTTCTTTGGTTAGGTTAATGACAAAACTTGGCTCGGATTTAATGGATTTAGCGGGGGTGTGGGGGCGGCAGACCCCACCCATAATACTAGGTTAGGTTAGATTAGGTTAGGTTCTGTGGTTAGGTTAATGAAAGAAATCTGGCTCGGATTTAATGGATTTAGCGGGGGGGTGGGGGCGGCAGACCCCACCCATGATACTATTTGTTTTTCTTTCTAAATGTTTATATATGTTCATATCCTTCTAAATCATACAGTTGTTCATTGGCATTGTTCAACCAAGTCTCAGACAACCCAACTACACTTAATGTTAAATCTTATGAATGTAGATATTCCTTTAACCCCTTAAGAGGGGCGCCCGGCTATAGTCGAACAAGAGAAGAAAGGACTATGTGGCGGGGCCCGGCTATAGTAGCATGCAATTTTGAGCACACTATCGGCTCTGAGAGAGAGTCCGATTGGTGGGAGGAGCGTAGGTTGACTCTGCCGTTCGGCACAGGTCCCGCGCGGCAACTGCCGTCCCCTCCACACTCACTACCTCGCTACACAGGGAATTATGTAAGGAAATTACCGTATTTTAGGGATTTTGCCCTTCGGTTGCACGATCGTTGCAAGACAACCAGTGATCGTAGAAGGATGGTTCAGGTGTCATTGGAAAGCTCAATTAATGCCCTTTCAGGGATACATAATTGTATTACGCTCTGGCTCTTGTTTATGCATTAAAAAGAGCACGGAATTAAGCTCGTTTAGGGTAAAACCACCCGCTTGGCAGGTAGTAGAAGTTACCGCCTAGGCCGCTCGTTGAGTGTTAATTTATGTAAGTGTTTAGGGACACTTCGAATATTCACGTGCATAATGAAAATAACTGATAAGTCATTCTTAACCGAACATTCGTTATTAAATGTGTCATCCAATTAATAGTCATTAACTAAATTATTTTGTCTAATATTTGATAAATAATTTTCATCAGGATCAATATTGGAACGGGTATTAGAATGTGCGTTAACAAAGTCAAAGGGATTAAAATCTAGAGCCTCCTGCTGTAACAATCCTGATACTGGTGATCCTAAATCCGTTAAAGTTTGCCTGAAATCATTATCATCCGTCAAGTTATGAAAAGGAAAAATATTAACCAATGTTCACATATCCATGCACTATGGTTCTCGCCAATTGTACCTCTTGTTACCCAATCAGATAAGTTTTGTTCACAAACTGAGCAACGATCAATCATTTATTAACAACATTAAATTCCCGTAATATTTAAAATATATGCAACAATTACGTTGAAAATACATTACATTAATGGTATCATTTGACCAGAGATTTACTTTACAGTGCGGTAGTTTATTTTACAATAATAGTATTTTCAAATCATATTTCAAAATGTTAACTGTCCTTACTTGTACTCCATATGATTTGTTACCATACTCTCTCTCCCACATCCAATATTGTAGCCAGTGTAGCCCCCCACATCCCACCCACCCCTTCTATCTTCCTCTCTCTATCTCCCTGGCTCCTTTGTCAGTGTGAAAATATTGGTGTTTACAGTACACAGCCTAGGAACCAATATTTGCTGGCCACATCTGGTCCTATGGGGTACAATGGAACTTCTTCTTTGTACATATTATATATATATACAGTATATATATATATATATATATAGAGAGAGAGAGAGTGAGAGAGAACTTTCCAAGTCCCCCTTTCTCTCTTACATAAAACATGCGCTAGGCTATCCTTCTTGTTAAGTCTAACGTCACAACTTTGGAATTTGTATAGTCTACGAAGCTCCTCCCTCATACTGTTATACAACTTCCCACAACTTTCTACAACTTGACACTTGCCACAACTTGCCATAACTTGCTACAAAGCAAGTTCGTTTCAGCATAGTTGCAAAATGTTCCATCGACGGCATTTTTGATGGATATAATTGGCAAAACATCCCCCCCCCTAAACGATTAACACTATCTGGTGCAACGTCCCAGGTGTTGTTGTTGTTGTTGTTGTTCCCCAAGCTGCCTGGCCGAACAGCCCCAAGGCCCCGAGCAAGGCCAAGGCCATAACCGAGCGCCCCCACAGAACCCTCCCCGCCGACCACAATAAAGCCTGGGTGACCGAAGCCATTCCATGGCGGGGAGCTGAGGAGGGTGCGGAAACGCCCGGGAAACCAAAGCCCCACCCAGGGCCCTGTGCCCCTCAGCAATTAGGAAGAGAAAGTTGAGGGGCAAAGGAAAAATGTGACGCTTTGGCTTCCAATCTTTTCCACGGAAAAGACGCCGCACTTGAGATCTAGGAAATACATAAGGAAAAGGAACAGTCGGAGTAAGCTATGGGTATGGCAGAGATCGCTCAGTTCTCACTCTGATAGACCAGCCCATCACCATATGACTAGAACCCAATCCTCTCAGCATCAGCTAGGAAAGGCCCTAGAAAGCCGCCTTTGGCGGGGGGATAGCTCCCCTATTTCAACCCCTTTCGGGGTTGGGCACCCGTCCCAGGTGTTATTATTATGTGTTACTATAATTGGTTGAGGATTTTGATTGCTATTGCCATTTTCGACCAATATATTTTTAGTTAACCGTAAAATAAGAAAAACGCCGGTTAATATACAGGAGACGCAACAATATAGGTAGCATATTTCTAATGGTAGTTTTGGGTTCCTATCATCATATGCTTCATTTCTATATACTTTTTATCCCTGGGGGAAAACATAAAAAAATCTTGGAATTTTTCATTTTTTTTCTTGGGATTTTTTTTTTTGGTCATTAACCTAACCAAAAAACCTAACCTAACCTAACCTAATAGCTCCCCAATACATTTAGGTTAGGTTAGGTTAGGTTAGGGTTTTTTGGTTAGGTTAATACAAAAAAAAAAAAAAAAAATCCAAGAAAAAAATTAAAAAACCCAAGATTTGTTTTTTTTTCCCGGGGATAAAAAGTATATATAAATGAAGCATATGATGATAGGAACCCAAAACTACCATTATAAATTGTCTACCTATATTGTTGCGTCTCCTGTATATTGACCAAAACGCCTTCCCAAACCCTCTTCAAACTAAAAAAAAAAAAAAAAAAAAAAAAAACACGTAACCCACATCCTGTTCAGAATATATATTTACATTTTTCGGTAGAAAATTGTTTCGGCCAAAGGCCGGCTTCTCCTAAGTTGTAGACTCGTTATTGCTCGCCGAGAAAAAATCGACACCTGAATGGGGTAAAGTGTCTTATAATCGCCAAACTAATGACATGAAACGTTATAAAGAGCAATGTTCATACAAAATCCTTCCTATATTGATCACTGTCTAAACCATGTTATTATGATTGATACTGCACAGCTGTCTTGGTTTGCCATAAATATTAATCTATAATAGTAAACTAAGTCATGACAAATACTTAATGTTGCCATATGAATTATATGAATTAAGTTGCCAATAAGTATTTATGTATTTCTAATGAGACCAAAATATGGATCATATTGATAGATGCATTAGGAGGTTGATAGCAAACTCTGTCGCCTCTCTCTTATGTTTATGATAGACTAGACCACGGAAATTGAATCTGCTTTGATATTGCTTTTATTTAACTTACCCTGATATATTTCGTACATGTTGATGTAATTTGAAAGCAGTATTCGATATTTATATCACATGTGTGAAATGTGTCTATCCTTATGCATCTATCAATATTATTCATATTTTGGTCTCATTAGAAATACATAAATACTTATTAACAACTTAATCCATATGGCAACACTAAAATAACGGGATAAAGGTATCTTTATAAAATAGTGCCGATACCGCCAACGTATCAAAATATTCTATCTTGATTTGCACTTTCAAAGTTAGTTATTCGATAGCTTGCCACTATTTCTACACTTCATTATTTAGCTTATGCTCTTCATACAATTACGCATACCTCTCTTTAAATATCTGCGTATCTTTTTAACTACATTCACAGCATTGAGTACTTTAACAGAGATAGGCCTACTGAAAATCAAAATGGTGGCCAGTTGCCTGACTCCCGAATTTCTTGCCGTATTATATGTTATTCTATGGGTAGGCCTACCCCTAATATCGTCAAACAGGGCGGTTCCTAAAAGACACGCCCTGCACCAGATACGATTAATATGGCTCTTTATAACATTTAATGCCAATAGTCATTGAACAATATTAGTAAGTTAAGGAAGCAATTGTAAGATTACTATACTTGATTTATTTTAACTTGGCGGAAATTTGACTCCCTTAGCAGCTCATTTCTCGATAACTAATGGCAAAATATGAAGGTACTATGTCTCTGCATCATATTATTGACAGGTTTTATTAATTAGCAATACGTTTGTCTATTGTCTATACCAACGTTGTATTAGCTGAGTAATTAAGATGAGAACAAGCCAATTTCTCACCAGCTTAATGAAAATTGACTATAGATACCCAGAGATCATTCTTAAACCAAAAAATAGTTTATTATTAGCTAAGAAATAATTTAGTAAGCCATCATGTTGAGAAGGTTTGGATGCTCTAGAGGTGGAATTACACTAGAGTGTTTCCGGTGTTTGTACTAGACAATAATTATTCTTGGTAAAAATTCCCACTTACATCAGATTCCATAAATTATTTTCTTTCATAAATGGATATGGTACACAATAATTATCAAATACTCAAGTATAGGTGCCTTATATATATTATATAGGTACCTCAATATAAAGTAGGTAATAATATACTAATGGCAATTAGAAAGCATAGGACTTCACCGATATTGTTTAATGAACCAAACGATTAGAAGGAAATCATGAACAATCTCTTCAAAGACTTTTAATTACTGTAATATTAGGATTATATTGTACAGCTTTCCAAGCTTTCGAATATATCGAAGCTGATTTACTATTGCAGATTCAGTATTTGGAGCTACATTGTAGCTTTAACAAAGCTAGTAGTTATTTAATTCAAAAGACGTTACCTTTGTCATATTTGTCGGTTTGTTCGAATTAGATCTCAAATGGTTTGTTTATTATTTGTATTTTATAGAATAAATATTTATATTGTATCCTATAAGATATTGATATTGATCGATTTAGTACGTCATTATGGTGTTATGTAAACTAGTTTTAAATGTTATGAATATACAGTATACAGTATATACTGTGTATATAATATATATATATATATATATATATATATATATATATATTATGTTACCTAATAAAACTCGTAATAAACTCTAAAAAATATATATTCTACATCCATATAGTTCAATGGGTTTAACTTAGAACCTGGAGTTGATGACAATGTACATAAACTAGGTGATATGAATGTAAAATAAGTATATTTTTGATAAAGAGCCAGAAGCGGTAACAGGTTATAATATAATATGACGTCTCCTTAACACTTTCATTTTTGACGACGCCTTTCCTCCTCTGGTTCAGGCAATTATTTGTTGATTTTATTAAGGGGAAGTTTTTAGTTAGTTTCCTACTCCTCCAGCTATCTTAAAATGTCACCTCCTTGACTCCCTTTCAAGATAAATTTGTACATTTTTCGGTAGAAAAATTTCCCGGCTTAAAGCCGGTTCCTCTTAAATTACAGGCTCGCTATCGCTCGCCAGGATAAAATCGACACCTAAATTGCACGAAAGTTCTTAAAATCATCAAAATAATGGGGCGAACGTCTTAAATTAGAAAATCAATGGGGCTAAACATGAGGGAGAAAGGAGCCAAGAAAAAACTCCCTCAAGTGGAAATCTCTCCTTAAGATTACAAGGAGTATACGCGAGTCTTTGTGATAATTAAGATAGAGTTTACTCTTTTATTGCAAGAGGTATTTTCTAAACTTTCCAAATCGTCTATTGTTAGCAAGAATAGATGGGAGTCCTCGTATACTGAGAGGGTTACTTTTCACCTCGTAATTTATGTTTGTGCCAGTTTTCTATAATAGACTATTCATTTGTTGATACTTAATTTTAATTCGCCTGAAATTCCCTCACTTAAGATCCACACCAGACATGTCAAAACTATTTTTCAGAATCTCTCGGTAGATAAGGCTCCTGGTCCAGATGAAATTCCTCCAATAGTACTTAAGAATTGCTCCTTGGTGCTCGCTCCTGTATTGGCAAAAATTTTCCGTCTGTGTACTCATACCTCATGCTTCCCAGTACCCTGGAAAGAAGCAAACATCCATCCAGTTCCTAAAAAAGGTGCCTCTTCAGATCCATCAAACTACAGACCAATAGCTATAACTTCCACTCTTGGTAAAGTCTTTGAAATTATATTAAATAATCACATAATTAAGCATCTTGAGAATAATAAATTAATCAGTGATAGGCAATATGGTTTTAGACGATGTCGATCAACTGCAGACATGCTTTGCCTTCTTACGCATCAAATCAACCAAGCTACAGACAAACATGGTGAAACACATACAATAGCACTGGATATATCAAAGGCATTTGATAGAGTCTGGCATCAATCCTTATTGTCGAAGATGTCACACTACGGCCTTGCATCATTAGTTCCACTAATTTCTTCTTATCTTCATAACAGAAAAATACGTGTAATGGTAGATGGCCTTTATTCTCAATTTCACTCAATAAATGCTGGTGTTCCCCAGGGATCAGTTTTGGCCCCAATTCTGTTCCTCATTCATATCAATGATCTCATATCTACCACTCATAATCCAATACATTCCTAGGCAGATGACTCAACACTCCACAGTTCCTTCACATTTACCAATTCTTTCACCCAACCCGATCTTATAAATTCAAAAATAAACACTGCAATTTCTCTGAACCAGGACCTTTCTAGAATTAATGGATGGGGACAAAAGAATCTAGTTTCCTTTAATGCACAGAAAACCAAGTACATTCAATTTTCTAACCGACAGAATCTCACTGACTCCCATATATTTTTTAATGATGTAAATATTCCCACTTCCCCTAATATTGACATTCTCGGTGTAACATTAACTACTAACTTGAGCTGGACACATTATGTTAGAAGCATTGCTAAGAATGCCTCTAAAAAACTGGGACTCCTGTACAGAGTTTGAGAATTCTTCACTGACGAGCAGTTGGCCGTGATATATAAAAGTCATGTGCGTTCTCAGATGGATTACTGTTCACATCTGTGGGGTGGAAGTGGAGTGGTTGCATTGAGGCAGTTGGACAACATTCAAAATAAAGCTATTAGATTAATCAATAACCCTGCAATCACACAGGACCTTCCTACATTATCCATACGAAGAAACGTTGCATCCCTTGCATTATTCTACAGATATTTTCACAGCAATTGTTCCGAGGAACTTGCTTCAATTGTGCCGCCTCTCCACATCTTTCCCCGTAGAACTAGGGCAGCTGAGAGTGACCATGAATTTACAATTTCTCCTCCACAATGCAGAACTTCTGCTTATCAGAATTCATTTATCCCCAGAGCTACTACTCTTTGGAATTCACTTCCCTCGAATTGCTTTCCACAAACTTACAATCTACAAATGTTTAAATCCAGTTGTTACAAACATTGTATGAATGGAGGATGCCTTTAGGCACATGGACCTTTTTGTTTTATCTGTGTTTTTCCTTCCTCCGTTCATTGTCTCTTTAAAAAACAAAAAACAAAAAAAACATAGTCTTAAGATCAAATCGTTTACATGCTCAAACGGCCCCAACCAAAACGATCAACATTATATTTTAGCGTTTGGTAGGGTTGGTTGTGGCCATTTTTCGTTGTGGTTGTGTGATTGAGGAGAGTGGCCATCATTTTAACCAACTGTTTAGATCTATGTCAGTCTAACTTGGAGGAAGTGAAAACACATTTAGTTACCTTCTTGAAGGTGAAAAACCGATATCATTATTCCTGATGTATAAGAAATTGATAAAGTACATTTGGTCATATCTAGCTAAAAATGTCTATGTTTGAGAATCAAACATTATTCTAAATAATACACAAGTCCATCATACTTTATCTGTTCAATTTTGAACAGATACGCCTACACGTGTGATTGCGTTTAATATTATCGCTCATAACAACATTAATACAAGTTTAGGACGTATGTCTTCTATTTAATTCTGTAAATTATGTATTATGAAGTAATATAATTCATGTATTACTCATTAAACTATCCATGCATACATATTCAAGCCTCGCTATAAAGTACAATACTATAATATAGAACAATTAGAAAACTCTTTCTCCCTCTCTCTCACACACAAAAACAAACACATACAGTATACCTGTATACTGTATAGGCACCCTGCTAACTCCCCTTTCCCTTCTCACACATGGATGTCCAGCCCAACATACAAACACACAGCTAGAGACCCACCTCCCATCCCCACTCCCCCAACACACACACACACACACACACACAGCTAGGGCTCCACCTCCCAAACACACACACACACACACACAGCTAGAGACCCACCTCCCATCCCCACTCCCCCAACACACACACACACACACACACACAGCTAGGGCCCCACCTCCCAAACACACACACACACACACAGCTAGGGCCCCACCTCCTATCCCCACTCCCCCAAAATACTCACACACACACACACCCGCACACAGACACAAACACATAGCTAGGGCCCCACCTCCCATCCCCACTCCCCCAACACACACACACACACAGCTAGGGCCCCACCTCCCAAACACACACACACACACACAGCTAGGGCCCCACCTCCTATCCCCACTCCCCCAAAATACACACACACACACACCCGCACACAGACACAAACACATAGCTAGGGCCCCACCTCCCATCCCCACTCCCCCAATACACATACCCACACACAGACACATACACACAGCTAGGGCCCCACCTCCCATACCCATTCCCCCGAAACACACACACACACACACACAGCTAGGGCCCCACCTCCCATCCCCACTCCCCCAAAACATACACACACACACACACAGAGCTAGGGCCCCACCTCTCATCCCCACTCCCCCAAAACACACACACACACACACAGAGCTAGGGCCCCACCTCCCATCCCCACTCCCCCAACACACACACACACACACTCAGCTAGAGCCCCACCTCCCATCCCCACTCCCCCAACACACACACACACACACACACACCTAGGGCCCCACCTCCCAAACACACACACACACACACACACAGCTAGGGCCCCACCTCCTATCCCCACTCCCCCAAAACACACACACACACACACACACACACACACAGACACAAACACATAGCTAGGGCCCCACCTCCCATCCCCACTCCCCCAACACACACACACACACAAACACACACACTCAGCTAGGGCCCCACCTCCCATCCCCACTCCCCCAACACACACACACACACACACTCAGCTAGGGCCTCACCCACCACCTATCCCCACTCCCCCAACACACACACACACACACTCAGCTAGGGCCTCACCCACCACCTATCCCCACTCCCCCAACACACACACACACACACACACTCAGCTAGGGCCTCACCCACCTCCTATCCCCACTCCCCCAACACACACACACACACACACAGCTAGGGCCCCACCTCCCATCCCAACTCCCCCAAAACACATACCCACACACAGACACATACACACAGCTAGGGCCCCACCTCCCATACCCATTCCCCCAAAACACACACACACACACACACATACAGAGCTAGGGCCCCACCTCCCATCCCCACTCCCCAAAAAAACACACACACACACAGCTAGGGCCCCACCTCCCATCCCCACTCCCCCAAAACATACACACAGACACACAGAGCTAGGGCCCCACCTCCCATCCCCACTCCCCCAAAATACACACACACACACAGAGCTAGGGCCCCACCTCCCATCCCCACTCCCCCAACACACACACACACACACACTCAGCTAGGGCCCCACCTCCCATCCCCACTCCCCCAACACACACACACACACACTCAGCTAGGGTCCCACCTCCCATCCCCACTCCCCCAACACACACACACACACACACACAGAGCTAGGGCCCCACCTCCCATCCCCACTCCCCCAACACACACACACACACACACTCAGCTAGGGCCCCACCTCCCATCCCCACTCCCCCAACACACACACACACACACTCAGCTAGGGCCTCACCCACCACCTATCCCCACTCCCCCCACACACACACACACACACACTCAGCTAGGGCCCCACCTCCCATCCCCACTCCCCCAACACACAAACACACACACTCAGCTAGGGCCTCACCCACCACCTATCCCCACTCCCCCAACACACACACACACACACTCAGCTAGGGCCCCACCTCCCATCCCCACTCCCCCAACACACACACACACACACTCAGCTAGGGCCTCACCCACCACCTATCCCCACTCCCCCAACACACACACACACACACTCAGCTAGGGCCTCACCCACCACCTATCCCCACTGCCCCAACACACACACACACACATACAGCTAGGGCCCCACCTCCCATCCCAACTCCCCCAAAACACATACCCACACACAGACACATACACACAGCTAGGGCCCCACCTCCCATACCCATTCCCCCGAAACACACACACACACATACATAGCTAGGGCCCCACCTCCCATCCGCACTCCCCCAAAACACACACACACACACACACACACACACACACACATACAGAGCTAGGGCCCCACCTCCCATCCCCACTCCCCCCAAAAACACACACACACACAGCTAGGGCCCCACCTCCCATCCCCACTCCCCCAAAACATACACACAGACACACAGAGCTAGGGCCCCACCTCCCATCCCCACTCCCCCTAAACACACACACACACACAGAGCTAGGGCCCCACCTCCCATCCCCACTCCCCCAACACACACACACACACACACACACACACACACACAGAGAGCTAGGGCCCCACCTCCCATCCCCACTCCCCCAACACACACACACACACACACACACACACACTCAGCTAGAGCCCCACCTCCCATCTCCACTCCCCCAACACACACACACAAGGTCAAGGCCAAATATGTCACTCACCACCCCCATCCGGCAATTCAAGGTCCCCCCCCCCACACCACCACCACCACCACCACATCCAACCAAGGCCACATAGGAACAAAAATAAACCCCCTCGCGGTCCACTGGTTCCCAAAGACTTACTCCACATATATCACACCAGATATTTTGCCCTCAGCTTTTTACCAACAACTAAAATATAACAGGTTCTGAAACATAAACACAGTCTTATAAAAATTGTGTCGTCAATGCTAGTCTACCCATTGCCAATTAATCTAAAAATGTGGTCAGAATGAAGTTGCGAATAACAATATTGACGTAAACAAAACACCGTCTGGTATGGTCTATATCCTGGACACTGGAGAATAATATTCTGTATGGAACTTTCGGACCACCATGTACTTTGGATAATGAACTATAAATTTGTCATTTTCTTGTGCATGTTCAGAAACTCATTATGATGGAGCTAAAACAAATAATAATTAGCGTCTTCAAAAAATATTTTGTTTTGTTTGCTTAAACTATATTTTAGAATATTCCTACTTGTATTTGCAGAACTCTGTTTTATGTATTCTTTAAATATAATTGTGTAACTTGTTCTACATTCTAGTTCAATAACTACAACTCCTGGTGTTGTGTGTATGTCTACATATTCAACTTATTAATTGCATATATTTTAGTTAGTTTTAATAGATTTTGTTTGTTTATATCTAGCTTACATAAGTTTTATGTACCCACTGAGCCCCAGCTAGTTATAAATAAATGTACCACCAGGGACCGGCAGGTTTTGAAAAAAAAAATAATAATCCAGAAACAATAGCGAATGGGTTATGAATGTAGGAAAAAACACAAAAAACCGATCCCCTAGGTCAAAAAGGGGTCCTACGGTGCGCCTGAAAGTCGATTTTACAAGAGTAAAAAATTGAAGGCAAACACCCAAAAACCATGTTTTTGCACACTCACGCACACCCGGTTGGACTTTGAGAGTATTCAACCATCGGCAAGGTTGCGCGAGATACTTACACAGTTGCCATAGAAATCTGAGCCCTCTAGGTGCCATAGGACCGGAGTAATTAACCCTCTGAGTACCAGCGACGACAACGTGTCGTCGGTAATGTATGTTCCCCACAGACCACGACGCACAAGTGTTGTCGGGGTTTAATTACTCCGGTACTATGGCACCTAGAGGGCTCAGATTTGTATGGGAACTATGTAAGTATCCCATGCAACCATGCCGATGGTTAACAACTCTCAAAGTCCAACCGCGTGCGCGTGAGCGCTCAAAAACATGGTTTTTGGGTGTTTTTGCCTTCAATTTTTTACTCTTGTAAAATCGACTTTCGTGGGCTCCGTAGGACCCCTTTTTTACCTTTTTGATAATTTTTTTGGGGGCGGTCCTTCATTCCTAACCCATTTGCTATTGTTTCTGGGGAAAAAAAAAATCAAAACTTGCTGGTCCCTGGTGGTACATTTATTTATAACTAGCTGGGGCTCAGTGGGTTAACATTGACGACACATTGTCGTCGCTGGGGTTTAGCATTACATACATTGCCGACGACACGTTGTCATCGCTGGGGTTCAGTGGGTTAATATAGTGTAAAAGCACCATATCGCTGTCTAGGACCGATTACCCTTCCATTGAAGAATATAAACAACACTAACTCATAAAGGAATACCGGATAAAGAGCTGAGCAGGGATGTAGTAATGCAAACATGTAGGTAGCCTTGTGATATATGAAAGTATTTACACTACAGTAATAGGTAAGCAGCTTAATGTAAGCAAAATATGTAGTTTCCGTAAGTGTCCTTTAACGCTATTATGTGCCTAACTGTTTTTGTTTTGTTTTATGCTATATTGGGACGTGGCAGATTGTCATGTCATCATCTTGATTATTTAGCTTTTACTAAAATTTGGTAGCTAACTATATTGTAAAATTATAAAAACGTGGCTTATGTATGATGGAGGGGCATTATATATCAAACAATAGGCATTTCTTTTTTCTATGCTTCAATATATGACATTTTCGTTATCACCGACTCGATCGGAAATCACAAAAACTATCATATCCACAATGTCCCCCTCGAGAATAAAAAGTCATATTTGTTTTGAAACTAGAAAATGTAATCCTATTTTAATACTGTCTTCTAAAACTAATGTTTTAATTATTTTATTCTTATGTTTTGATATTATGTTTCGCTTATCTTTATAGTAGATTTAGAAATGTTCTTGTGTTATGTGTGTGTATATTTACTATTTACAATTTGCATACATCATATAACCATCATCTCTTTTATTAATTTAGCATACACAAATATTTGGTATTTATATATTATCATATATTTTTAAACCGAGGAAAAATATGTCTACAAGGGAAATATGTCGATATATATATATATATATATAATTTTGTTTTCCTTTGCAAACAATTTATTTTCTCGCAGTCAAAATACATGAGTTCCCCTTAATGACCGGTTTTGCCATAAATCGTCAAGGTCTCCCACCCACAATGTTCCCCTCCGCCACTGTTCCTGTCGCCCCTAATCATTACCATCCATCACTTCCTCCACCATCATTAATCTCTCCCATCATCACCACATATTACTTCACCTTCAATAACTATGATGGCGTCATCTAAGTATACTTCTTGTTATAATTTAGATAGATAATTAGGAGATCGTAGTTAGCTTTGGAAGGACCTTTATACATCATTCAATCCTCTGACTTCCACAAAATGAGGTCAGTAATATTTCTAAAACGATCATCACTCAACGTTCATCATCACTGAATCCCAAATTAGCTCATGCAAAACAATGGCATCGTTTCCAAGTCTTCCAATATACTCTGGTTATTGGTACAATATTCTATGCAGTGTAGGAAAACAATTTGGGATAGTTTTAATCCCTTCGACCCCAGGGACGCATGTTATGCGTCGCCTATGTATGTAACTCACAGTACCAGCAACGAAACGGTTGCATCTGCCTTAATTACTTTTGTCCTATGGCACCTAGATGGTTCAGATTTGTATGGGAACTACTTTAGGATCCCACGGATCCTACGGTTGGCAACCCTCCAAATCCAGCCGCGCGCATGTGGGTGCGGGCGGGAGTGATTTTCCAGTATATTGCCTACCCATCATTCCATGTTAATTGCGACTTTCCCCCACCCCTCAGGATCCCCAAATGACCTACGTGAGCAGTTTTTGTTGTTGTTCCTTCATTACTAATTACCCATCCCATGTGTTTTCAGGAGAAAAAAAAATGACAAGTGGCTGGTCCTGGAGTGTACTTTTTATAAAATCGCTTGGGGTAGCCTACAGTGGGTTAACACCACCAATACTAAGAGATCCTTTCTTAGCTGAATGAAATAATCCAATAGTAGTCTAAACAAATACTCCTCATCCATCACTCCATCATCCATGTCGAAACTCAACAGTATTTAAGCATCCAACTATTACAATTTAGTTACCCTATAATTTCAGTTTTCTGTTACATCAGGTTACTCCATTTTTTATTGTGTAACTATCCAGTTATATATAATATATACATATACAGGTAATATGTATAATAGAAGTATGTTCATAAAGAATTATAATATAAGGTAGCAGGATATTTGTTTATAATTAGAATACAGTACTGTACTTACACACTGCAATATATAACAATTGCTCTTGTCAGGTTAAATTATTCATTTGTTTAATTAATTCAATGTTTAAATAATAAACAATAATTTGGTTAGTTACGATATATCTGGTCAATGTATATCAATGCCAAGCTATGACTAGGAAAATAGTAATTACTAACCTAGGTAAGTTCCCGGATGTGAATAACCCAGTACTCACTCTCTCACTAGTAAACATACGGGAATCAAGTTCGTCCGTGTCTGATCGCTTTTATCATCAATAATCACAGCCATCCAGCCTTCAATAAGATTATCTCCTCTACCTAACAGCTAAGGTTCTTATGTCGTATAATTAGTGGGCCTATATTATATATTTGAGATCTATTAGACTATGGAATTAACAATATATGATAAGGTAATTTTCATGTATTCACTCTGCTCTATTTGTCTATTCTTTTCAATACTAGTTGTTGTAACAGTCCTAACAATTCATATACCCACATTTCAATCCCTTCAGTCTTCAGGCTACTATTATTTGTTTTTTTATCAACTCGGGAAGGACCGATGAGAATAGTTTTAACATCTTTGATTCTTGGAGGTCCTTCGTAATCTACATATGTATCTAATGATAGCCAAAACACCATTCCTACACCCCTAATATAACCCCTTTAATTCGGCAACCTCATTTGGTCTTTGTTCTGGCTAACATAAAACTGATATATTTAGTGTAGGGAGGGTCTGCTAAATTAATTTAGGCTTAGGTGACGTTATATTATTTATTTGTTTGTCTTTTACTATTACCGGTAGATATATTTGTTTTCGTTTGCTCGCTATGCCTTTATAAAGCTGTACAAAAATAACCCCAAGACCCCCTTCGAAATAAATGTGTACAATTTTCGGTAGAAAAATGTCCCGGCCGAAGGCCGATTCCTCCTAAATTTCAGGCTCGCTATTGCTCGCCAAGAAAAAATGGGGGATGGATGTAGAGTTCGGGTGTACGGTCGTCATGTTTACATAGGGCGATCGCCGCGGTTAACTTCGCGTCTATTTTGACGGCGATTTTTTTTTCTCGGTTATTTGCCCCCTGTTGGCAATATATATGACGATGACAATATGTCATGGGGGGGTGAAGGGGGCAAAGCCCCCTCAACATAATATTGTATCCAATGGCATTCGAAATAGACGGGAACATGATTCCAAAGATCCGACGCCTCCCCCGCCGCCGCCACCGTCCTGTTTACATTTGTAGATCGCCGTGGTTAAGTTCGCGTCTATTTTGACGGCGATTTTTTCGGTAATTTGCCCCCTGCTGGCAATATATGTGATGATGACAATATGTCATGGGGGAGTGAGGGGAGGCAAAGCTCCTCCTCAACATATTATTGTATCCAAAGGCAGTCAAAATAGACGGGAACATGATGGCAAAGGTCCGACGCTACTATGCGTAGTGTAAACAAGGCTGGCGGTACGCCCGCACTTAACATTCTTGCCAAAAATCAAAACCTAGATAGGGCGAAAGGTCTTAAAATTGGCAAACTAATCGGCTGAACGTCTTAAAAACTCATAATTAATTGGACTAATCATGAAGGAGAAGGGGTCTAGAAAAAACAATCGGATAGCTTGGTCATCTATTATTTCCATAGATATCGCTCCTAAGCTAATTAATATCGTACAATGTTCGCCAGAAACAAAAGTGAGCATTATCCTCCAATCCCTGCATCACCAAACACCAGAAATATACTGTATGCGTGTCCTTTTGTTTCGTCATCATTATACCGTAAACTATTATATTTGTGAGCGACTTTTCCCTGCGTCGAAAATGAAGGCCGATGAAGTATATATATTTTTGGTGTTCATGATCTTGTAATTTGTGTTCTTGGCGATCGGAGGTGGTGTGTAGATTAGACCATTTTGATTTGTCACCGTATTTTTAAGATTCTAAGCTGAGATTTAGCATGCTGGTTGGTATGACTCACTGTAGGTTTTGTGCCACTTGAAAGCCAAAGCAGCATTCACAGCCATGCGAGACCCATGCCAATCGCACTCTACCGCATTTTCTCTTGATCGGCCACTATCTTCTGCTAATATTTAAAGACTTATCAACTCTGATATTGATGATTACATTGTAAAACGATTTCTTAGGTGAGATGTTACAAAAATTGTATTCAGAAACCGTCAGACCAGAATTGGCTAAGACAATTGAAAAAAATAATAATTTGTGTAATTGTTTTCTCTACCCTTTCTCTGTAGGCATATTTCCGCCTATTTTCGCCATATTAGGGCTCATTCAGGCACTCCTGATTGATTAGGCAAGCGTGTGAATGAAATATAATTTATTCAGCCGAAAAATAAAAGAAAATAGCTTCAAAATGACACCAAAACGAGCTTCGTAGATCGTGGCGTTCAACCGCAGCGCTACCATAGACATTCGCTAAAATGAGCAATTCTCGCTAATATCTTGCTACATTTGCCTTTGGCAGCACTGTACATCTAGCGAGACTCTGACTCAGAGCCTTTAGTGCCACGGCCGCCTAGCTGGGAAAAGGACGTGTGGCCTGCCGCGCTCACGCTCCCTTGCACTTGATTTTACAGGCTTTAACCCTCAACCGACGGTGAACATCATATGACGGGAGAGAGAATATTGCCCACCCCTGCGGTGCCCATCATATGACAGGTGCCATTTTGAGGATGCTATAAGCTATGAGAGAGAGTCCGTGCATTGGAGGGACAATAGCCGGCCACTGACTGCTCGCCACCACCTTGGGGCGGTCACTGACACGTACTGTGTCTCGTCCCGACCTCTGTACCTCGCGAAACAAGGTAAACACTGTTACGATCCAGGTTCTCAAAGACACAGGGCTCTTCAACATTGGACTAGATAATGGCAAAAATGCAACAACGGTAACACTAGATCCAACCCCTGCCTTAAACACTGGAAAACAAAACACCATTACCGCCCTGAGTCGTGCCTGGACAACGAGGTATCCTATGACTCGGTAACTGGTGCACACACACTAGGCTGACGCTCGAAGAAACAGCCTATTCTCAAACAGTAAAAGATTACTCGTTTAGGTTACACAAAGAAAAGATAGTTAACGTGATTAATTAACGTTACGGTAGATACTCAAATAACTGGCACTCCTGTATTAAAGAAAGTGCAATGCTAGTCCTGCAACATCAACTGGAAACTTCTGAAATAAGTCTGATGCTGGGAAGATGTTCGTAAAGAATCTTGAACAATTATAATGCAGAATACGGGTCACAATAAATACTAGGACATATAGTAATAATAGGCAGGCGAATAATAAAGACTGCGCAAAGGTAGTAATGCTCGACAACTAAAGAAATGCTTCGTGACACAACGCAACAGCCTACTAGGGTTGTGTAACTCAACAACAACCTCGGCTTAAAAGTGCAGTGAATAATAATGTGGCATACATATAATAATGGGGCTTATCTCTAACCAGTGTCTGCTCGGTTAATAAAGTCTAGCTGGGGTATCAAGGCAGGGCAACAATGGGCGAGCATGCGGCTCGTAGCCTAACGTCCGAAGGTGGTATAATGAAGATTACGTTATATGACGGGGATGCTCTCTTGATAAATCTAGGTCTCTAGTACCTAGTTCTATCCTGGCGATCCCTCAGAAGTCAACACAAAGAGGCAGCACTATGTTGTGAGGGATAGGCTATGGCCCTCTCACACCACAGTGCTGTGCTCGCAAAGTAAACCCACCCGAAGACAGCCTAGGCTCCCACAGTACCTGTCGATGTCGTGCAGGGCTTAGCTAACACTGCACACATCGGAGACAACGACACAGTAACCTTACCCCTAGTCTAGCTTTAAATAACTAAGCAGAATCACTCAACACCCTGCCAGGGAGACATATACCGGTCTACAACCTTCCCGAGAGAGGACACACACGGAAAAGTCCGTCTCTCCAAACCTCATTAAAGCCTAATACATAGAAATATCTGAGAGCTTCGCGTACAATACGACTGGCCGACGGTGAACGTCTATGCTGAAACCAGAAGGGATGTTGAGTTTAATAACGATTAGAGAATGAGAAAGGAGAAGTCGAGAGAGAGAAATAGTATGCAAAGTGGCGAGTATGGGGGACAGAATTGCAAAGGATGTAGACGATATGCGTGTCAGGCCAGCTCTGAGCTTGGTAAAAAACATGAGGGCCGCGACGGGAAGGGACTAGTTGACCACCCGGCCGCCAACGCCGTCAGCGCCCAAGCGAGCCGCGTCATAGCTCAGCCCCCGCTGCCAGGTGTACTCCCTCACCCGCTCTCGCTCGCCTCCCACACAAGCAACATTTATATTATAGCGAATATAAAATATAAGGTGCGGTCGCAGACCAAAACAAAGACCATTTCTAGACTGTCTGTGGCAACACGACACTAATAAAAGAAAGCAGATCATTCTAGGACAACTGTAGCCCATCCCCCCATCCTGGCGAGCGCTAGCGAGCTGCAATGCCCCACGCAACCATTCTGCCAGCGCCGGGAGGCATCACACCCCCCCCAAGATATGGGACACTCAACCATGAGCCCATATCTGAACAGGCAGAATGTCGCTAGAATCTGCCACTCCTAACCACTCTGCCACTCATGGAATGCAAGCTCAGTCTCCTCAAAAAAAAATACAACATTTATATATAAAAAAAAATCTTATCACCCTTCCCAAACATAATACATTAATTCATAACATTGTGCTCCCTGAGCGAGCTTTAAGAAGCACAGCCTACTGAGGGAAAATCATCTGCACTCAGTACTCAGCTACAATATTATCTTAAAATTAATTATTAAAAAGAAAGAGTTTTTATTTAATTTTTCATATTTTATTGTAATGTTGTTTTTGGCGGCTACTATAGATGTAGCCTAATTTTCGTCTAATCAAAGCCAACAACTCCTGCCCTGCGACCCTACGCTGATGCTACACACGCGAGCCAACAAGCACCAGCACAAAAATACACCGCGAGCCAAGACAGGAGGCTATACCAACATACTGTGGTAGCCTACCCCGGATCCTCCACCCGCGACAAACACTGACTGAACAGCGAGGGTTCTCCTGCAAACAAAGCCAAAACATTATCAGTGCCCTTAGCATGCCACACATCCAACTTGTGTTCCGGCAGCACAACAACACCTGGCACTGACAAACTGCCCAGCTCATCGCAAAACTGGCACTTCTCTTCGCTCTTCCCGGCAACGGGGCCTGCCAATAACCCTTCACTAGTTCTACCTTCGTGATGAGCGAGGCAGCCCCGAAGCGGTCTATGGTGGCGTCAACTCTGGGTAATGGATAGGCGTCTGTCAGGGATAATGCTTCCACATTCTTGCAATCAACACACACGGACTCTGCCACCAAACTCAGGTTGCAAAGCCTCTGGCAACGACCACTCACGACATTCCTCATCCCTCAGACCCCCTCTCCACACGCTGTCCAGCTCCGCCTTCACCACAGGCTGTCGAGCAGGATTCACACGGTAGGGAACCAACTCGAGCCCTGCACCGTCTCCAGCCTCCGTGTTGGATTCTACCCCGCACATCATGCCTGGAGAAGCAACAAACATGTGGACGGACTGCCACAGCCTAGTAAACAACTCCTCTTGTTGCTCAGGAACAAGAGGTTGCAACTTATCTCACAGAACAATATGCCTAGTGCCCTCCCACATCTCCTTCACCATGTGGAGAGGGCCCCTCACCTGATGCCCGAAAACAAGCTCATTCGGATGAAACCAAGACTCTCTCCAGGTACTTCTCTTGCCGCGAACAAAACATACGGCAGACGAAGGTCCCAATCCTTTCCGTTCTCTGCGCAATAACATCGAGGCATGCTTTTCAGCGTGGCGTGCCACCTCTCCAACACCCCTTGACTCTCCGGGTGATACGCAGAAGAGACGACAGTGCTGATGCCATGCTGAATCATGGTTGAACAGATTAGATGTAACACTAGAACCTTAGTCCGATTGCACCTCTTGCGGGTAACCATACCGCGAGCAATACCAGAGCAGGTTCCGGACAACAGTTTTCGCCGTGCCATTTCTCATTGGATATGCATCAGGATAACGAGTGGCCACATCCATGATAGTTACTAGAAATTTATTACCGGCAATAGTATGGGGTAGGGGTCCGACCATATCAATGATGACCTTACTGAAGGGCGGTCCACTGACAGGAATGGGGTGCAACGGGGCTCTCGGAATTGTTTGGTTAGGTTTTCCAACCCTCTGGCACGTATGACACCTTGCTATCCAGGTTACCACCTGCCCCTTCATCCCCGGCCACCAAAACAATTTTTCAAAAGCCGCCACCGTTTTTCTCACCCCTAGATGTCCTGCCAGTGGTATGTCATGCGCCAACCTCAGTAGGCTATCCCTGCACTCCCGTGGCACCACCAACTGGTCCACTACTCCGGACCCCTCTTGCCAACTACGTTTAGGGTCTTGAAAACGCCTATAGAGGATGCCTTCTAAAAAAAAAAATCTCCTGGCTGTGCATCGTCGTCCTCGTCGAGCTCTACAGCTCCATTAGCACACGTTTGGAGCTCAGGGTCCTCTAGTTGCAACCGACGTATATCTGAGGGTGCCAAGCGATCTAACTGCTCCCGGAGCAATGCATGACCTTCCCCGATACTGGGCTGCTCCCTCTGTCTCTCTCGATGTACATAACGTTGCTGTCGTGGAGACTCGTCATGCCCAGCCTCGTCACTCTCGATGACAGGCCCAGGGGCTACTCCAGAATTAAGTAATGGTGCTAATACTGAATCACCCAGGAGAGCCGCCGAGTCAAAACTCTTAAAACCAACTCCAGCTTTAGCCTCCTCCTGTTGATCGTTCCTCCGCTGGTCTGAAGACGGAGGACTAGGCTGTGACACTTTAGCTGCCCGAGCTCGGGTGACAACACACGCCATGGGTTGTGTCTGGCACCGCTCGACCCACTCTTGCTCCTCCCTACTCACGTCGGCCGGCCTCTCGGCAACGACTAAGGGTAGAACCTCAGAAGCGGGCATTGCAAAGTCGTTGCCGAGAAGGGTCGACGCCCTCCACTGGCAGTTTCTCCACAATCCCGACATCCAATTCACGTGCCACACCATCCACCTCCAACTCCAACCGCACCAGCGGGTATGACCGAGTTGCATTAATACCCTGCACCACCACCACCCGAGCCGCGTTTATAGGGTAGCCAGTCAAGTTTTTCATCAGAGTCTGGGAAGCACCTGTATCACGCAAGACCTCTACTCCATGCTTGCGCCCCGCCCACATCACACAACCCCGCCCTCTATGGTCGCAAAAAACATCCTGAGCAGGGTTCGAGCCTCCCAGGTGCTTCTGCATTGGCTGTGCCTCAGCCTCTGACGAACTGCCCCGGGCAAACTCAGATGACTTCGGAGACACACCAATGTTGCAGGCCAAAGACACAGATGCTGTAGGTGGTTTGCTAGGACAGACTCTTGCAAAGTGCCCCTTTTGATGACAATGATAACACTCCAACTCCCCTTTGGGCTTCCCTTGGTACTGGGAAGGGCCCGGCCCCTTCTTAAATGGGACGGTGCTAGTCTTGTGGTCAGTCTTGGTATCATGGCTCTTGTACTTGTTTGCATAAGGTATATCACTAACTCGGGGGGGTGGGGCGTCACGCCCCTTGTTACCTGCCTCACTACGCTGGGCAGACCCGCACCCACGAATTAGTGATAGCCGGATGTCAGCCATCTCAGCTGCCTCCTGTAGAGTTTTAGGTTGCTTTTCTTTAAGGTTTAACGTCAGGTCGCCGCCCGTGCATTTGAAAAACTGCTCTAAAAGCACCAACTGTTTAATGTCGTCAAACATAGTAGCTTTCTCCGACCTCAGCCAATTCCCAAAAGCATCGGACAGCTCCCGGGCATGCTCCAAAAAGGTGCTCTCCCGACCCTTGGTAACACCCCGGAACTTAAACCTGTACGTCTCTGGTTGTAGTTCGTATGCTCTCAGGACAGCCTCCTTGAGTTCCTCATAGATAATACAAGACTCTATAGGCAACGCATCGTAGGCTTTAAGACCCTTGCCTATTAATCTAGAGGATACAAGTGCTGCCCATTTATTCTCTGGCCACTGGTGTTCCTGGCACTTCTTCTCAAAGCGTGTGAAAAATTCTGTTACACCACTCTCATCAAACACCGGAACCAGTTTCAATAAGTGCGAGAGAGACTGCTCATGAACACGGTTACCAGCCCCAAGTCGCTGTCCCGTTGCCTCTACTCGCGACTTCTCTACGTCCATGTCGGCACAGTACCTAGTCGACTCAGCTTGAATTTTTGCTAGCTCTATGTGCTCATGACTGATAGTTTTTCTCTCTTCTATCTTGGCTAATTCTATTTGCTGCTGGAGCTCACCTGCCCTGATAGCCTTTCTCTCTTCGATCTTAGCTAATTCGAGCTGAAGCAATAATTCTGGAGATAACCCTTGAGGAGGTGAAGGTGCTACAATGTTTGAAATTACAGGTGGTCCCCCCAGGGGCAACCCACCCTGCCAGTCACCACCCAACTGTGGAAGCGTACCCGGGGTCGGCAAACTACTGGGATGGCTGTGAGTCGAGTGTAGGGGAAGCATGGCCGAAGGGCTCTGAGCACTCAACCCATCTCGCTCACCAGTCACCCTGCCCAGTACACACGTTATCAAGTTATCCTTGGTCATGCTGCTAGTAACCGCATGACCGATAGCTGTGGCCAGGCATTGAAGACCGTACCGATCCATACCCTCCAACCGCTCGGCAGTAACAGGCCATTGCAAAAATATCCTAGCATCCTCCTCACAGTTCACCCGATTAACCCTTTCATCATGCTGCTGTTCCTCAGTTTCGACATTACGTACTGTGTCTCCATTCTCCTCTGACCCGGTATAAGACATGATGCTCACAAAAATTTCTCACCACAATATTCAGAAAAGAAGTACCCCAAACTCTTATGTAGCACTATTCACTTGCCAAAAATGTCTGAAGACTCTCAAGTGCTATACTACTTTGCCAAAAAAATCAACGTGCCCACTATATTCCTCAATAAAACAAATGACCACAACAATCCTGCAATTATCTCTTAGTTCACAAGATCCTGAGCTAGGTCGCCATTTGTTACGATCCAGGTTCTCAAAGACGCAGGGCTCTTCAACATTGGACTAGATAATGGCAAAAATGCAACAACGGTAACACTAGATCCAACCCCTACCTTAAACACTGGAAAACAAAACACCATTACCGCCCTGAGTCGTGCCTGGACAACGAGGTATCCTATGACTCGGTAACTGGTGCACACACACTAGGCTGACGCTCGATGAAACAGCCTATTCTCAAACAGTAAAAGATTACTCGTTTAGGTTACACAAAGAAAAGATAGTTAACGTGATTAATTAACGTTACGGTAGATACTCAAATAACTGGCACTCCTGTATTAAAGAAAGTGCAATGCTAGTCCTGCAACATCAACTGGAAACTTCTGAAATAAGTCTGATGCTGGGAAGATGTTCGTAAAGAATCTTGAACAATTATAATGCAGAATACGGGTCACAATAAATACTAGGACATAATATAGTAATAATAGGCAGGCGAATAATAAACACTGCGCAAAGGTAGTAATGCTTGACAACTAAAGAAATGCTTCGTGACACAACGCAACAGCCTACTAGGGTTGTGTAACTCAACAACAACCTCGGCTTAAAAGTGCAGTGAATAATAATGTGGCATACATATAATAATGGGGGTTTATCTCTAACCAGTGTCTGCTCGGTTAATAAAGTCTAGCTGGGGTATCAAGGCAGGGCAACAATGGGCGAGCATGCGGCTCGTAGCCTAACGTTGTCCGAAGGTGGTATAATGAAGATTACGTTATATGACGGGGATGCTCTCTTGATAAATCTAGGTCTCTAGTACCTAGTTCTATCCTGGCGATCCCTCAGAAGTCAACACAAAGAGGCAGCACTATGTTGTGAGGGATAGGCTATGGCCCTCTCACACCACAGTGCTGTGCTCGCAAAGTAAACCCACCCGAAGACAACCTAGGCTCCCACAGTACCTGTCGATGTCGTGCAGGGCTTAGCTAACACAGCACACATCGGAGACAACGGCACAGTAACCTTACCCCTAGTCTAGCTTTAAATAACTAAGCAGAATCACTCAACACCCTGCCAGGGAGACATATACCGGTCTACAACCTTCCCGAGAGAGGACACACACGGAAAAGTCCGTCTCTCCAAACCTCATTAAAGCCTAATACATAGAAATATCTGAGAGCTTCGCGTACAATACGACTGGCCGACGGTGAACGTCTATGCTGAAACCAGAAGGGATGTTGAGTTTAATAACGATTAGAGAATGAGAAAGGAGAAGTCGAGAGAGAGAAATAGTATGCAAAGTGGCGAGTATGGGGGACAGAATTGCAAAGGATGTAGACGATATGCGTGTCAGGCCAGCTCTGAGCTTGGTAAAAAACATGAGGGCCGCGACGGGAAGGGACTAGTTGACCACCCGGCCGCCAACGCCGTCAGCGCCCAAGCGAGCCGCGTCATAGCTCAGCCCCCGCTGCCAGGTGTACTCCCTCACCCGCTCTCGCTCGCCTCCCACACAAGCAACATTTATATTATAGCGAATATAAAATATAAGGTGCGGTCGCAGACCAAAACAAAGACCATTTCTAGACTGTCTGTGGCAACACGACACTAATAAAAGAAAGCAGATCATTCTAGGACAACTGTAGCCCATCCCCCCATCCTGGCGAGCGCTAGCGAGCTGCAATGCCCCACGCAACCATTCTGCCAGCGCCGGGAGGCATCACACCCCCCCCAAGATATGGGACACTCAACCATGAGCCCATATCTGAACAGGCAGAATGTCGCTAGAATCTGCCACTCCTAACCACTCTGCCACTCATGGAATGCAAGCTCAGTCTCCTCAAAAAAAAATACAACATTTATATATATAAAACAAAATCTTATCACCCTTCCCAAACATAATACATTAATTCATAACATTGTGCTCCCTGAGCGAGCTTTAAGAAGCACAGCCTACTGAGGGAAAATCATCTGCACTCAGTACTCAGCTACAATATTATCTTAAAATTAATTATTAAAAAGAAAGAGTTTTTATTTAATTTTTCATATTTTATTGTAATGTTGTTTTTGGCGGCTACTATAGATGTAGCCTAATTTTCGTCTAATCAAAGCCAACAACTCCTGCCCTGCGACCCTACGCTGATGCTACACACGCGAGCCAACAAGCACCAGCACAAAAATACACCGCGAGCCAAGACAGGAGGCTATACCAACATACTGTGGTAGCCTACCCCGGATCCTCCACCCGCGACAAACACTGACTGAACAGCGAGGGTTCTCCTGCAAACAAAGCCAAAACATTATCAGTGCCCTTAGCATGCCACACATCCAACTTGTGTTCCGGCAGCACAACAACACCTGGCACTGACAAACTGCCCAGCTCATCGCAAAACTGGCACTTCTCTTCGCTCTTCCCGGCAACGGGGCCTGCCAATAACCCTTCACTAGTTCTACCTTCGTGATGAGCGAGGCAGCCCCGAAGCGGTCTATGGTGGCGTCAACTCTGGGTAATGGATAGGCGTCTGTCAGGGATAATGCTTCCACATTCTTGCAATCAACACACACACGGACTCTGCCACCAAACTCAGGTTGCAAAGCCTCTGGCAACGACCACTCACGACATTCCTCATCCCTCAGACCCCCTCTCCACACGCTGTCCAGCTCCGCCTTCACCACAGGCTGTCGAGCAGGATTCACACGGTAGGGAACCAACTCGAGCCCTGCACCGTCTCCAACCTCCGTGTCGGATTCTACCCCGCACATCATGCCTGGAGAAGCAACAAACATGTGGACGGACTGCCACAGCCTAGTAAACAACTCCTCTTGTTGCTCAGGAAAACAAGAGGTTGCAACTTATCTCACAGAACAATATGCCTAGTGCCCTCCCACATCTCCTTCACCATGTGGAGAGGGCCCCTCACCTGATGCCCGAAAACAAGCTCATTCGGATGAAACCAAGACTCTCTCCAGGTACTTCTCTTGCCGCGAACAAAACATACGGCAGACGAAGGTCCCAATCCTTTCCGTTCTCTGCGCAATAACATCGAGGCATGCTTTTCAGCGTGGCGTGCCACCTCTCCAACACCCCTTGACTCTCCGGGTGATACGCAGAAGAGACGACAGTGCTGATGCCATGCTGAATCATGGGTTGGTTGAACAGATTAGATGTAACACTAGAACCTTAGTCCGATTGCACCTCTTGCGGGTAACCATACCGCGAGCAATACCAGAGCAGGTTCCGGACAACAGTTTTCGCCGTGCCATTTCTCATTGGATATGCATCAGGATAACGAGTGGCCACATCCATGATAGTTACTAGAAATTTATTACCGGCAATAGTATGGGGTAGGGGTCCGACCATATCAATGATGACCTTACTGAAGGGCGGTCCACTGACAGGAATGGGGTGCAACGGGGCTCTCGGAATTGTTTGGTTAGGTTTTCCAACCCTCTGGCACGTATGACACCTTGCTATCCAGGTTACCACCTGCCCCTTCATCCCCGGCCACCAAAACAATTTTTCAAAAGCCGCCACCGTTTTTCTCACCCCTAGATGTCCTGCCAGTGGTATGTCATGCGCCAACCTCAGTAGGCTATCCCTGCACTCCCGTGGCACCACCAACTGGTCCACTACTCCGGACCCCTCTTGCCAACTACGTTTAGGGTCTTGAAAACGCCTATAGAGGATGCCTTCTAAATAAAAAAAAAATCTCCTGGCTGTGCATCGTCGTCCTCGTCGAGCTCTACAGCTCCATTAGCACACGTTTGGAGCTCAGGGTCCTCTAGTTGCAACCGACGTATATCTGAGGGTGCCAAGCGATCTAACTGCTCCCGGAGCAATGCATGACCTTCCCCGATACTGGGCTGCTCCCTCTGTCTCTCTCGATGTACATAACGTTGCTGTCGTGGAGACTCGTCATGCCCAGCCTCGTCACTCTCGATGACAGGCCCAGGGGCTACTCCAGAATTAAGTAATGGTGCTAATACTGAATCACCCAGGAGAGCCGCCGAGTCAAAACTCTTAAAACCAACTCCAGCTTTAGCCTCCTCCTGTTGATCGTTCCTCCGCTGGTCTGAAGACGGAGGACTAGGCTGTGACACTTTAGCTGCCCGAGCTCGGGTGACAACACACGCCATGGGTTGTGTCTGGCACCGCTCGACCCACTCTTGCTCCTCCCTACTCACGTCGGCCGGCCTCTCGGCAACGACTAAGGGTAGAACCTCAGAAGCGGGCATTGCAAAGTCGTTGCCGAGAAGAAGGTCGACGCCCTCCACTGGCAGTTTCTCCACAATCCCGACATCCAATTCACGTGCCACACCATCCACCTCCAACTCCAACCGCACCAGCGGGTATGACCGAGTTGCATTAATACCCTGCACCACCACCACCCGAGCCGCGTTTATAGGGTAGCCAGTCAAGTTTTTCATCAGAGTCTGGGAAGCACCTGTATCACGCAAGACCTCTACTCCATGCTTGCGCCCCGCCCACATCACACAACCCCGCCCTCTATGGTCGCAAAAACATCCTGAGCAGGGTTCGAGCCTCCCAGGTGCTTCTGCATTGGCTGTGCCTCAGCCTCTGACGAACTGCCCCGGGCAAACTCAGATGACTTCGGAGACACACCAATGTTGCAGGCCAAAGACACAGATGCTGTAGGTGGTTTGCTAGGACAGACTCTTGCAAAGTGCCCCTTTTGATGACAATGATAACACTCCAACTCCCCTTTGGGCTTCCCTTGGTACTGGGAAGGGCCCGGCCCCTTCTTAAATGGGACGGTGCTAGTCTTGTGGTCAGTCTTGGTATCATGGCTCTTGTACTTGTTTGCATAAGGTATATCACTAACTCGGGGGGGTGGGGCGTCACGCCCCTTGTTACCTGCCTCACTACGCTGGGCAGACCCGCACCCACGAATTAGTGATAGCCGGATGTCAGCCATCTCAGCTGCCTCCTGTAGAGTTTTAGGTTGCTTTTCTTTAAGGTTTAACGTCAGGTCGCCGCCCGTGCATTTGAAAAACTGCTCTAAAAGCACCAACTGTTTAATGTCGTCAAACATAGTAGCTTTCTCCGACCTCAGCCAATTCCCAAAAGCATCGGACAGCTCCCGGGCATGCTCCAAAAAGGTGCTCTCCCGACCCTTGGTAACACCCCGGAACTTAAACCTGTACGTCTCTGGTTGTAGTTCGTATGCTCTCAGGACAGCCTCCTTGAGTTCCTCATAGATAATACAAGACTCTATAGGCAACGCATCGTAGGCTTTAAGACCCTTGCCTATTAATCTAGAGGATACAAGTGCTGCCCATTTATTCTCTGGCCACTGGTGTTCCTGGCACTTCTTCTCAAAGCGTGTGAAAAATTCTGTTACACCACTCTCATCAAACACCGGAACCAGTTTCAATAAGTGCGAGAGAGACTGCTCATGAACACGGTTACCAGCCCCAAGTCGCTGTCCCGTTGCCTCTACTCGCGACTTCTCTACGTCCATGTCGGCACAGTACCTAGTCGACTCAGCTTGAATTTTTGCTAGCTCTATGTGCTCATGACTGATAGTTTTTCTCTCTTCTATCTTGGCTAATTCTATTTGCTGCTGGAGCTCACCTGCCCTGATAGCCTTTCTCTCTTCGATCTTAGCTAATTCGAGCTGAAGCAATAATTCTGGAGATAACCCTTGAGGAGGTGAAGGTGCTACAATGTTTGAAATTACCGGTGGTCCCCCCAGGGGCAACCCACCCTGCCAGTCACCACCCAACTGTGGAAGCGTACCCGGGGTCGGCAAACTACTGGGATGGCTGTGAGTCGAGTGTAGGGGAAGCATGGCCGAAGGGCTCTGAGCACTCAACCCATCTCGCTCACCAGTCACCCTGCCCAGTACACACGTTATCAAGTTATCCTTGGTCATGCTGCTAGTAACCGCATGACCGATAGCTGTGGCCAGGCATTGAAGACCGTACCGATCCATACCCTCCAACCGCTCGGCAGTAACAGGCCATTGCAAAAATATCCTAGCATCCTCCTCACAGTTCACCCGATTAACCCTTTCATCATGCTGCTGTTCCTCAGTTTCGACATTACGTACTGTGTCTCCATTCTCCTCTGACCCGGTATAAGACATGATGCTCTCAAAAATTTCTCACCACAATATTCAGAAAAGAAGTACCCAAACTCTTATGTAGCACTATTCACTTGCCAAAAATGTCTGAAGACTCTCAAGTGCTATACTACTTTGCCAAAAAAAATCAACGTGCCCACTATATTCCTCAATAAAACAAATGACCACAACAATCCTGCAATTATCTCTTAGTTCACAAGATCCTGAGCTAGGTCGCCATTTGTTACGATCCAGGTTCTCAAAGACGCAGGGCTCTTCAACATTGGACTAGATAATGGCAAAAATGCAACAACGGTAACACTAGATCCAACCCCTACCTTAAACACTGGAAAACAAAACACCATTACCGCCCTGAGTCGTGCCTGGACAACGAGGTATCCTATGACTCGGTAACTGGTGCACACACACTAGGCTGACGCTCGATGAAACAGCCTATTCTCAAACAGTAAAAGATTACTCGTTTAGGTTACACAAAGAAAAGATAGTTAACGTGATTAATTAACGTTACGGTAGATACTCAAATAACTGGCACTCCTGTATTAAAGAAAGTGCAATGCTAGTCCTGCAACATCAACTGGAAACTTCTGAAATAAGTCTGATGCTGGGAAGATGTTCGTAAAGAATCTTGAACAATTATAATGCAGAATACGGGTCACAATAAATACTAGGACATATAGTAATAATAGGCAGGCGAATAATAAACACTGCGCAAAGGTAGTAATGCTCGACAACTAAAGAAATGCTTCGTGACACAACGCAACAGCCTACTAGGGTTGTGCAACTCAACAACAACCTCGGCTTAAAAGTGCAGTGAATAATAATGTGGCATACATATAATAATGGGGGCTTATCTCTAACCAGTGTCTGCTCGGTTAATAAGTCTAGCTGGGGTATCAAGGCAGGGCAACAATGGGCGAGCATGCGGCTCGTAGCCTAACGTTGTCCGAAGGTGGTATAATGAAGATTACGTTATATGACGGGGATGCTCTCTTGATAAATCTAGGTCTCTAGTACCTAGTTCTATCCTGGCGATCCCTCAGAAGTCAACACAAAGAGGCAGCACTATGTTGTGAGGGATAGGCTATGGCCCTCTCACACCACAGTGCTGTGCTCGCAAAGTAAACCCACCCGAAGACAACCTAGGCTCCCACAGTACCTGTCGATGTCGTGCAGGGCTTAGCTAACACAGCACACATCGGAGACAACGGCACAGTAACCTTACCCCTAGTCTAGCTTTAAATAACTAAGCAGAATCACTCAACACCCTGCCAGGGAGACATATACCGGTCTACAACCTTCCCGAGAGAGGACACACACGGAAAAGTCCGTCTCTCGAAAACTCATTAAAGCCTAATACATAGAAATATCTGAGAGCTTCGCGTACAATACGACTGGCCGACGGTGAACGTCTATGCTGAAACCAGAAGGGATGTTGAGTTTAATAAAGATTAGAGAATGAGAAAGGAGAAGTCGAGAGAGAGAAATAGTATGCAAAGTGGCGAGTATGGGTGACAGGATTGCAATGGATGTTGACGATACGCGTGTCAGGCCAGCTCTGAGCTTGGTAAAAAACCATGGGGCCGCGGCGGGTAGGGACTAGATGACCACCCGGCCGCCAACGCCGTCAGCGCTCAAGCGAGCCGCGTCATAGCCCACCCCGCTGCAGGTGTACTCCCTCACCCGCTCTCGCTCGCCTCCCACACAAGCAACATTTATATTATAGCGAATATAAAATATAAGGCGCGGTCACAGACCAAAACAAAGATCATTTCTAGACTGTCTGTGGCAACACGACACTAACGAAATACAGCAGATCATTCTAGGACAACTGTAGCCCATCCCCCCATCCTGGCGAGCGCTAGCGAGCCTGCAATGCCCAACGCAACCAGTCTGTCAACGCGGGCAGGCGTCACACCCCCCCCAAGATATGGGAACACTCAACCATTGAGCCCATATCTGAAACAGGCAGAATGTCGCTAGAATCTGACACTCCTAAACCACTCTGCCACGCATGGGAATGCACGCTCAGTCTCATCCCCCAAAAAAAAAAATTACACCAACATTTCTATATATAAAACAAAATCTTATCACCCTTCCCAAACATAATACATTAATTCATAACATTGTGCTCCCAGAGCGAGCTTTAAGAAGCACAGCCATACTGAGGGGAAAGGAACACTCATCTGCACTCAGTACTACAGCTACAATATTACTCTTAAAATTAATTATTAAAAAGAAAGAGTTTTTATGTAATTTTTTTCATATTTTATTTTAATGTTGTTTTTGGCGGCTACTATAGATGTTGTAGCCTAATTTTCGTCTAATCAAAGCCAAAACAAACTCCTGCCCTGCGACCCTACGCTGATGCTACACACGCGAGCCAACAAGCACCAGCGCCAAAAAATACACCTGCGCAGCCAAGACAGGAGGGCTATACAAACATTACTGTGGTTTAGCCTACCCCGGATCCTTCCAACCCACGACCAAAGGGACCACTGACTGAACCAGCGAGGGTTCTCCTGCAAACAAAGCCAAAACATTATCCGTGCCACTTAGCATGCCACACATCCAACTGTGTTCCGGCAGCACAACAAACACCTGGCACTGACAAACTCGCCCAGATCATCGCAAAAAAAACTGGCACTTCTCTTCGCTCTTCCGGGCAACGGGGCCTGCCATGATAACCCTTCACTAGTTCTACCTTCGTGATGAGCGTATAGGCTAGCCCCGAAGCGGTCTATGGTGTCGTCAACTCTGGGTAATGGATAGGCGGGTCGTCAGGGATAATGCTTCCACACTCTTGCAATCAACACACAACATCCGACGGACTCTGCCACCAAACTCAGGTTGCACAAGCCACTGGCAACGGACCACGCACGGACACATCCTCATCCCTCAGACCCCCTCTCCACACGCTGTCCAGCTCCGCCTTCACCCACAGAGCTGTCGAGCAGGATTCACACGGCAGGGAACACAAACTCGAGCCTTGCACTGTCTCCAGCCTCCATGTCGGATTTCTACCACGTACATACAGGCCTGGAGAAGCAAAACAAACATGTGGCAGAGGGAAGCGGGGCACTGCGGACACTAGGAGCCTAGTCAAACAACTCCTCCCGTCGCTCAGGAACAAGAGGATGCAAACTTATCTCCGCAGAACAATATGCCTAGTGCCCTCCCCACATTCTCCGTTCAACCATGTGGAGAGGACCCCTCACCTGATGCCCGAAAACAAGCTCATATTCGGACTGAAACCGACTCTTCTCTCAGGTACTTCTCTTGCCGCGAACAAAAACATACGGCAGACCAAGGTCCCAATCCTTTCCGTTCTCTGCCGCATAACATCGAAGCATGCTTTTCAGCGTGGCGTGGCCCACCTCTCCAACACCCCTTGACTCTCCGGGGTGATACTGCGAAGAGAAGAGGACGACAGTGCTGATGCCATGCTGAAATTCATAGGTGTTTTAACAGATTAGATCCTGTAACACTAGAACCTTAGGTCCCGATTGCACCTCTTGCGGGGTAAACCATACCGTGAGCAATACAAGAAGCAGGTTCCGGACAAAACAGTTTTTCGCCTCGTGCCTAGTGCTCATTGGATAGATGCATCAGGATAACGAGTGGCCACATCCATGATAGTTATATCAGAAATTTAGAAATTTTATTAACGGCAACTAGTAGGGGGTAGGGGTGCCGACCCATAGCAATGATGACCCTTTTTTTTTTTTTTTTTTTTAAGAAGGGCGGTCCACTGACAGGCAATGGGGTGCAACGGGGCCTCTCGGAATTGTTGGGTCTAGGTTTTTCCAACCCTCTGGCACGTATGACACCGTGCTATCCCCCGCCCCCCCCCCCCCCACACCCCCCCCCCACTGGTTACCAACTCGCCCCTTCAATCACCGGACCACCAAAACAATTTTTTCTAAAGCTCGCCCACCGTTTTTCTCACTCCCTAGATGTCCTGCCAGTGGTATGTCATGCGCCAAACTCAGTGCGCTATCAGTGCACTCCCCGTGGCACCACCCAACTGGTCTTCCACTACTACGGGACCCACTCTTGCCAACTACCGTTTAGGGTCTTGAAAACGCATATAGAGGATGCCTTCTAAATAAAAAAAAATCTCCTGGCTGTGACATCGTCGTCCTCGTCGAGCTCTACAGCTCCATTAGCACACGTTTGGAGCTACAGGCGTCCATCTAGTTGCAATCCGACGTACTATGCTGAGGGTGCAAAGCGATTCTAACTGCTCCCGGAGCAATGCATGACCTTCCCCGATACTTGGGCTGCTCCCTCTGGTCTCTCCCGATGTACATAACGTTGCTGTTCGTTGGAGAGGAGATTCGTCATGGACCCAGCCTCGTCACTCTCGATGACAGGCCCAGGGGCTACTCCAGAAGTAAGTAATGGTGCTTAATACTGAATCACCCAGGAGAGCCGCCGAGTCAAAAACTCTTAAAACCAAACTCCAGCTGTAGCCTCCTCCTGTTGATCGTTGCCTCCGCTGGTCTGAAGACGGAGGGACTAGGCTGTGACACTTTAGCGGACCCGAGCTCGGGGTGACAAACCACACGCCATGGGGGGTGTCTGGCACCGCCTCGACCCCACTCTTGCCACCTCCCTTACTCACGTCGGCAGGCCTCTCTGGCAACGACTTAAGGGTAGAATAGAACCTCAGAAGCGGGCATTGCAAAGTAGGTTTGCCGAGGAAGAAGGTCGACGCCCCTCCCAATGGCAGCTTTTCCACAATCCCGACATCCAATTCACGTTGCCACACCATCCACCTCCAACTCCAACCGCACCAGCGGGGTATGACCGAGTTGCATTAATCCACTGCACCACCACCACCCCGGAAGCCGCGTTTATAGGGTAGCCAGTCACGTTTTTTCATACAGAGTCTGGGAAGCACCTGTATCACGCAAGACCTCTACTCCATGCTTGCGCCCCGCCCACATCAACACAAACCACGCCCTCTATGGTCGCAAAATACATCCTGAGCAGGGTTTCGAGGGCATCCCAGGTGCTTCCGCATTGGCTGTGCCAAGCCTCTGACGAACTGCCCCGCGGCAAACTCAGATGACTTCGAGGACACACCAATGTTGGAGGCCAAAGGACACAGATGCTGTAGGTGTGTAGGTGGTTTGCTGTTGGACAGACTCTTGCAAAGTGCCCCTTTTGATGACAATGATAACACTCCAAACTCCCCTTTGGGCTTCCCATGGTACTGGGAAGGGCCCGGCACCTTCTTAAAGGGGACGGTGCTAGTCTTGTGGTCAGTCTTGGTATCA